>WTXJ01000024.1:0-401448 GCA_022376545.1 Russula dissimulans | reverse complement strand
CAGCCTATCCATTAGTGTGCGCATTAATCGTTCAGCACGTCCATTCTGTTGAGGAGTATAGGGGGCACTCTGGAGTATTTTTATTCCTACGTCTTTTAGGGTTGTTAAGAAGACATCCGATTTGTACTCTCCGCCAGCATCAGACATCCATCCTTTAACGGTGGTGTTGTGCTGATTTTTTACCATTGCCAGGAATTGCTTCAAGGCGCTGATTGCGGCAGCTTTAGTGCGTAGAAGCACAATCCACGCATGGGAGGAGTAATCATCAAGGAAGCTTATAAAGTACTTGTACTTGTGATAGGAGACAATAGGAAAACTCTTTATATCAGAGTGTATCAACTCAAAGGGCTTGGTAGCTCGTGTTTCAGAAGGAGGGCGCGAAGAAGCAGGCATTTTGCCTTTAGCGCAACCAGGACAGACATGTGGTTTTTCGGGAATTGTAAGGTTTTGTGGGAACCCTTTAGTTTTATCTTTTGCATGGGTTAAAACATCTTTAGATGGGTGACCAAGACGTTTATGCATTAGATCATAATCCACCGAGTAAATAGTATTGGCTTTCAGATGCTCTACTTCTTCAGTAGAAGCGTCTAGCCAGTATACTGTTTGTCCAGAGAATAAAGGGGAACATTGAAGGACAACTTTATAGTCCTTCTGTATTGAAATGCGATGAGCGTCCCCAGTAACACTCAGGCCTTGTTGTAAGAATTCTCCCATAGACAGGAGTCGCACAGATAGTTTTGGTATGTATAAAACAGGGTGAAGGCGTGTTGTAACTGTTGTATTGTGAACTTTGTGCTTTAACAGCACTGTTCCTCGTCCTTCAACATAGATTGTATGTGCGGCAGTTTTAACAGGAGATCTTTCTTTTGGGGGTAGAGGCGTGTACTCAATAAAATCATTCATGTCGGAGGTAAAGTGGGCAGACGCTCCAGAGTCCATTAGCCATAAAGGCCCCATTTTTCCAATCATTTTTCCCTTACATTCAGAGCAAAGAGCAAAGGAGTTTCCATGTTCACAAACAAAGTCTGACATTGTATCTACAGGTAGAGTGGTACTAGACGTTCCAGCCGTACACTTGAGTGTTCCTAGCCCGCTTAGGGGCTGGTGCGATACTGTTAGACAATGAACAGGAGTTTGAAGGGAAGGAGAGATCACACACTCTTCTTCAAAATCGCTGCCCCAGTTGAGGGAGACTTGAGAGGTAGGCGTGGGGGCACGGGAAGGGACTTCCTCATCGTCCATGAATACATCCTGGGCCATTTGTGGGTCCTCAGGAGTGGGGGATCGTTCACTAGTAGACCCAGAGGCCTCTATGACGTGCTGTTCGATATTTTTAGTAGTTTGAATAGTGGGCGTAACGCCCAAGCGATCAGCAAGGGTATAAGCTTTGTTAAGGAACTGGTAAGGTCCCTTGGAGCGCTTAGTTGGAAGGGGAACAGTTTCCCGGTGTTTAGTCAGCCCATGTGGGGTAACTTGGACAACAGTAGTGGATGAGGGGGGAGGCGCAGAGGCAACATTCGCAAGATGCGAGTGCTGATGATTGTCATCCTGACGATCTTTGCCTTTGCCTTTGCCTTTTCCTTTGCCGCGATTGCCACGCTGACGGTTGTCATTATTCTGGTTCTGGTTGTTGTTGTTCTGTCTGTTACCCTGTTGCTGAGAGAAGCGAGGGTCGCCGTGTTTGCGTTTGACAGCTGGCAACTTATTTGCATGCTGAGGGTTGTTATTAAACTTCCCTTTGTTCCGGTTTTGCTCAGATTCCCATTGAGCAAGAATTGCGTCGCGAACCTCTTTGAAGTTCAGATCTTCGACATCAAAATTCTGTGTTATGATGGGGATAAGATGTTCCCAACGATTGGGGACTCGATTGAGCAAGATAAGACCTTGCATAGGGTCTGGAACAGGCATGGAGGATGCCAAGAGGCGGGAAAATGCGGCTTGCATTTTGTCTAACTGGGGAGCAGGGTGTTGAGCCGGATTGAAAGTCATGGTAGTGACGGTATGGAATTCTTTGTAGATGCTCGTGAGGGTTGCAGCTCCATAGAGAGCGAAGATGCGATTCCAAAGCGTTTCGGGATCCTGTATGGCACCGACTTCCTGTTGTATCGGGGCAGTAGTCTGAAGGACAACATTGCCAATACACTGGGCTCTTTCCTTTTCCCAGGTAGCATGAGCAGTAGCTCCGTCCGCATCCAAGGGCAGCTCAGTATCATTGCCGGTAGCATATTTCCACAGCCCAATGGACATCAAGAAGGCTTGCATGGACTTCGCCCAGATACCATAGTTGGTTCCATCCAAGATGGGGACAAGGGTGACAGCGTTGCTAGACGACATGGTTTAGATCTGATAAGATAGCTTGGTGTGCGTCAGCATTTTTATAGCAATTATAGAAGAGCGGCATAAAAGCCGTAAGGGGTGCTTATGCCAATGGAGCGGCCATTAAAGGTGCTTGGCTAGCAGGGCCCATAACCTGTTGCGCAGCAACTAGCGCAGCATACAGGCTTAAGCACTCACCTTGGTGTGATAGACACTTAGGCAGTATGAGTGAGGTGTAGAGATATATGTATTGCACTTCTACATAGGTGCTTTATATACATGTTAGATGGCTATGTGTCCAATATGGAATAAGGGGTAAGTAAAGGCGTCCACAATATCGCTCAAACTAGGATTACCATATATGGATGCTGTGCCAAAGTCCATTGTCTCATAAGGAGACATACTAACTACCGTACGTGGTACAATGCGTGTAACCAGTCCGTTTCGTCACACGCGTGAGGGTGGTGAGCACTACAGATACTACTGTGAGATGTGTGAGATAAACAACATCCCTGCTATTGCAAAGAGCCCTGATGTGAAGGAGGGCAATTCCAGTAGCATGCAGAGCAATATTAGCTCCTTTATGACCTCTCCAGCACCAGTGCCAGTGTGGCATCAGGAGGGCCTTCTCTCCCACCTTTGTGAATGGATTGTCCTTGATAATCAGGTGCATATCTCATCGTCTATCATATCCTACTTGCTTATCTCTAAGCCTCAGTCATTCTCTGTTGTTGAGAAAGAGTCATTCAGGGCTCTACTCAACTATCAGCAGCCATCCATGACGCCTCAAGATCTCCCCAGCTGAACAACCATCACCAATGAGGTTTACACCAAGTCTATCCATGTCAAGGGCATGCTATCTGAGAAGTTCAAGGCGCTCAACAGCCAGGTCTCATTCACTTTCGACACAGGCACCTCTCGAGCATTTGATCCCTACTTGACGGTAACCAGTCACTGGATTGATGCAAACTAGAACCTGCAAGAATGTTACGCTCCTGCAGGCGCAAGGGCCAGACGTTGGCAGTTTGGGGTCCGGGTGCGCGTTAAGCAGCACTAGAAGGTCTTTAGTCGAATGGGGGCTGGTCTCCCTACTCAGCAAGCACTTGCAAAGCAAGGCTAAGTTGATAGGCAAGTAAATGCGGTCTGTGCAAGGGTCTAAATTGACGATGAAGTGATCCCCCTCCTCGGAAGGTCCTTGCCAGTAATTCTTGAGTTGAAGTTGGTCCAGTGGCCTTCCCACTTTGTATGCCAATGACCAGAAAGTCGCAAGATTGATTCTAAGTCAGGCTTAAGGCCCAACCGTGAATGATATGGGTTTATATACATGTTGCAGTCTGTCTAG
Organism: Russula dissimulans; assembly: GCA_022376545.1. Taxonomy (NCBI): domain Eukaryota; kingdom Fungi; phylum Basidiomycota; class Agaricomycetes; order Russulales; family Russulaceae; genus Russula; species Russula dissimulans. Next base: position 397,790 of record WTXJ01000024.1, on the reverse strand, counting down.
GATGCTTGGTGAGTCAGGTAGGTAATAATAGCGACGAATGGCCTTAAGGGCTCTTGGGTCGAGTCAGAGTAGCAAGTGAGGGACAATAATAGTGGCTAGGGATCAAGACGGTAACGATGAAATGAGTCACAATAGCTAAGCAAAGGTAAAGTGATGGTAGCTAGTGGAAAGGTTTTTTATGGAAGGGTAAGTAGGGCGTCCGAGGGGATAAGGAAGTAATAAGCGAGAGGAGGAAAGAAAGGAAAAAGTACGTGGTGGTAAGTCCGAGGGGGCAGATCATAACAAAGAACCAGTCCTCGCCTTTCGGGAGATTGTTGGCAACCACTCTGGGGAGAACACCGGCACACTCCTGATTGACATCCTTGGTGAATACGGATTGGTAGACCCCAATAAACTTGGCTATGGCACAGCCAATGGTTCTACCATGTGTGACAAGGCGATTGCCATCCTAGCCAAGCGTGTTGACCCTACTTGCAAACAATGGGTCACAAAGGAGCGGCACGCATGCTGTATGGAACATGCCATCCACTGTGTGTCCCAGGCTTTCGTCAACACTGTATGCCCAACACCAATGGCATCCATCATGTCAAAGCTGGCTGCCAATGATGTTATGCTCCTGCGGGGTGCAAGGGCTAGATGTTGGCAAGTTGGTTCAGTGTTTTCTCAAGCAAGCACTAGTTCGTTCGATGGGGGCTGGTCTCCTGTACTCAGTGAGCACTCTCGTAAGAGGCTGGTCCTAGTGCAAGTAAATATGGTGTGTGTAGAAGTCTAAGTTGACCACTGAAACAGTGTCCCTCTGCGAAGTGGTTTCTACCATGAGTTCTAAGTTGTTCTGGTAAGTTCTGTGTCAAAAGCTAAGTTGCTTCCCTGCTGATAAGAGGGTTCCTTGGTTCCTTGAGACGTTCTTAAAGAAGTCAAACAGAGGTCTTCCCTCTTGGAAGCTACTGAGCACAAGAATGCAAGATTCAAGTTAGATCAGGCTTAAGGCCCAATAGTCTACTTACAAGAGTTTATATAGGGAGAGGCCATCAAGGCTTGGTAAGGGACAAGTCATCAGTCTTTGTAAGTAGTGAGTCAGAGAACAATAAGCAAGGTGAGGGATGAGTCAGACAATAGGGAAGTGGATTAGTGAGCACAATAAAGGTGATGAGTAACGCAAGAATGATCAGTAAGCTTATGGGAAAGAACAGTAAGTGTAATGAGTCATGCGAGAATATCATCAGTAAGTAGACCAGAAGATCACTAATCACAGTCAAAGTTTGTAAAAGGAGATGAGTCAGAGTGGAAAATGAGTCAGGTAGGTATAGTAAGCACAGTCTGAGTTGACACAACAGAGAAAAAAGATAGTCTATGGGGCGGATCGTAGCATCACGCTCCCCTTAAGAAACTCACTCACACATGAGTTTTAGTCATCTTTGGACGTGTAGGAGGGTGTGCCAGCGCTCAAGTCCTCAGGGGTCCAGAAGGCATCTGGCTCAGTGGCCAGGAGTTGGAGGGTGCGTGCTGCGAGTGGCGCTGCGCATTGGGTGCCATGATTGGCATGCCAGATGGGGACATGGCAAGTCCCGATAGTGCACTGGAGATAAGGGACAACGCACATGTCTGAGTCGTGAAACTCACTTGCACAATAGGTGCATTTCCCGAGGGGAGGGCAGTCGTGGGGGAGATGGTCAGGTTTTGGCTCCATGCATCTGAAGCACATGATTGGGTTGGTAGGAGGGGGACAACGATAGGGGTGGGTGCGAGGCAGAGAGGGTCCTTGGCCAGCATGGAGTGTGGGTACGGGCCAGATGGGGTAAGTGGGCTCAGGCTCGGGGCAGACTGCGTAGATGTGCTCAAACACATGGGTCAAGACACGGGTGTGGACAATGTGTCGTTCCACAGGAATAAGTTCACCAGAAGTACGATGAAGTTCCTCCTCAGTGAGTCTCAGACAGCGAAGGGCAGTGGAATGGTGGTCAAAGAGGGAGCAGTAGCGGACGACTTCTGTGGTTACGCCAGGGTCACCTAGTGCGTGTATGGCACAGTCAACAAGTTCCTTGACAGTGCTCTCAGGTTGGAATATATGGAGGTGGTCATCGCGGATATGGTGGGGTTGTTGAGATTGGGGTTTGGTTGGGGTCGTGCGTGCAGGCTTCTGCGGTAGATGGGCGAGTCCTTCCCCATGGTCCCCTCAACATAAGTTTCCTCACCATCCTGCTTGTAGCAGATATAGTCCGCTGTGACCAGATCCTCCCTGTCCCTGATGAAGACCGGGTAGTGGTCCATTTGGCCGAAGCTGTAGCTCATCCAGTTAGGGCCGGGATGATTGGGGACATTTTGTGGTGGTGGACTTTCTTCATCCACACTCATGATGAATTCGTCAGCAGTGGAGGGGCATGGAGTTCCAGGGCGGCGATGGATGGAGGGGTTCCTCTTCTCTAGCAAGAAGGGTTCCAGTTCTTGCCAGCATGCAGCCAGCAAGTGAGATAGTGGGCAGTGTTCTCCCCATTGGACTCCCATGGGGGATAGGAACTCTGTGAGTCTAGTGGGTGGCTCGGCAAGTGACATAAGCGCGTGAGCGATGGGGAGTACTTTTGTAGCTCCTGGTTTCCTAAACCCTACTGGATATCCCTGATTCTGCTTTTGGTAGGCAAACAGGGCCTTAGTCAATCCCCAGAGCTCCTCGAGTTCTCCCATGGTTGGTTGATGATATAGACCAGGGTCTCCAGTACTAGGGTTGTTAATATGCTCAACAGGACCAATGACCAGTCTATTGAGCAGTGGGTGGGTTGGTATTGGTGAGTTCGGGGGTGATGGGCTGACGAGATCGAAGACAGTGGCAGCGGCGGTGGAACTTAGCGAGGGAGGGGTCGTTGTCGGGGTGTTGGTTGTCTCTTGTGGTACAGTGGTGGTGGCATCTTGGGACATTTTAGTAGGAGGTGTGGTACGGGCAGTAGTTAACACAGCAGAAATGGGAGTGGATACCGGCATGGTGTTTTTCGTCAGGGTGGACGTATTTATTGGAGGTGTGGTAGAGGCAGATGGCTTCTCCCTTGACGATTTGTACATAGGTGACGGGTTTTTTGAAGGAGAGGTAGGAGTATTCATAGAGTGATGAGCGAGCCAGTTTGATTCAATGTGGGTTGAGCGGATAGTCATTTGTCTTTTCCTGGGGGTTTTTTTTTTTTTTTTTGAAATCCTTTTATTGTCTGCTTATGGCCATCCCCACTCCCCTGTTCGTCGCCTACCTTGGGCCTGGCGTGGCCCTCATAAGGTCGAGTGAAGGGAGGTAGGAATGGCCGCAGGGCTGCAGAAGCCCCATGTAGGACTTCCAGTTCGTGTACATGCTCGCAGTTCTGTAGTCTAATAGGCATGTAGACCTCTTATGCAATAATTTCCCCCCACTGCTGAGTCAAGCCATCGATGTGTTATGCTTAGCTTTGACATGTGACGAGTGCGAGTAGTTGAGCCAGGAGGCTGTCTAGGTGAGAGTTGGGCAGTTGCTTTGTTGTGTAGCTTGGGGTGCCCAGCACTCTGCAGCTACCTGTGTGTCGTCCTCATCCGAGCCTTGATGCCATGTCTGCGCAGTACTAGCGCGTGCAGACAGCGTTACAGGGGAGAAGGTGTACACGCATAGCGTGTTCTCCATGCATTCAGCTTGCAGACACCAATTTAAATCGGTGTGTGGAGTCTATAAAGTTGACTAAAGGGATGGTGAGATCTGGGTTGCCTAGGAGGGTTTCTAGGCTAATCCTTATGCTCAGCTTGTTGGCCTCTTCTTTGAGTGTCCATCTTTCGTATGCATAACCTGCGCACTCAAGCAGGTAGTGCGTGACCCTTTCAAGTTCTGAGCTGCAGGCAGGGCACCTTGCACTGTCGACCAGCTTCCTGGGGGTTCTTATACTCCTTCCAGGTTGACTTTCCATGTACATTTGTTTGGCTTCGTACTTAGCGACTAAGTCCTTGGCATGCACGGTCTTCTTTGTTGACCCATTGGTTGTGGGCCGGTGAGTATCCTTTCCATTGTACAAGGTATTGTTCCTTCTTTCCTCAGCCGTGGGTTCGTTTCCCGATTATCTCTTCTATTTCTCATTCTTCTCCTCCTTCTATGTCGTCTGGTGGAGGTTCGATGAAATTGGTTCTGTGTTCTTCGGTCTCTGTGAATGGTGTGAGAAGTGAGGCATGGAAGACGTTGTGAATTTGCCACACTTCAGGGAGATGGAGTTTGTATGCAACGGGTGATATTTTTGCAGCTACCACGAATGTTCTGTACTGCTTTGGGGATAATTTCATGCTGTCGTAAGGTTATTTCAAATTTGTTCCTTCTAGCCATACTTTCTGTCCTTCTTTGTAGCCTTTGAACTTGGTTGCCTTGACGAGCTCTTCTTGAGATTTACATATAGCCTCTTGGGCAGCGTTCTGGGCTTCCTTGATCCGCAAGAGTCAGGTTTCTATGTCTGGGAGGTTGGTCTTGGCTGTCGGTTGATGTGCTTGAGGTGTGTATCTGAGGATGAGGTCGTAAGGGGTCTTCTTCATGGTGGAATGTGGCCAGGAGTTCCTGGTGTACTGTGCTATTGGTAGCCAATTTGCCCATTGATCTTGTTGACTTGCACAGTACAATTGCAGGTACTGTTCTAGGGACTGGTTAGTTCTTTCGCTCTGTCCGTCTGTCTGTGGGTGGTATGCCGTGGAAATGTTTTGCTTGATCTCCAGCATTCCGCATAGCTCTTTTGTAAAGTGGGCAGTGAACCGGGGGTCATGATCAGAGATGACTTTTGCTGGGATGCCGTAATGGGGGAATACGTAGCTAGCATAGAGTCTAGCAACTCCAGGTGCATCTACTGTCTCATTGCAGGGGATGAATACCGATGCTTTTGAGCAGTCGTGATCAGTAATGGTTAGTATCGTGTTGAACCCTTCCGACATGGGTAGTTTGACAATGAAATCCAAGGCGATGGTTTGGAATGGGAGTGTGTTAGGTATCATGGAGATGGGGAACATGGCTGGTTTGTTGGGATGCATATTGATTTTTGACATTTGGCAGTTTGCACATCCTTTGACATAGGTGGTAACAAAGTCTTTCATGCCTGGCCACCAGTAGTGTTGTGCTGCGAGGGTCATTGTTTTCACAATTCTGGGATGTCCCGCCATAGGAGGGTCGTGAAAAAGGGAAATCACCCCCCTCTTCAAATCATTGTTTCCCACAACAATGAGTGCACCATTTTTGGTCCAGAGGGCCCCTTGTTTGGAGAGCTTATGTCCCATTCTCCACCGTTGGATCATTCGCTTGTCGATCTCTTGTGCCTTCATGACTAGTTCATCTAGCTCATATGCAGAGTACATGCTGTCTCCCATCTGTGCTGTTTGGGCCTTCATTCCTTGTTCTTCATCGTCACTTTCCACCAGTGTCTCATCTGACTCGTAGTCTTCTGGTTTTGTTCTAGTAGCAGTATATCTTGTTGCAGGGGCATTGGGGGCCACAAATAGGTGGTCGGAGAGGATGATTACTAGTTCATTGTCCTCTTCTGGTACTAAGTCCAGTCATTGGGACAGAGTGTCAGCTCTGTTCACGGCCCCTGGTTTGTAGACTAGCTGGATATAGTAGTCGGCTAGTTCCACAATGTATCCATTGATGCATGGCCCTAGTTTGTGTGGTTCTTGATAGTACTGCAAGTTGGTGTGGTCGGTGATTACCAGGACGGGGTGAGTCATATTGCATAAGAGATGCCTCCAGCATCTTAGCCCTCAGATTACCGCTAGTAGTTCCCTGTCATAAATTGGATAGTTCTGTTCCGTTTTGTTGAATGTTTGTGAATTGAACCCTATTGGCCAGAGGAGGTAGTTTCCTCTGTGGTCCTTTCGCTCTTGGTCTGCCTGGTAGAGGATGGCTCCAGTCTTGAACTGAGACACATCAACGTATAGGATGAATTGTTGTTCCAGGTCGGGGGGAACTATGATGGGTTCTGAGGTAACAAGTCTGATGAGTCGGTTTACAGCCTGGGTCTGGGCTTTTTCCCAAGCGAATTCCTTTCCTTTCTTGAGGAGGTCTATGAGTGGCTTAGTGATTTGTGCAAAGTTTGGGATCCATAGGCAGTGGTAACCAATAAGTCCGAGGGTGCTTCAGACTTCCTTGACATTTTGCAGGGTAGTTGGCCATTCTTTGATTCCTGCGATCTTTGTGGGGTCAATCATTAGTTCTCCACCCTTGACGCGTATTCCGAGGTAGTCTATTTCCTTCCTGAAGAACTCGCATTTGGCTGGTTTCAGGAATAACGAGTGTTGTGCGAAGATTTCGAATAGGTAATGGCAGGCAGCAGTGTGGATGTCTTCTTCTCCTTCGCCCGTCATTATGATACAGTCATCCATGTAGTGTCGAGATTTCCTGGGGAACTTGGTGTACATAGGTCAAAGGACGTTGTTTCCTAGTCTGGTGAAGGTTGCTGGGGCATTACAAAGTCCAAAGGGCATAATGATCCATTCGTATAATCCGTGGCTTGTCTTGAAACCCATTTTATGTGTATCTTCAGGTCTGATGCAAATGTTATTATAGCCAGCGCGGATGTCAAATTTGCTGAATAGTGTTTTCCCTTGGAGATCTTCCAAGATCAACTTAATGCTGGGGAGTGGGGTGATGTCCATGACCATGTATTCATTGAGCTTCCTATAGTTGTATACAATCCGGTGGGTTCCGTCCTTCTTTTTGACTGTGAAGGTGGGAGATCCATAGCGAGATGATGACACGATGATGTATCCTTTGTCCAGGTTGTTGTCCAGGTATGTCACCGCGACTAGAACGGACCCGATAGTCCGATAGTGAATACGAGGAAAAGCACAAAGGTTACGATGAGGAAGGCAAGCATATACCCGTGCATCTTCCGGGAGTGGAGCGATAAGTCGAACCAAGGGCGACGAAGTACGCCCGACTTCGACTTGTAGTGAGAACGACCTGATATTGAGACAGAGGACTCAAGTTAGAGTCCTTGGTAACTAGGTACATCGCTATAAATACTACGAGTGGGGAGGCTATTCCCATAAAGCCTTATACGGACAGTAACTACGATCAATCAGAGGCGCGGCAATACAAGACAGCTAGCGGTAGATCAGGGCATCAAGCCCTGGTAAGGTACAATCTCACTTGTACAGATCAGAAATGGTGTGGGGTGGTACATAGACATACAATGGGACATAGCCGGTTCAGGAACTTACCGCAGTCCAACGGACGCCAACCCATCTGTTCTCGCGTGCCGGTGACACTATGCCCATAAGGCCATCAGAACGACTCATCAGTACATCAAAAGATCAACAGCGGCAGCATATCAAACATGTGAGCACATCAGACAGTCCATCAGATGGTATAGTAAAGCCCCAGTTGGCAGAACTTACCCCAGTCCATGGTGTACAAGCTAGCCATCCTAGGAGCTGGTGACATCACCCTCTGTTTAGACCAGGAAGTGACCTTGCTTTGAAGGGGAGGTGCTCTTGTCAGGGCGAGGGAATTTGGAGCATGGGAAGTTGGCATCATCACGGAGGACCAGGGGGATGAGGCATTGCTACCTTGCGAGATGCTTTGATATGTGGGTGACCTCAAGTCAACTCCATGCGAGCATGTATTGCTCATTGATGAGGAGGAGGTTGGCCTCAATCTGGTCCCAAGTGAGCTCCATCTCCTGGGCCTGGAGGTAGCTCTCGTGAGCTTGGGTGAGATCAGCCATGAGGCCATAGTTGTTGAGGTTGATGGCGGTGCATCAGAAGGTCTCAAAGGTGGTGGTCCTACCTTTGATGAGGGCCTGGACCCAAAGTGGGAGAGGCTCAGGCACCTCAGTGATGACGAGGTTGGGGGATGTGTAGATGTCGATGGAGTGGGGCAACTCTGCACTGTCCTTGCTGGTAAGGCCCTGCACGTACATATAATCCCCAGGGTGGAGGCGAACCTGCTTGGCAGGAAGGCACATCCCTTCACCCATGGGGATGTTGAGGCTGGGGATCTTACCCTTGTTTTCAATGTACCCCTCAGGCATAGTGGGGGTTTCTTCATCATCGTCGTCACCGATGAGCTCTTCCAGGTGTAGGAGCTTCTCATTAAGGGCCCAGGTGGCTCGATCATGGGCAGCCTCCCGCTCCTTCTGAGTGCACTCGTACCTCTCAATGGTCTGCTTATGGGCAGCCTCATGACCCTCAATGGTCCGTAGGAGTCCGGCAGCAATCTCTCACATGGTTTCCTCTGGGATGGAAGGATGGGTGGCGAGAGTTGTAGTGACAGTATAGGGGGACATACCTCCTTCTGAGATGTTTGGGAGGTGGTAGGAACCTGTCGACATGGGGGACTCATTACTGGTGGAAGTGGCCATGCTGTGAGTGAAGGAGTCGGCGAGAGTCTGGAGGTAGAACTGCAACCAGGGGTTGGGTGGCATGCAGAGGGATCCTTGGTGGAGGGTGAAGGGAGCGAAGTCATAGAGAGGGTCAGAGGTGGCTGGGGAATCCAGGTTGGCTGAGCGATCACCACTATCCTTGTGCTCTTTTTATGAGACAAGAGGGGGCTATGCTTGTGGTAGTCTTGGATCATCTGATCTACATGTATGTTTTCTTTTGGCTCCCAAGTGTTATCGCTGTGTGGGTAGCCCTTCCATTTGATGAGGTATTCGAGGTGGTGTCTCCTCCCCTTGAAATGGTGATTGATGATGGCTTCCACTTCGTATTCTTCTTCCCCTCTGATCAGGTCGGGTGGTGGTTGGATGAAGTTTGGGCCATGTGTGGGAGTTTCGTGATAGGGGAGCAGGAGCGACGCATGGAACACATCATGGATGGCCCATGCCGGGGGTAGTCCCAATTGATATGCCACTGGGGAGACCCTTCTGATGACCCTGAAGGGTCCTTGGCATTTTGGGGCAAGTTTCATCGTTTGATAGGGGAGTTTCAGATTGCCGGCCTCGAGCCAGACTTGATCTCCAATTCGAAACATGTCTTTGGGGGTCTCCCCTTGATGCACAGCTTTGTTGATGGCCGCTGTAGCTTGCACCCTGCACTGAAGCATTTCATCAATGTGCCCTTCGGCCTCTTCACTGTTTGTGCCTATAATTTGATTCGGGTACAGAATGGGCCAATAACCCAATAGGGCTTGATTCGGAGACATCTTCAATGTGGAATTTAGTCTGTCGTTATGGACAGCGGAGGCAATGGTGAGCCACTTGCTCCAGTCATTGGGTTGAGCACTGGTGATGAGCCAGAGATATTGCTTGATCCATTGGTTCATCCTTTCAGCTAGTCCATCGGTTTGAGGGTGGAAAGTGGTTGACAGATTTTGTTGAACTCCCAGCTTGGCAGTGAGGGCTCAACTGAAGTGTGAGGTGAAGCGGGGGTCGCGATTGGTGATGATCTTTCTTAGTAGTCTGAACTATTGATAGATGTTGTCAAGGTAGAGCTAGGCAATATCTGGACCCATAACAGTAGTGGAGCAAGGGATGAATGTGGCCACTCATGAGCACCCGTGATCCACTATGGTGAGGATCGTGTCGTGGCTGTGGCTCTTAGGTAGGCCAGTGATAAGGTCCATGGCCACACGTTCAAAGGGTTTGCTGTCCAAGGGGGTGTCAATCTTGTAAATGGGGACTCTGGGGTGGTGAGTGCGAATCTTGTTCTGCTGGCATTCACTGCATCCTTCGATGTAGTCCATTACCCATGTGGTCATACTAGGCTATCAGAAGTCTCTTTTCACCTGACAGATGGTCTCGTCTCGACCTAGGTGGCCTGCAGTCAGTGTGTCGTGTGTGTGGGTCATGATCCATCGTTTGAGCTCAAGGTCTGGGGGAATGACTAGCTTGCCAGCTTGCATCCATTGGGGACATGGTGTGACTGTTCTTCTTACATGCAGTGGAAGGCCTTTTCCCATTCGTTCATGAGGAGTGGGTGTTGCTTTTGTGACCACTGGATGTTGTCTTCAAGGTCTTGGTAAATTGAGTCTAAGTCAAAGACTTGAATTCGCGCTGGTAGTTTAAGGTGTCATGGGGATGGGGCAATTGGGGGAGTTTGGGGTAAGCCTCAGTGTTTGTCTGGGATTTTGTGATGAGAGTTGACGAATAGGGACCCTGGAAGGATGACCACTTGTTGATTGTCCCGAGCACCTCTGTCTTCTGTGGGCGGATGCAATAGAAAGTCTGCCACCATGTGGGATTTCCCTGGTGTTACTTGGATGTTAAACCAATAGTCCTGGAGGAGGGCGTGCCATCAGGCCGTGCATCTGTTCAAATCTTGTGGTTCTTTCCAGAAGGCAAGATTTGTGTGGTTGGTAACTATTGTGAAGGGGTGTCAGGTGAACCCCAGGTGTTGTCTCCAGTGCTTGAGTGACTTGACCATGGTGAGCAGCTCACATTCATAGATGTCGTAATTGTGCTCCACCAGGATGAAAGTGGCCAAATAATAGGCAATTGGGCGAAGACAAAATTTGAGGGGGTGTTCCGGGTTGGGGTCACCCTCCTGTAAGAGTATGGCTCCCACACCATATCCCGAGGCATCTGTGTGGAGAATGAATGGTTTGGTGTAGTCAGGTTGAGCAAGGACAGGTCTTCTACACATGAGGGTTTTCAGGAGTTCAAAGGCCTTCATTTGTGCATCTCCCCAAAGCCACGGGGTGGTCTTTTTCATGAGGTCTAGCAGGGGGTGTGCAATTTGTGAGTAGTTTGGGATGAAATACCTGTAGAAGCCTGTAAACCCTAGGAATGCTCTGATGTCGGTGACATTGGCCGGTCATGGCCAGTCAGCGACTTCTTGGGTTTTGTTGGATCCATATGGATTGTGCCATGTTGAAGGACCACTCCTAGGAAGTCGATGCATTGTTGTTCGAATACACATTTCTCAGGTTTTAGATATAGGTCATGCTCTGCTAGTTTTGTGAGGATGTGGTGCACACATCGTTCATGGAATTGTAGGTTGTTATCTGTCACAATCAACATGTCATTCATGTAGATGACTAGCCATCCTTCTCGTAGTTCCTCTACAAAGATGGCATGCATCATCATCTGGAAGGTCACAGGAGAGTTCATGAGGCTGAAGAACATTACCGTCGGTTCAAATAGTCCATGGTTTGTGATGAAGGCTGCCTTCCATTCGTCTCCTTGTTTAATCCACACATTGTTGTATCCCCAACAAATGTTGAACTTGGTGAAGAGTGTTCGTGAATGTACCTTGTTGATCAATTGGGGAATGAGTGGGAGGGGATAGTGATTTCTGATGGTCCATTGATTGACATGTCAGTAATCTTGGACAGGGTGAAGCTTACCATCCTTCTTTTTAATGAAGAAGAAGGGAGCGGCATAGGGACTTTTCGAGAGACAGATATATCCCTTTTTCATATGTTCTTGCACGAACTTCTTCAGTTCTTCCTGTTTGAGCTGGGTGAGGGCATAGACCTTTCTGGGTATGGGACTAGGGGCATCCGGTTTGAGTTTGATAGCATGGTCCCAGATTCTTGGTTCCGGGAAACACTGGGCAGCTTGTTCGCTGAAGACCTTGTGGTGTCACTAGTAGCGAGGCAGTATGGCAATGGGGGCTGTCATCATTGGAGATGGGATGGACCACTCGACTCGCGCCACGAGGATTGGGTCTCGATCTTGGTAGGTAGAGGGGGCCATGTGAGGGAGGAATTTTGCTTGAATTGCATCATCGCTCAATATGATAATGGGCAGTTGAGAGTGATTGATCCAACCTTTGAGCCAGTTGATTTTTGGTTGGATGGTGGCAAACCACAGGTAGCCTAAGATCAGTTTGTGATCTCCCAGGTTTGTGAGGAAGAACCTCATTTTTGTGTGATTTTGGCCCGTCTGGACTTGTATGTCTGTATAAAATTCCAGCGAGCCACCTTGGTTGAGAGTACCATCCACATTATATACTTTCCATAGATGAGCTAGTTTCTTCATCGGTAATCCTAGCCATTTTGTGTAGCCCAGATTCATGAAGTTTTCAGTTGCTCCTGAGTCTATCAGAGCAGCCACTTCAGCCCATTTTCTTGATGAGTGTATGTAAGAATGAATTGTCATTGATTTGCATGCCGACATAAATACATCTTTTGAGGTCTGTCTAATCCAGGCTGTACAGATTAGACCAAGTGAAAACCCTGCCATTCTCTCATGCACTCCCCTAGGGAAGAGGATTCTTTGAGAGAGAGGGAATGAAGCTGGTCCTCCATCCAGGCCACCTTGTCCTTCAGTTCTTCGGCAATGGTTTCATCATCGTTCCAATTGATAAGGCTCACCTGGGCCTTCCTTTGAGGGCAGTTGCGAGTGAGGTGTCTGGGCTGGTTGCATTGGAAACACAGCTGGTTTTGTTGTGGTTGGCATGGTTGGGACTGGATGGCTCATCCTCTGGCTGAGGAACCGGCTTTGGTGCAGTCCACATCCATTGGGACTGGTTGATTTGCCATCTATGGAGGCGCATTTGTGGATGTGTATTGGGGTCATCCCTATTGGAATTGGGGGCATTGCGGGGCCGTCCTCCTCGGTTTGGTTGGTTGAAGGGGTTGGGATTAGTCCCTCTCACAGGGAAGGGGGTGCATCGTGGGCCAAAGATTTGGCCTATCACTTGGCGTGACTTGACACTTTCTATTGCTCTTTCTTTGATGTCGGTGTAAGTGTTGATGAGTGGGGGTTTTATGACATCCTTGGCCACTCCTCAGGGAAGGCCTTGGATGAAGAATTGTTTAGTTTCCAAGTTACCGATAGTGTACCCTGCCTCTCTGGCCAGTTGTTCGAATTGTGATATATATTGATCAATTTCGGGCCACTTCATGCATAGCATTTGGAGTTTCAGTTTGGCTCGCTCTTCTCTTTGGGCGTCTTGGAACTGATGAGCAAACTCATCCAAAAAGGTGGCCCATGTGGCAGGAATGTCATCTGCTGGGGTTAGGGTATCGAAGAAGTCACCAAAGTCTCTGGCCCAGCTAGCTACAAGTGGGCCTTTTATCAGCATAAGGGCCAGGGCTATGCATTTGAGGTAGGAGTTCATGCCTCCCACGTTGTTATTGAGGCGAATGTACACCTTCAGCTCCTCAATGAAGTCATCGGCCCACTCACGGTTCCCATCGAAGATTGCTGGGAGCACTCCCATCATTTTGGGGTCTGCCGCCGCTTGTCCTACCGCTGGAGGTGGGGGAACTGGGGGTCTGGGTCCTGGCGCACTGCCTCCTCCTCCTCCTCCTCCTCCTGGAGGGCCTCCCAATATTGTGGTTTGTCTCATGGCCATGTTGAGGTGGCTTTGGATGGAACCGCTGGAGGAAGAAGGGACTATAGGGGGTGAGGTGGACTGAGAAGGTAGGGCTGGCATCAGCTGCGTGGCTGTTGCAGTTGAGGTGCTGGCGAAAGTCACCATGGTGTCTTGGTAGGAAGGTGGGGCAAGCAACAATGATCGAACTTGTTGCGCTAGTTTATCAAGAGTGTCGGACCTTGGCCTGACATTCAACTCATGTTCTTCTTGAGATTGGGCATTCGATTCTTCATCTTCTGATGCTGCTGCGAAGGATGTTGACAAAGGGGGGTGATTTCAACTTTGATCTTCAAATGCAAAGTTCAGGGGAACCTCTCCTAGAGGGTAGTTGAACTCTTCAACTTTGGGAAGCGGTTCTCCCCAATTTGGGTAGGTCTGTCCTTCTCGGTGGCTTAATATGTGCCAACGCTTGTCAGTGGTCTTTCAGTAGACAAAGGCTGCTTTGCCTTCTCTGTATATCCCTGATGGGTAGTATAAGTGTACTCCATAATTTCTCCTTTGGGAGGCCGGTGCTTCTCTCCAGAATACATGGGAGTTGGGTGGTGGAACGTCCTTGTCCGGGTAGTTCTCCAAGAACTCCATTGATGGGTTAAAGCCTACTCAAGAGGCCGTCTTGACTTGAAGTCGAGTCTGATGTCACCGCTACGGTTTCACCAGCTCACTCAGTAGCAATGAGAGGAGAGAATAACAACAAAGACAATGATGAAGATGATAATGATGATTGCTATGCCAAACATGAACCCATCCGTATACTGGGTAGATCTTGAAGAAGAGTACAACTCCTACTTAGAGCAAAGTCAATCTAGAGAGACTCAAGACTGCCTTTACTCTGAGTGGAAAGACAAGGGAAAGCTGCAAAGATGACAAGTCCTTGACAGTGAGCTCTGAAGGGGGGAACAATGATGTATAGTGACAAAAGACTTGACTTAATGAGTCCTACTGGTATATGGCACATATAAATAGTACAGTGGGGTGGCTATGCCCATAAGGCCATCAGAACGACTCATCAGTACATCAAAAGATCAACAGCAGCGGTGTATCAAATGTGTGAGCGCATCAGACAGTCCATCAGATGGTATAGTACAGCCCCAGTTGGCAGAACTTACCCCAGTCCACAGCGTACAAGCTAGCCGTCCTAGGAGCTGGTGACATGAGGTGATGCATGAGCTCTAAAGAATCAAAGGAGTCAATGGGGTCAAAGGGATATCAAAGGAAAACGAGGCTTGGCAAAAGACTAAATAGCAATGACTTGGGGAGCTCATTGATTGTCACTAGGCCTGTATTGGAAGGGTTGGCATTTGTTCAGGGCAATGTACAAAGGGCATACCTCAGTCTTGTGCTAGACCACTGGCAGACTCTTCTTGGAGGTGTACAGAATGACTGCCCATTGCGAGACCTTCAGATGATAAATCTATTGGAGTCGATGAGCAGGGGGTCCAAGGCAATGATGATCAGGTGAATCCAGTGGGTAATGGAGGGATTGATTAAGAAGACGGCTATATGGGACTTTGTTAGTACTTCAGGAATGGCAAGAATGGTCACTTGATGTACAGGAGAAAACTTATTAGTGAAGATGCAATATCTGAGGAACAAGTAATTGTATCAAAAGCACCTGCAGGCTGGTAGGGAAGCACTCATCAAAGAGGCATGATGGAAGGTCAATTGCTGATAACTCGGGTCTGTCTGCACATGATGTGCATGACACCCAACAACTGGTGATATCAGCACCACACCTAATGGCAGATGGGGGTGATGTAGTGATCCCCATGGGTACAGGTAACCCATGGGGTCTGCGGGTAAGGGTATCATGGGTACGGGTATGGATATGGGTTAGATACCCTTACCCATACCCTTACCCATAACCCGTGGGGTTTACCCATGCACTTTACCCATACCTGCAGACCTGTACCCTATAAACCCATACCTCTGAAAAACCCATGACCTGTGGCCACGGGTACGGGTTTTTATGGGTAAGGATACAGATATAAGTAAAAATACCCAAGGGTTACCTGCGTCGATCACTAGTGTGATGTTACAATAGATACTCAAACAGAACATCAACCAAGCCCACCAACATGTGTTTTCTAGACCACAATCACTCCTACTGTAGTCACTACTCCAGAAGGTGCAGATGTTCCATTTCTGCATGCACCATGTTCCCAATCACAGACCAGCCTATACTTGTTGCTGGGCATCCGTCTACATCACAGACAGCCATGGCTTGTAGTCTCAACTCTTGCTGCTGCTGCTGCTGCTCTGGCACCACCATTTTTGCATGCTTGTCGCCATTGAGCACTGGCTGGTGCGGGACTGGTAGTAGTGGAGGTGGGCACAGAGAATGAGAGGATTGTCTTGTCCCCCAAAGGAAGTTGATTGTCTCCACCTGGTGCAAGACATTGGACCAGGAGGAGGATATGAGAGTGGGATACTCACACACCTTTTCATCTTCTGGCTTTTTCTCAGAGAGATGTTTTCATTTGTGTGCTGTCTCCTTGTGCTGCAGTGCAAGTTCCAGTTGTTTCTTCTTGCGTGATGTTTTACCTATCAACCTAATTATCAGACTGGATAAGTAAAACGAGCAAGAATGGGGAACATGAATGCACCCAGTGAAATGTGAGAGGCCCAACAACACTCATGAGCACATTGTCAGTGGCCACTTTCCATCACCACTGTGGGGATGGTTGTCTTCATTGTTGCCTTCTGGCTTAATGTTACTATCTGGGTCTTTGTTGTTGTGGGTTGTGCGTGGCGCACAAGAGAGCTTCTAGAGTTTGGGTGGGCAACTGATATATGTGTGATCTTGAGCCATGATGAGTATGAGGGCACACTGGCAGCACAGAGACCAAGGGTGAAGAAAGTTCATCCAGATCTAACTGCTAGCAAGTTTAATTAGATGATGTCTGGTTGAGGTAACGAGCAGGTGAGTGGAGACACGTCTTCATCCCATCGTTTGAGAAACTCGGAAGGCCATGCACGGGCCATGCAAGCGAGGCAGGCAGCAGTGGGGGCGGTGCATTGAAGGCCATGATATTGGTGCCAGACTGGCACATTGCATTGCTTTTCTTCGCAATGGACATGCGGGGCGATGCAGGTGAGGGATTCATGCTGCGTGCTGGCGCAGAAGTGACAGTGCCTGTAATTGGGGCACTCGATGGGGGCGTGGTCTGGGGACGTCTGGAAGCACTCGTAACAGAAGATGGACTTCTCGAGGTGCAGGTGTCTGTATGGGGAGTAACATTTGTTGGGGGGTGTCTGAGCTGGGCAGCATCGAGGTCGGTAGGCAGGTCCTTGGCCCGCATGGATAGAAAAGGGGTAGGCCTTGTATGGCTCTTCGTGCGAGGGGGGTTCTGCAAACATCTGCTCGATTAGGCGTGTGGCGGCTTTGGCGTGAATGAGGGATTGGGTGGTGTTCATCAACGCGTTGTTGTTGCGTTGCTGTTGCTCGGTTAGGTCTTTTATGTGGGCGGCTAACGTACCCTGGTGGTTTTTCTGTGCGTGGTAGCAGACGACTTCCGCAATGAGCCCAGGGTCTGCCATGTGGTGGACGTAACGGTCGATGATCTCGGCCATCGTGGATTCTGGGTTAAAGGAGGACAGATGGTCGTCCCAAACATCCTTGTTGTCGGTGAGATTGGGGCGGGTGTCGGTGTGCCGCGCCCGTAGTGGTTGTTGGTAGACTGGGTGTCCCTTGCCAAAGGTCCCCTCTAAGGTGGTGTCTTCCCCGTTGAAGACGTACCCAATATACCCTGCTCTGACGTCGCCTAACTCTTCTGGTGCTGGAATCCACATGACGTAGTGTTCCGGGTTTGCTACCTCGTATCGCATCCACCCGGCGCCTGGGTAGTCTGGGTCTTTTTCTTTTTTGGAGTCGCCCAACTCCATGTCCACCCCTTCAGCCTCCTCATGTGCCGCTACTTGGGTGTCTCACCCCTTACCTTTGTCTTCGGGGGTGGCTGCTGGTGTCTGACCTTCGTCCTCATTGTCGGTCGAGACGTTTTCTACCCTTTCCATAGGAATGGGTGAGTTCGGGACAGTATCCCCCTGAGGCAGGGGAGCAGGTGCGACTTCGTCTAGTGCCGCGCGAGCTAGATGGACATATTGTTCGAGGAGGTTGTCGTACTTCCTAGCTACCTCGTATGATGACATGACTTCTAGAATGGTGGTCGGTGGGGCTGGTAATGCTGCGAGTTTTCCGGCAACAAATGCTGCTTTGCTGTATCTGGCCCTTCGGAAGTCTGTTGGAAACTCCCCATGCGTAGTGTGGTACTTGTCAAGTCTCCGGCTGTCCTCCCAGAGCTTTTGCAGTCTCTCCGGCTCGTCTCTATGGCTAGCTGCACGCCAAGAGAGAGGGTGACTATTAAGATGGTCAGCCCCAGGACATAGAGGAGGATTTGGAGGTCCCTGTCGTGAGGGCACAGGGAGCGGTTCTGGCGAAGGGGTCAGTGGGGCTCCACTTGTCAAGGCAATTGAAACCTGAGTCGTGGTGGAAGCGACTGTCCCTCCGACTGGGATGAGCGCCAAATGTCCGCCGTGTTGGGTCTGGAAGACGATGGTGGTGGCGGGAAGAAGGTCGACTGGCGTGGCGGGGCGCGGCAAGAGTAGGCTGGTGGTGGTTATTTGGGCGGCATCTTGTTCTTGGGACATAGGTCAATAATGATTTTCAGGCAGTAGTTCGTTAGAGTGGGAGAGAGTAGCAGAGCGGATGGTTGCCACTGGTCCTTTCCTCAGGGTTCTTATACTCCTTCGAGGTGGGTGTTCCGTTTGTCGTGTTTCATATGCATCAATGAGTTCTGATGCGTTCATGTCGGATCTGTCAATCCATTGATTGTGAGCGGGGGCGTATCCCTTCCATCTTACGAGATACTGCAGTTTTCTTCCTCGGCCGTGATGTCGTTTTCCGAGGATCTGTTCTACTTCCCATTCTTCTTCGCCTTCTATTTTGTCCAGTGGTGGTTCGATAAAATTGCATCCGTGTTCTTCAGTCTCCATGAAGGGCGTGAGAAGCGACGCATGAAACATGTCATGAATTTGCCATGTTTCAGGGAGGCGGAGTTTGTACACCACCGGAGATATCTTGGCGACTACCTCGAAAGGTCTGTATCGCCTTGGGGAGAGTTTGGGGGAGTCATAAGGTCTTTTGATGTTCATTCCTTCTAGCCAGACCTTTCCTCCTTCTTTGTATCCTTTGAACTTGGTCGCTTTGATCAGCCCTTCTTGTGCTTTACTCATGGCCTCTTGGGCCTGTTTGCGGGCTGATCAAACCTTGTCAATTTGTTCGTCGAGTGTCGGTATGTCTGTTTCTCTGAGTGGTTGGTGTGCAGTCAGGGTGTATCCTAATATCATGTCATAGGGGGTCTTTTTCGTGGTTGCGTGTGGCCAGGAGTTCTTTGTGTACTGTGCGATTGGTAGCCATCTTGCCCACTGGTCTTGGTTGTTTCCGCAGAAGGCTCGTAGGTATTGCTCTAGGCTTTGATTGGTACATTCGCTTTGTCCATCCGTCTGTGGGTGGTATGCTGAGGAGATGTTTTGCTTGATCCCGAGCGTATTGCATAGTTCTGTGGTAAAATTGGCGGCAAATCTGGGGTCTCTGTTGGAGATGATTTTGCGGGGAATGCCATAGTGTGGGAACACCAGTTTTGTGTACAGTTCTGCTACTCCAGGGGCATCGATGGACTCGTTGCAGGGTAGGAATATGGCCGCTTTAGAACAGTCATGGTCTGTAATTGTCAGTATAGAGTCGTATCCATCTGAGATGGGCAATTTGACGATGAAGTCGACTGTGATTGTTTGAAATGGTAGAGCATTTGGTTCGGCGGTGATTGGGAAGAGGGTGGGTCTAGTCAGATGGGTATTTACCTTTGTCATTTGACACGTTGTGCACCCTTTGACGTAGTTCGTGACAAATTCTTTCATGCCTGGCCACCAGTAGTATTTGGCTGTCATGAGCAGGGTTTTGGTGATTCCGGGATGTCCTGCTGTTGAAGTATCGTGAAAAAGGGAAATTACCCCCCTCTTAACATTGTTGTTTCCCACAACAACGAGTGTGCCATTCTTGGTCCACAGTTGTCTGTTCTTCGTGAGTGAGTGGCTGATCCGCCATTGTTGGATGGTGGCCTGCAATGTTTTCTGGTCGTTCATGATTTTGTTGTCTAGGTACTTGGCGGATAGTTCTGATCTATCGAGTAGTGTCGTGGCTCTTGCCTTGAGAATGGGGATGCTGTGGTCCACCAATTCCATCTCACTTGATTCATAGCCAGAGTCGCTGTCCTTGGTGGTGTCTTTTTGTCAGGTTGTGGCGTAGCTTTGTGTCGGGGCGTCTGGGGGTACGAACAGGTGGTCGGGTAACACGACGAGGAGTGGGTAGTCGTCTGTGTCTGGTGTGAGGTCGGGTCGTCTTAATAGGGCGTCAGCACGGTTAGTGGCTCCAGGTTTATATACCAACTGGATGTTGAAGTCTGTGAGTTCAGTGACGTACCCATTGACTCGTGGGCCTAGTTTGTGTGGTTCTCTGTAGTACTGCAGGTTGGCATGGTCGGTGATGACTAATACCGGTGTTGTCGTATTCCTTAGTAGGTGTCGCCAGGTTCGTAGGCCTCTTATGACCGCAAGCAGTTCTCGGTCATAAATTGGGTAGTTCTGTTCCATTTTTGTGAACGTCTGGGAGTGGAATCCGATAGGTCTTAGTAAGGGGTCTCCTCGTTTGTTTGTTTGTTCCTTGTCGGCCTGGTATAAGATGGATCCGGTTGCAAACTGGGACGTGTCTACATATAGGATAAATTGCTGGTCTGGGTCTGGTGGTATTAGGACCAGTTCAGATGTGACCAGTCCGATTAGTTTCCTTACTGCCATTTCACAGGCAGCATCCCACGCGAATTCCTTTCCTTTTTGCAATAGATCCGTGAGTGGTTTGGTGATTCGCGCAAAGTTGGGGATCCATGGTCTGTGATATCCGAGGAGTCTGAGGGTGCTTCTTACTTCTTTGACAGTTTTGAGGGTGGTCGGCCATTCTTTAATGCCGGCGATCTTTGCAGGGTCGATCATTAGTTCTCCGCCTTCTACTCTGATTCCTAGGTAGTCGATGGCCATTTGGAAGAACTCACATTTTGCCAGTTTCAAGAACAGGTTGTGTTGTTCCAGTAGTTTGAAGAAGTCGTGACAGATTTTGATGTGGAGTTCCTGTTCTCCAGTTCCGGTCATGATGATGCAGTCGTCCATGTAGTGGCGGAATTTCCCAGGGTATTTTGTGTAGAGGGGCCATAATATGTCATTTCCCATGCGAGTAAATGTGCCTGGTGCATTGCATAGTCCGAAGGGCATTACCACCCATTCGAACAGTCCTTTGTTAGTTTTGAATCCCATTTTGTATTCATCTCCATCTGCGATCCGGATGTTGTTATATCCGGCTCTGATGTCAAACTTACTGAACAATGTCTTGCCTCTCAGTTCTTCCAGAATTGATTGTATGCAGGGGAGTGGTGTGACGTCCATAACAGTATATTTGTTTAGCTTTCGGTAGTTGTGTATGATTCGGAGCGTTCCATCCTTCTTTTTGACTGTGAAAGTCAGGGAGCCGTAGGGAGACGCTGATGCCGTGATGTAACCTTTATCCAAGTTGTCCATGATGTATTCGTTGAATACCTTCTGTTCGTCTTTTGATAACAGGTAGACTTTGCTGTTAATTACATCGGGCGCGTCCGGTTTCAGTTCAATCTTGTGATCCCATTTGCGGCGTGGTGGTAGTTGACAGGCTTCCTGTTCCGAGAATACTTTCCAATGTCGCTTGAAAACCACAGGGACTGTTTGTTCCGTATTGACTTTCCCAGCGTCATAAGCTTTTTCTGCCATTTGCTGGGTGATGGTCGCCTTGTTGACTTCGATTGGTTCTGATTTGATTGTTCTGATGGCAATGTACAGTTCGTCGCCTTCTTCAAGCTGGCCGGCTGCCACTCTCGTTGCTTCGGCTAATTGTTCTCTTCTGGTTATGTTACCTTTGAGTAAGGTTTCCATCCGTGTTTCTGGACCTTTTACAATCCCCGTTGTCCAGTTGATTTTGGGGTTGAATGTTCGTAACCAGGGGTATCCGAAGATGAATCGGTCCTTCCCTAGGTTGGTGACGAAAAACCTTTCTCGTCCGGTTTGCTGTCCTCTGGTCACCAGGAGGTCGCAGTAGTGCGTGATGTCCCCTGCCTGGTTCGATGTCCTGTCTATGTTAATGATGGGACATACTTGTTCTAACTTCTTGGTTCTGAGGCATAACCTAGCCACAGTTTTGTAATCCATGAAGTTTTCTGTTGCGCCACTGTCTACGAGCGCTGTTTCTTCTGCCTTTCCTCGATACGTGTATAATGAAAATGGCAACTTGATTGAGTTGTGCTTGTTTATGTACATTGTCCATATCTTTAGAGCCCTAACTACGGCAGCTAGTTTTGGGCCTGGTAAAAATCCTGCAGCGTGCTGATCGCGTGGATTTTTACCGCTTTGGGTTAGTTCAGTAGCATCTTGAGGACGCCTTCAAGTCCTCCGATCTGTTTCAGGGCTTCGTCATTACTGATGGTTGCTTTCAGCTCGGTGACCTCTGCGACACGGGTGCGACTCGGCTGCCCTTGGTACAGTTTCTTGGGTTTCTGGGGGCAATCGCGACTGATGTGCCCCTGCGCTTTGCAAATGAAGCATGCGCCTTTCTGGTAGAGGTCCTGTCTTTCTGGGCTCCACTGTCCTGGTCCGAACCTTCTGCCTGTGTTTCCTGCGTCCACATCCATGGGGACGACTTGACTAGTTATCTGTGGGGTTCTTCCTTGGTTGGGTTTCGGTCTGTACGCTGGTCGTTGTGTCAGCTGGTAATTTCATAGCCCTAAATATTGGGCTAGTTGCTGTGCGGGGAACGGTTTCTTTGTGGTGACGTTCCTGAGTTCTTTGTACACCGTTTGTCATTCTCTGGCTTTCTTATTCCACGCGTTCATGGTGGTAGGGGCTGGTACATTATGCGTGATGATCTCTTGGAGGAGTTTCGGTGGGAGTCCTTCCCTAAACTTGACAATTGCTCCGAGGTCATCCTCTCTGTAACTGGACTCCTCACGGAGTCAATCAAAAGTGGCGATGTAGGAGTTGATGTCCCCTCCGATCATTTTTAGTTCTTGAAACTTCTGTAGAGCATTCAATTTGGCGTCCGAATCAACGTACGCTGTCCTGAAGTCATGCTCGAATGAATCCCACAGCGTGTCGCTGCTTTGGGGGACTCCATGGACCTTGACCTGGTCCCTGAGCCAGCGCCTCTTGGCATTAGCCCATGCGTCTACGTTAGGTCCGACGATGTAGGACAGGCACAAGGCCATCTTTAGGTATGGGACCTGGAAGGTTCTGCTTTCTCCATTGATGAGTTCGTATCCCAGGAATTTGTCCAGGAATAGGTCAGACTTGGCTCTGTTGCCATCGAAGATCGGGGGTGGGAGGCCAATGAGTCCTCCCTTACTTTGCCCATTGCTTTGGGCTGGCTGTGCTGGTGCGACCATTGTGGCTGCAATCGTGTCCATCAGCACCGGTCCCGCTGAAGGGGCTGCCGATATTTGTGCCGGTTCTGGTGTGGTGATAGTGTACTGTCCTGCTTGATGGTTGGGATCCACTACATCCCACCATCCTAGTCCTAGGTTGTTTGTAATGTTGACCATGTTGGCTCCTCTGGTATGCCAAGTACTGTCATTTTCGTCTTCTAGTAGGATAAACGACGCGTGTCCAGTGTGGATCCTTTGTTGTTCGTCAGTGTGTGTATAGTTGTAAAGTTCAACGGGGTACCACTTGCTCTTGTGCTTGACCCAGTATCTGAGTTGAGTGACGTCTCTGATCCAGAGAGCTTCTCCCTGTACGCTGCGGGGTAGGTCGTCTTGTTTCCTTTTGGGGGCAGATACGTAGGTGTTGAGATTCGGTGCTAGTGAAAGCGGTAGAGCTGCCAGCGTGTCAGATGTGAAACCCTGACTTATGTTATGCCCTGCGGTGCGTAAAGGCCAGACGTTGGCGGTGCGAGTTCGGGTGCTTAAGCGTGCTCTACGTTCGGGGGCTGGTCTCCCTACTCAGCAGGTTTGTGCTTGGATAGCGGTCCAAGACTTGTTCGAGAGCCTGACGCATGCTCGTGTGCTGCTCTTTCTGATGGTGCAAGTAAATGCGGTGTGTCCGCGGTCTAATTCGACTACTAGTGGGTGCTCCGTCTAGTATCCCACACAGCCGGGGGTCGGTGTCACTGTCAGTTGTTCGTCGTACCTTGCAAAGGTAAAGTTCTTCAAGTAGTCTGAAGGGATCGGCTCATGCTAAGCCACAACGTGGACTTAGGTATAGAGAGAGAAGACGGTTCAACTGGGTATTATCCCTGAAGACTACTGCTTTGTTGATACAGGTTCAACTAAGTCAGGCTTAAGGCCTAACTGTCTATCGTAGGGGTCTTTTATAGTAAAAAGGCATGGTCTGTGCGCGAAGCAGGGGAACTACAAGACGAGTCTGGGGAGCATTAGAGACAAGTCTAAGAGATGAAACGAGATGTTAGGTACATCAATCGTAGGTTGTAAGCGAAGGGGATGATGGATATGAAACAAGGTACTTGAGTATCAATCGTACTGCACAATATATGAGTCAGTCGGTATGTCACCGGCACGCGAGAGCGGATGGGTTGGCGTCCGCTGGACCGTGGTAAGTTCCAGAACTGGCTATGTCCCATTGTATGCCTATGTACCGCCCCGCATCGTTTCTGATCCGTACAAGTGAGATTGTACCTTACCAGGGCTTGATGCCCTGATCTACTGCTAGCTGTCTTGATACTTCCACGCCCCTGATTGATCGTAGCTACCGTCCGTATAAGGCCTTATGGGAATAGCCTCCCCACTCGTAGTATTTATAGTGTTGTACCTAGTTACTTGGAGGCTCTAACTTGAGTCTTCTGTCTCAATATCAGGTCGTTCTCGCTACAAGTCGAAGTCAGGCGTACTTCATCGCCCTTGGTTCAACTTAATGCTCCACTCCTGGAAGACGTACAGGTGCATGCTTGCCTTCCTCATCGTAACCTTCGTGCTCTTCCTCGTATTCACCCTTGGACTATTGGGTCCATTGTAGTAGCAGTGACATCAGACTCAAGTTTCTTACAAAACGGCTGCCCGATGATATCTAGAGGAGCTACCCCAGCGAGACGTCCCGCCACCGAACAAACACGTATTCTGGAAAGACGCACCAGCATCCAAGATCAGACCATATGGAGCACACGCTTATTTCCCAACAGGATGATACCAAGATGGACCAGGTACCTGGGTGTACTGGAAAACCGAAGAATCTCGTTGGTATCGATTAAATCAAGATCGGGAAGTCACTCGCCCACATTGGGGAACGCCATATCCAGAGGTCGACTTACACAATTACCCGAGTGGAGAAGTACCAGAAGGTTTCGCGTTCGACGACCATTCCCAAAATGATTCGAGTGACTCAGAATCGTCCGACAGCACAACCACTGACCCTCTGAATAACAGCCCAGAAAGACCAGACTATACAAGTCAACCAAATCCCGACAACTCCAATATCGAAGACCTAGTTTCACAAGTCCGGTCGCTAACAATCGCCAATATGGCCACCATAACTACCACCTCGACGGGAACAGCACCCACGGCAGTGGCGCAACAACCACCTGCTCCAGTAACACCTCCTCCAGTAGGACCAAGCAGGTCTGGAACATCGAGCTCCTTGACAAGCCGAATGAACACGGTTATGAGGAGAACATTCCCCACGCCAGCAGCGGGAGGACCGCCAGCGGGAGGACCGCCAGCAGGAGGACCGCCAGCAGGAGGACCGCCAGCAGGAGGACCACTGCCTGTAGCCCAACAGCCAGTAGCCAGAGGCACCCAACCGACAGACAAGCTGATGGGGGCATTACCCGCCATCTTTGATGGTAACAGAGAATGAGCTGATGACTTCATCGAAGAATTGAAAGCCTACATTCACTTGAACCAACGTGCAATGACCTCGTACATTCAACACCTGGCCTTAACCCTCACCCTCATCAAAGGACCAATTGTGGCCGCCTGGACCAAAGACATGGGAGCATTCTTTGACACCCTTACCCCGATAGATGACGTCCCAGATCTATGGGATCAATTTCTCGACGAGTTTGCCCGTCAGTTCCAAGATTCGCAGAAGGCAGAACGAGCCCGCGTCAAACTCCAATCATTAAGGATGACGTGGCCCAATATCGACCAATACATCGCAGACTTCGAGAAATTAGCACGAGAAGCCAATTACACCATCGGTAATTCCGAAACCATCCAATTCTTCATTGCCGGGTTGCCACGAACCATGGCCGAAGACGTTCTGAAGCCACCCCTGGTGCACCACTATTCTGATATCAAAGATTGAGCAATCCAAAGCCTCCGTTCACGTCAAATCATCGATCAAATCTTTGGAAACCGAAGGTTCCCCTCTAACCGAGGTACGACACCACAACCAAACTTCTTCAATCAGAGAACTGGAGGTCGTCCCGTGGACACACCAAGATTCCAACAAGGAAACCACCAACAATATCACCAACAGACATATCAACAAATAGGGACGAACAATCTGCGATACAACTCCTCTAACGCACCCCCCTCCCTGGCTAACCAACCAGTTCCGATGGACTTAGACCGAACCAGAGTGCCAAGAAATGCGAGGGGATGAGCAGTGCAAACCCCAAATAATAACCGAGCCCAACAGTTGTGTTACCAATGCAACCAACCTGGACACTTCGCCAGAGACTGCCCCCAGAGGCGAGGACAGGCCAACCTCATTGATTGGCAACCAGAAGACCCAGAACCACCCTCGGACACACCTTCCGTCGCTGGAGATGACCAAGTGGCCAGCGCTAAAGCCTACTTCCAAGCCCTCACAGAGGATGAGAGGATGTCTGTGGCGTCCGAGCTGAGTCAAGACTCAGATTTTCCCTCCACCTAATCTGTACAGCCTGGATTAGGAACAGTGACAGTGTATTTATGACGGCACAGAAATCAATGACAGTTTGCACATACTTACATTCGTCATGAAAGAGGGCTGAAACCACCGCGCTCCTGGACTCGGAAGCGACAGAAAACTTCATGAACTTGGGATATGCAAAATGGCTAGGCCTTCCCATTAAACAACTACCGACGCCAAGGCCAATCTTTAACGTAGACGGCACCCCAAACCGGCAAGGACAACACCAATTCTACACAGACCTTAAAGTACAAACAGGACGCACACACACGCGAATGAGGTTCTTCCTCACGGACCTCAGGGAACACAAAATCATCCTGGGATACCCCTGGTCCACAGCGAAACAACCCAAGATCGATTGGGCCAGGGGCTGGATTGACCACTCACAACTACCGATCGTGCTAAGAAGCAAGGACGCAGAGAAAGCTCGATTCCTCCCTCACACACAACCCAAGACGCACGAACAAACAGCGCCAGTATGGATAGCCCGTGTGGAATGGACCCCCCACGAACGTCAGACCCCGATAAATATTCCTGTCATCCCTACTGCCTACAGACAACACCACAAAGTCTTCAGTGAAGAGGCCTCCCACTGATTCCCAGAGCCTCGCATCTGGGACCACGCCATTGAACTCAAACCCAATGCCCCCAGTACCCTTCCATCAAAGATTTACCCCCTCACACAGCTTGAACAAGAAGAACTCAAGAAGTTCGTCACGGAGCACCTTCAGAAGGGCTATATCTGACCCTCAAAGAGCCCATATGTGGCCCCCTTCTTCTTCATCAAAAAGAAAGACGGTAAATTACAACCAGTACAAGATTATTGAAGGATCAACGAATGGATGATTCGGAACCGCTACCCACTACCCCTCATTCCCCAACTCATCAATAAAGTACGAACCCAGACCTTATTCACAAAGTTTGATGTACGCTGGGGGTATAACAACGTCAGGATCAAACAAGGTGACGAATGGAAGGCGGCCTTCATCACTAACAAAGGACTCTTTGAACCTACGGTAATGTTCTTCGGCCTAACTAACTCCCTGGCAACCTTCCAGATGATGATAGACACCATCTTTGTGGAAGAATTACTACTAGGGTGGCTAGTCATCTACATGGACGACATCCTCATCACGACCCATGATGACCCCGAGTTCCACGCAAAGTGCATACACCGGATACTGGACAAACTGGCAGCCCACGACCTATACCTCAAACCGGAGAAATGTCTCTTTGAACAACGACGCATTGAGTTCTTAGGAGTAGTTCTACAACACGGCACTATACATATGGACCCTGCAAAAACACAAGGAGTTGCCGACTGGCCCCAACTGACCAATGTAACGGACGTACAAGCATTCTTGGGATTCACTGGATTCTACAGATACTTTATCCCGAACTACTTGTTCATCGCACGACCACTACTAGACCTCACGAAGAAGACCACCCCCTGGACATGGGGAGAAGATCAAAAAATGGCCTTCGAACTACTCAAAACCCTCATGTGCTGAAAACCAGTACTCGCCCAACCCAATTACGCCAAGCCCTTTGTCGTGCACACAGATGCATCGGCATATGGCGTGGGAGCCATATTGTTGCAGGAGAGTGACACACCCTCGCAAAACCCCCACAAAAACTTTCTTCACCCTATTGCGTACTACTCAGCGTCCTTCATAGCAGCAGAACGAAACTATGATATATACGAACGAGAGCTTTTAGCAGTGGTCAAGGCCTTCAAACACTGGAGATCGCACCTGGGATGGACGAAATTCCCAATCACAGTTGTCACAGACCATGCTAACCTAGCATACTGGAAAGAACCCAAAGACCTCAATCACAGAATGGCACGATGGCACGCCCTCCTACAAGACTATTGGTTCAACGTACAGATCACCCCAGGCAAATCGCACGCAGCAGCAGACTTCCTGTCACAACCACCGCACGCAGAACAAGGCAAGGATGAAAACAAGAACATAACTGTCATCCCACCCAAAAACTTCGTCCTGACGACCTATCGGGTGAACAACGAACAACGAGGACTACCCCCACAAGCCGAAGGATGGAATCTGCCATGGGACAAAAGAGAACCGCCATTACACGTCTGCGTCTTCGACTTGGACTCGGTGTACGACTCACTAGAAGAGATCGTTCGCTGGGCACAGAAGGACCACCCCATCCTCCTCCAAGAATGGATTACCGCCTTTGGGATCGAGGAGAAAGAAGAGACCACGGGCTTCCCAAGGTGGGAAAGGAACAGCAAATTAGTAGTACCTCCAGACATCCAGCTCAAGCGCAGACTCATGAGGAGTATTCACGATGCCCCAACGGGAGGACACCCAGGAAGAGACGAGACCATCAAGCAGACAAGGAGATGGTTCTGGTGGCCGGGTATGAACAAGTGGCTCGCAGACTACGTTAAAGGCTGCGCGACCTGTCAACAAGCGAAAATCTTCACCCATCGAAGGCGCATACCGGCATATCGAATTTCAACCCCAGAAGATGCGAAACCCTTCCAACAAATCGCCATGGATCTCATCACAGGCCTACCCCCAAACGGACCCCATGACTCCATCCTCACTATTGTCAACCACAGATGTTCCCGAGCTGCGCTGTTCCTACCGTGTGTGTCAACCATTGCGGGCCCAGACATTGCACAGCTATACCTTGATAACGTCTACTGGTGGTTCAGACTCCCCATCAAAATGATCTTGGATCGAGACCCTCGTTTCACGTCCCACTTCGGCTGAGCGCTCACGGCCAAACTGGGGGTACAACAAAATCTGTCAACGGCCTTCCATCCCCAGACGGACAGACTAGCTGAGTGGACGAATCAATAGATTGAACAGTACCTACGTCTCATCACAGGACTTCAACCCAACGACTGGAGCAAATGGCTCACGATTGCTACGGCGGTCCACAATGACCGGACTAACTCAACCCTGAACCTGTCCCCAAACGAAGCACTGCTAGGATACCGCCCCATTCTGTACCCCGTTCAAGTGATAGGAACCAACAATGAAGCCGCCGAAGCCCGCATCGATCAGATGGTCCAGAAATGAGCACAGGTGACGAAGGCCATCAATCAAGCCTTGAAACACCTGAGGACACCAGAAGACCAATTCCGCAAGGGGCAGAGTGTATGGTTGGAGGCCACCAACCTCAAACTCCCATATCAATCTTCGAAACTTGCCCCAAAATGTCAAGGACCCTTCAAGGTCATCAAGCGGATCTCTCCGGTTGCTTTCAAGCTTGACCTTCTGGTGTCGTGGTGAGTCCACAACGTGTTTCACGCATCTCTGCTAACCCCCTACATCGAGACGGGACCCCATGGTCCCAACTTCTCCCGACCGCCACCTGATCTCATCCAGGGTCAAGAAGAGTTCGAGGTAGAAACCATCATCAATCACCGCTATACCAGGCGTCAGCGCCAACTCCAATACCTGATCAAGTGGAAGGGTTACCTGCACAGCAACAATACGTGGGAGCCCGCAGCAAATGTGCACGCTCCCGCATTGCTTAAAAGCTACCACAAGAGTCGACCATTGACAGCAACTACTTCGCGTCACATCTCCACTGAGCCGCTCTGGATGAGTTCACCCTCCTCTCACCATACTCCGCCACATTCAATCACATTGGTCGCAACCCATGGCTCAACTTCCACCTTGAGTCCCTTGCCGCTCACTTCGAACATCTCAATCTCGCCGATGCCCCGCTTGTCGCGCACGCCCGTCACGTCCTCACCCACACTACCGATCAGCTACTGCAGAGTTTCCTCAACATGGACGCCTCTACCACTGATGAACCACGATCCAGCTCGAGCACCTCCTACCACATGCCAACTATTGGTGGCCCCTCCTACCACGCATCAACTGTACAGACGGCCGATCCAGTCTCTCCCCACACTGCAGTCAATGCCCTCCTGGCCTTCGACGATGTCCCCCAAGACACTCTCCGAGAACTCATCGCCGGCCTCTGTGCCACCATCTCCAAGCGTGAGGAAGAGACGGCGTGCCACGAGTCCGCATTTCGAGGCCACATTAAGGGCCTGGAAGAAGCCCTCGCCGTCCATGAGGAGGCCATCCAGGACGATGACACACCACCTGAGGGGTACGTCCCCAATATCAACTGCGCCCCTAACTTTGAGATCCCCATGGAAGAGTGGGTCTACCTCAAAGCGCGATGGGTCCGCCGCTGCCGCGAAGACCTTTCAAAGGTCGAAGGACTCACAGGACACGAGGGTCCTGGTGAGGGCCCTTATCGTGCCGAAATCTTCGCCTCCGCCCATCGCCTTCCTTCGGACATACCTACAGTCTTCCCCACCTGGTTCCTCCAAGTCCTGCAGAGACGTTCCTCCGCCTACAACATCCTCCTTGATACCGCCGCCAAGCTGGACGACTGGGGTATCGCTGCCAACATCTCCCGCTACCACGCTGACTTCGAAGAGTCGCGCCACATCATCCTCGCCATCGACCACCTCCAAGCCGAACACGAACTCCTCGCCGAGTCCCTCAGCGACACTCACGCCCGTCTCAAAAATTCCAACGTTCACCACAAGCTCTCGGGCCTTCAAGGATATGTTCATCCTTTAGAACGAGTCTCGTCCAGCTCGCCCGGTACTACCCCTCCCATATGTCGCATGCCTCTTCCCACCGCACCAAGCCAAGGACGTCTTGCCTAGACGAGGGGTGATGTCACCGGCACGCGAGAGCGGATGGGTTGGCATCCGCTGGACCGCGGTAAGTTCCAGAACCGGCTATGTCCCATTGTATGCCTATGTACCGCCCCACATCGTTTCTGATCTGTACAAGTGAGATTGTACCTTACCAGGGCTTGATGCCCTGATCTACTGCTAGCTGTCTTGATACTCCCGCACCCCTGATTGATCGTAGCTACCGTCCGTATAAGGCCTTATGGGAATAGCCTCCCCACTCGTAGTATTTATAGCGTTGTACCTAGTTACTTGGAGGCTCTAACTTGAGTCTTCTGTCTCAATATCAGGTCGTTCTTGCTACAAGTCGAAGTCAGGCGTACTTCGTCACCCTTGGTTTAACTTAACACTCCACTCCCAGAAGATGTATGGGTGCATGCTTGCCTTCCTCATCGTAACCTTCGTGCTCTTCCTCATATTCACCCTTGGACTATCGGGTCCATTGTAGTAGCAGTGACATGGTATGAGTCACGAGTCTAGTCTGTCACGGGGTCATCAGTCATGTGAGAACGAAAGGAAGAAAAATGGGGTCCGTTCCAGCAAATCATAACAGACCACGCTGTGCACGCACTAGGCAATCCTGGCATAACTGCCGAGGTCACCCGGTATCGCTCCCTTTTTGACTGCCACTCCACTGCACTTCGCCGCCTTAGGCTCGCTGAGGAGGAACTCCGTCGCACCACCAACGAACTCATACCTGTGGAACGACGCATCGTCCACGCCCATGCCTCAACTCGCGTATTTGAGCACATCTACGCCACTCGCCCTGAACCCGAGCCCTTCTACCCTGTCTGGCCCGTGTCTGCACTCCGTGCTGGCCAAGGACCCTCCCTGCCTCGCGCCCACCCCTATCATCTTCCCCCTCCTGCCAACCCAATCATGTGCTTTGAGTGCATGGAACCAACACCAGACCACCTCCCCCGCGACTGCCCCTCCCATGGGAAGTGCACCTACTGTGCAAGTGAGTTTCATGACTCAGACACGTGCATCGCCCCTCACCTCCAATGCGCCATCGGGACTTGTTGTGTCCCCATCTGGCATGCCAATCACGGCACCCAATGCGCGGCACCACTCACAGCGCGTGCCCTCCAACTCCTGGCCGTTGAGCCGGATGCCTTCTGGACCCCTGAGGACTTGAGTGCTGGCACGCCCTCCTGCATGTCCGAAGATGACTAAAACTCACGTGTGAGTGAGTTCCTTAAGGGGAGCGTGATGCTATGATCTGCCCCACGGACTACTTTTTCTTCTTCTCATCAACTTGGACTGTGCTTACTGTACCTACTTGACTCATTTCCACTCTGACTCATCTCTTTTACGAACTTTTGATTGTGATTAGTGATCTTCTGGTCTGCTTACTGATGATATTCTCGCATGACTCATTATGCTTACTGTTCCCCCTTAAGCTTACTGATCATTCTCGCATTACTCATCACCTTTATTGTGCTCAC
Organism: Russula dissimulans; assembly: GCA_022376545.1. NCBI lineage: Eukaryota > Fungi > Basidiomycota > Agaricomycetes > Russulales > Russulaceae > Russula > Russula dissimulans. Next base: position 365,429 of record WTXJ01000024.1, on the reverse strand, counting down.
TAATCCCTCCCCTATTATCTGACTCATCCCCTCACTTTGCTTACTGTCCTCTGACTCATTACTTACAAAGACTGCTGACTCGTCCCTTACCAAGCCTTGATGGCCTCTCCCTATATAAACCCTTGTAAGTAGAGTATTGGGCCTTAAGCCTGATTTAACTTGAATCTTGCATTCTTGTGCTCAGTAGCTTCCCAGAGGGAAGACCTCTGTTTGACTTCTTCAAGAACGTCTCAAGGAACCAAGGAACCCTCTTACTAGCAAGGAAGCAACTTAGCTTTTGCCATCGAACTTACCAGAACGACTTAGAACTCGTGGTAGAAACCACTCCGTGGAGGGACACTGTTCAGTGGTCAACTTAGACTTCTACACACACCGCATTTACTTACATTAGGACCAGCCTCTCACGAGAGTGCTCACTGAGTACGGGAGACCAGCCCCCATCGAACAAACTAGTGCTTGCTTGAGCAAACACTGAACCACTTTGCCAACGTCTGGCCCTTGCGCCCCGCAGGAGCGTAACAGACGATGACATGGACCTCTACAACTGGGAGGCTGAAGATCGAGGAGACTAAAGGGTGTGGAAGCCCTGACCTTAAAGGGGAGGTGATGTTATGGAATGTCCTCTCCTTCTGGCTTACTGTATTTGCGTTCCCATGTTTCATAGTGTGGCCCTCTGTGTTCCTGTTCTTGACACCTTGGTATGTGCTACTGGCCCTATGCTGCCTCGCTTACTTTGTGATTGATGAATCTGTACGATACAAAGTATGACTTGATCCTGGTACTGATGACTGATGACTTACTGATCATCTTATAAACCCAACAAAGCCCATAAAGAGTTCACTGTGTTCTGGTACTTACCTGACTCATTGTGATTTGAAGACTGATGACTACCTACTGTTAGGATTGGTACGAATGTTTAGGAAGTGTTGCTCAGTTTTACTAAGTGCTTAGTACGCACTTATGAAGAACTAGTAACTACTGTACTTGTATGACTTGTATTTAGGCAGTAGTTGATGCGTAGAAGCACATTCTATTCTGCATACCTCTCTCAGTTCCCTCAAGCTTCAGAGCAGTCCTATTTCATCTAATCAACTCAAGTTCCCTCTGGCTTAATACCCAGAGAACTACGAAGCTTATTGATTGTGCTACAACAATCAACGCTCTGTGGAGTTGGAACTTACAAGAAACTCTATCAGGAGTCTTAGGTACGAGATTCTTGACACACCAATTCACAATGACAACCCGTGATACTTTGTGACATCGTATGGGCCACGCAAACCTCAAAACGCCCAAGCCAACCTCGCAGACGCTGACCACATAAGTGACCCCCAGACATATGCCGAAGCCATGGCACATCCAGATGCTAACAATTGGGAAGCGGCCTGTGCAGATGAAATGGCAGTGTTTGACCACATGGGAGTATATGAGGTTGTGCCACGCCCTAAAGATTGCAAAGTCATAGGCAGTAAGTGGGTTTTCCACATCAAGCGTGGTCCAGATGGCAGCATGCAGAAGTACAAGGTGAGGATCGTCACCCAAGGTTTCACACAGATCGAGGGAGTTGACTATGACAAAATGTTTGCCCCAGTGGCCAAGCTAGCATCACTCTACACTATCCTCACCCTCGCTGCTGAACAAGACCTTGAAATTCGTCAAATGAACATCAAGTCCACATACCTTAATGGCACCCTCAGTGAAGAAATATTTGTGGAACCCCTGCCGGGACTTGCAATCCCCAATGGCATGGTGCTTCACTTGAAAAAGGCCATCTATGGAATGAATCAAGGCGGTTGAGTCTGGTACGAAGACATCAGCAACACTCTCAATTCAATGAGATACCAACGTACCGATGCAGACCACGCCGTCTTCGTCTGCAATGAAAATAACACCCCTTCAATCATCGCCCTCTACATTGATGACATCACTATGGTATCAAAAGACTTGGAGGCGATCAAACGAGATAAGGAGGCACTCAAAGGGGGCTATCAGATGACTGATCTGGGCGAGTTGTCCTGGATCCTGGGAATACATGTCACATGAGATCGTTCGACTGGCCAGATCACATTATCACAGGAGAAATACATAAACGACATCCTTGAACAATTTGGAAAGTCAGATGCCCGCACTATTAGCACTCCTTCCCTCACTAACAAGCACCTCACAAAGTTAATGTCCCCTGAGGTTGACCCAAAACCATACCAGCAGATGCTCGGGGCACTCATGTATGCCATGCTTGGGACTCATCCTGACTTGGCATTTACCATGGCCGCACTTGGGCGACATGCTGCGAATCCTGGTCCTGACCATCAACATGCCCTCAACCGCACATTCCGATACCTCAAAGCCATGAAGGATAACTGCTTGACCTTTCAACGCGGCAGTCCTAATGGCTCAACACTCATCAGACATGTGGATGCAGATTGGGCAAGCGATGTGAACGACTGAAAATCAACCTCTGGTTTTGTCTTCACCCTAGCTGGAGGGGCAGTCAGTTGGAGCTCTAAGAAGCAGTCCTCCATTGTGCTCTCCAGCACCGAAGCCAAGTACATCACTGGGGCCCACACAGCAAAAGAAACCATCTGGCTCAGACAATTACTCACAGAACTGGGTGCCACCCCATGCTCCACCACTACCCTTCTCATGGACAACCAGTCCGCCATTGCCATTGCCCGGAACCCTGAGTTCCATAACCAAACAAAGCATATTGAAGTGCAACATCACTTCCTGCGGCAAAAGGTTGAAAGCAAGGAGATCACCCTTGCATACACTCCCACAGGAGACTAAGTCGTGGACGTCCTTACGAAAGGACTGTGTCATGAGAAGTACGACAAGTTCTCAAAGCAAATGGGGGTCCACCGCTCTGGCGGTTGAGGGGGCGTGTTGGAGACTCAGCCACCTTGTGGTAGAGTACCTTGGACAGACTCAGACAGACTCGAAGTAGTAATACATGTCCCTTTCTTGTTCAAGGACACCTTTTTTGTCCTCTTCCTTTACTTCTCATTTTTTATACTTCAACTGACCATTTCTCATTGTCTTCACTTGTAACTGGGACACTACTTATAGTATGGCAGAAAGTATGATAAGACCTCAGTCTTCCGTTCTTAAGACTGAGGTCAGTACATTATTAACTTATCCCATGCACATACCCCATACTTACTTGTGCTGTAGTCTGCGTTCCCGTGCTACAGGTAGATTACCAATATATTAGTCTTCTGTTCTTAAGACTGAGTCTGCATTCCCACACTACAGATCCTGCCACTGCTGCTGCTGCAGATGATGTGGGAGTGGACCAGGTGCGTGCATCAGCATTGAACACATCAACAATCTCAGACACCAGCCACCACCACATTTTGCGTGATGAAGGCCCACCCCTGTCTTGTTCAACGGCAATGCGGAGAGTGGGCCAGAGCCCTGGACATGAAGAGACATGGGCTGGATTGGGTGTGGGTGGGGTGCTGCTCCTGTATCCAATGCCATTTTTTGTCAATTTCCATAGCTTGCTATTAGTTAAAAATAAAATCATTTTTTATTATTTCGTGTATGAAATAAGGGAAAGCAGTAGCATCAGGTTGTGAAACTGGCACCAGGCTACAAACTGGCACCAGGCTGCAAACTGGCACCAGACTCAATTCTGGAGCATGACAAGTCATTCTGGTGCCAGAATTAAATCTGGCAGTGCTGGCACTACTGGCATTGCTGGCATGTGCTGGCACCAGCAATGCCAGCAACTTGTCATCTTGCTGATGAAGAACATAGCAGACACATTCAAAGGGCTGGAAAGGCTTTCCTAACTCGAAACATATGCCCATTTTGTTTACATCCTCAAAATCAGTGGCAAAGGGAGCAAGATGGTCAAGGTGATGCCACTGCTATGATGGTGTCTGTGCATCAGATATATGTCAACAACCATGGAACGGTCAGGATGACGATGTGGTCGTACACCTTGGTGGTAGTAATATGCGAGCACCCTGTTGGGAATAGGGTATAACATGGGTACGGGTTTTCCCACAGTGATCATGTGACAGGTTTGATGGGTACGGGTACGGTGTTGAATTTTGTCAACCTGCCAGGAACCGTGGCTGTCTGCACAGTGTCACAGGTATTCTCAGATTTATACAGTATGTGCAAACTACAATATCATTTTCCACAGCTACAGATCAGATCAGCATTTTGGAATGCTCACATGCTCGCTCGCTCGCTCACTCACTCAAGCACAAGACTGCATTGTAAATAGGCACAAACAACACCCTCCTATCCCTTCACACTCTCCGCCACGCAAAACCATTTTCCACAACAATTGCCTGTGCAAAACGAAGGTGAGCCATCTGTTATTGCCCCTCACACATGCCCTTAATTCTTGTTACCCTGCCTGACCCTTAAAACCAACTGCGCGCTGAAGACCCACTCATCACCCCGTCAGACCCCTTGCCTGGCCAACAACAAGACACCATTCATTTTCATATGTGGTATGCCCATCCTCTCTCCTTTTGTTTTTATTCACTTTATTTTGCAGTACAATACACCGCCTGCTCAACATTGCCTGTGACCAACGGTGACCTTGTGGCATGTGCCCACATCAGCCAATGTTCTTGCCCCATTGCCAACCGTTCCCACCCATTGCCAACTGTTCTCGCCCATCGCCAACCATTTTCACCCCTATCGACAATGGCTGCTAGACCACTCAGTGTCACGAACAGTGACCTCCGGAACCACAGGAATCAAAGGGGACAGACAGGACAATGTCCAGAGACCTCCCTGCAATGAAAGGGGACGACCCAGCAAAGGGGGACAACCCCAATGCTCCCACAATGCCCCCCAGACCCCCAAAGCGCCAGCAAGGCCATACACAAATAGACCCAAAGAGAACCCCTTGGGAAATCCCCAAGGGAATCCCCAGATCACATCTAGGACCCTAGACGATCTAGATATCTCTAAGATCAGAACAGGGGATCACCAGAGGTACAGATCTGGCCACAGATCTGCATCAATCCTAAAATACCTTGAGAAGCAAAGTGGCCACAACCCCCAAGGAAGCGCGCCACAACCCCAAGTGCCCAGAATAACTCCTCCCCAACCTGTTGGACGATCCAGACCAAGGACAGATGGCATTATGCCATTGGAACAACAAGACAGACCAAGAATAGCCCCTAGAGTAATAACGCTTACTAGAGTACCATCTCTGTGTATATAAGGACTCCCAATATGAGCAGACAGTCCTCAGACTGTCCATTTGTGACACTCCCATCATCTCCTCCCCTTGCTGCCTTGCACCAAGCAGCTCAGTGCCTCTGCCCTCCCCTGTACTCTCTGAAACCCCCTGTGTCCCGACACTCGACCTGTATCGTCAACCCACGTCCCCTGTCCATCCAGAACCCTCCTAGCGAATTACTGTTGACCCAGCAGTAAGTTCGCCACACTCAGAGGGCAAAGACAATCTGAAGCAATCATGGTATCAGTTTGTCCTGACTCTCGCCGCCATCACTGACTACTTTCACCCACCAACCACTCTCACCCGCCAACTGCTCTCACCTGCCAACTGCTCTCACCCCCCAACTGCTCTCACCCCCCGACCGCTCTTGCCCCCCGACCGCTCTCACCCCCCGACCGCCATCAGGGAAAAGGTCTGGTACTAGCGAGCACTAATTACTGATAATTAGTTCAGCTAGTAATTATCCCAAATTTCGATGCCACAATGTAATTTATTGGTAATTATCATTGATAATGGGAGAATAAATTTCTGATAATAAATGACTAAATTTCCCACTAATTTCTGATAATAAACGACTAATTTTTCCACTAATTTCTGATAATAATTAACTAAATTGTCCACTGATTTCTGATAATAATCGACTGGATTTTCAACTATTTTTGATGATAAACGACTGGATTGTCAACTAATTATCAATACTAGTGACGGTGGAGCTAGACCAATGGCATGTTTGTCTGAGGCGAAACCAAAAGTGAAAATGACAAGACACATCCTGACCACAAATCTGTATGGGTATATTATCTCCACTGTTGACTGTACAAGTCATCAGTGCAAAGCATTAAGATGAGACATGATACGTACAGTGGGAAGACATGGAAATTCAGGTGTTGAAACCTTGGGCAGCACATAATCAGCCCTTCAGCTCATTGTAGTCAATGTTGGCAACTACAATAGTCGATGGCTCGCTTGGCACCAAGACACTAACCATGCTGATTATCAAGAGTGGCATAAATATAAAAACAAATTCTGGACACACCTTGCCTTGGCATAGATATCCGCCATCATGACATGAAAGCCAGATTCCTGAGTCACCTCAATACGCTCCAAGGTGTTCGTGTGACCAATATATGTGTCTAAGTTCACCAATGACGAAAAGTCTATGCTTTTCCATGTACCAGATTGCCACTCTTTCAGCACCGCATACAACTACCACTGAGTTAGTCCACTGCTTATGTAAATCAAACACAACTTACTACCGTTGCTACCAAAGCAACCATGTGCACCGGAACCTCACAAACCATCTTCCCATTTTGATTCCAAGACACTGGAAATTGAATATTAAAATGCTTGGAAAAGGACTTATCACCACCAGTGAAGAAGGTCTCATGAATTCCAGCAATAATACAGTCATTTCGATATGGCCGCGAGCGCATCATGAGTCCATTGAGGCTGCAACTCTAAATACATGTTAGTTGAAATTGACAGTACACTTAGCACTCATGTTTACAGCCTTGGGATATATATAATAGTAATCTGAGAGTTGCTTATCAATGTACTGCGCAATGGCAGCCGGTGAGGGCATTGTCAAGACATCCACCCTGACCAGGGCGGCAAAGTACCCTTTAATTTCACCTCGAAAAATAGCTATCTGTGCACGCGGCTGTGTACCACTTCAGTCCAGGCACACCAAAAAAATAATGAACACACCAAGTCCATGATTTGGGCCAAGTATTTCGAATCACATTGGAGCCACTGGTGAATAACTCCTGTTTCTGGTTTATGAGCCTCAGCCACCCCCAAAAGAGCGTCCTTGATAAAGATCAAAGCTAGGGTGTTATCTGGAAAGGCATGATGAAAGGTGAGAGCGGCGTGAACTCTCTCAAATGACTCTCAGATCACAAGATGGACAAAGTAGTTCTGGCAAATTAAATTGAATTTATCATCTTTGAACACAAGATCTGTTTCAGTGGGCCAAGAAGTTCGAAGGCTGGAAGTATGGGTTTGTGACAGAGTGTCCACAGGTGCCATAGACCTAGATGCCAGTGGTGTGTCGACGTCGTCAGTAATGAAGGTACCCCCACTACTTTCCTCAGACAAGGTGTATAGAGAATTGGAAGACATGGCCTGCCAGGAAGGTCTCTGTGGAATATTAATGATTTCCAAACACATAGAGAACGTTACATACATACCTCAATCACCATAGCTTTGGAAATTTTTCCTGGCTGTCCTTGAGTGAGCGCTGCTAGGTGGGAGTTATCACCCAAGTCCTCGTTAGTCTCAGCATTGCTATTGTTGCCATTGAGCCCAGATTCCTGAGTCCTAGATTGAATGCGAGCAAGGGGGTGATTGTCATCACTGTGGCCAGGATAGAAGGACAGCGCTGAGTCCGTAAAAGTTTTTTGTGTTGTTTGTCGTCAACATCAACAAACATGAGCAAGCAAGTCACACACCTCATTGTGGCCTGCACCCTATGCCCCGCTGCACTACAACACCCCCTTGCACCACACCACCCCGCTGTGCCACACTGCCATTATCTTGCAATGGACTGGCTCTCTCATCCTGGATTGCCAATGTAAGTGGCATTGGCCGAGCGTGAACAGGACCTTTTGTCAGTGGTAAGCACACTTTTTTTGTCTATATTTTGGCAGACTTACCATTTTGTTGTTGTCTCTTTGTAGCGCCCCGTGTTGTTACTTGTTGGGTGGAGATATCACTCTCAGATGGTAAAAAGGTGCATTTCACACCAGCTCAAGTACGATCAGACCTAATTTCCGCTTATCAAGATACAGTCCTTACTAGGTAGAGCTATATTCTGGCATGGTGTTATGGCGGCATTCTCAGACACTGCCACACCTTGAATCAATGTATTTGCCTGTGTAGAACCTTGCAATGGAGCTTCATTTTCAGTTTGCTGACTCTCGGTGTGACCTGTTGCACTGATCACATGAGATTGGCATGTGCAACGAGGCATCGAAGTGGTGTGAAAAGAAGTAGAACAAATGAGTGACAGGAGATATAAAGACACAGAAAGACAGGACAGGTTTGGTGGGTTTGCATCAAGGTACATCACTCTTTTATAATGAGAATTGGCTATGCAGACTAAAATGTATTAATAGGGGGAAAAATTGCATTAGACCGCCTATCGTCCCATTCCTCTGTTTACTCTATGACCATGGCCACTGCATGTGTCCACTGTTATGGCTGCAAGAGGGATTTCACACCATGCGGCCTTTCTCAACATCTTACTAGGGCTAAGGGGTCAATGTGCCGCTCAGTGCATGTGGCATTACAGACTCCGACGCTGTTTACTAATGCAGAACATCCGCTCACATTTGAAGTGAATCTGCCAAGGTACTGGGAGGACAATGTTAGTGGAGATCTTGGACAGAGATTTCTGTCCATCTCAGAAGCCGTCTCAGGTGACAATGCAGGTAAGTTTTGATCTTCATGTGTTGGTTCATCTGCTGATCAGTATGCTTTAGATGACTCCACTGTCACCACTGACTCCACCATCACTGCCGATGGTGCCATCACCGCTGATGTCACAGATGCTATTGATACTGCTGATGCTGACACCTTTGAGTTCCTGAACCAAGGGCCAATTATTTCCACACCATTTATTCCTGAAGGGGCTGAGCCTGTTGAGTCGCCAGAGCTGGTGCACCTGCCAGAAGAACAGGTTGATCTAGTGGAGGCGGTCGATTCGGAGCCTACAGCTGGGTTGGAGCACTTCCCTCTTGGCAAGCCTGGTGCACCAATGGATGGCACGCATCAAGCCCCTTCAATGTATGAGACACATTGATCAATGTTTGGTGACTCAGTATGGGCACCATTTTGCTCCGAGTGTGATTGGGAGGTTGCGTCCTGGGCTAAAATGGAAGGGCCAAGTTCAAGTGCGGTTATGAAGTTATTTGTGATCCCAGGGGTACATGTAACATGTCAGTTTCTTATCATATCGCTAACACATGGTAAAAGGTTGTTGAGGCACTTGGCCTCTCCTATAGGACAGCGGACGAGTTGAATGCTATTATTGACAAAACACTACCAGGATATCCGTCTTTCAAATTCTTGGCCATCAAAATTGGAGGTGAAGAACTTCAATTCCACTATCGGGATATTCTCCCATCGATTCAGGCCCTCTACAGAAATCCAGAATTTGCGTGCGACCTAATATTTGCTCCTGAGCGACACTACCTCGACTCAGAAAAGACTCATCGAGTCTATTCTGAGATGCACACTGGTGACTGGTGGTGGTCTGTCCAGGTGTGTAACATCTATTTTGGATTCGGCAGTGCCCTTACAAGTTGTTCTAGACATCGCTTGAATTACAGTGGCCTGGTGTGACAATTATACCGCTTGTTGTCTTGTCAGACAAAATACAGCTAATGCTCTTCCGGAACAAGATGGCCTATCCTGTTTACCTCACTATTGGAAATGTTCCCAAGGATATCCACCAAAAGCCATTGCGCCAGGCCCAAATATTGATCACCTACATTCCTACAAGCAAGTTGGATCAGATTGACTCTAAGGCCACTCGTCGCTGTGCACTCGGCAACCTTTTTCATGCATGTATGCAACAAGTCTTAGGGCCAATTGCTCTCCATGGCGAGGTTGGCATTCCCATGGTCAGCGGGGATGGGGTCTGGCACTGCTGCCACCCTATCTTCACTACTTTTGTCGGCGACTACCCTGAACAAGCTCTCATGACTTGCACATACTACGGATGTTGCCCAAAATGTCTAGTGCATCCGGATCAACTTGGTGAACATTGCCACTTTCTATGGCGGGACTACAATAAGGCAATCGAAACCTATCTCCAGGAAGATGGAGACATATGTGCATTCCATGCCACATGCCATGAAGTGGGACTCAAACCCATGTTTCACCCATTTTGGGAGTCTTTTCCGCTGGTTGATATCTTCATTTCCGTCACTCCAGATATCCTTCACCAGCTGCTTCAAGGAGTGGTCAAGCATCTTGTCTTGTGGATTACAAGTCCGAATGCCTTTGGACAAGGCATTGATTTGTGCTGTTGGACCATCCCCCCCAATCACCATGTCACGCTCTTTCCCAAGGGCATTTCCATACTTTCTTGTGTTTCTGGAAAGGAATACAAGAGCATGTGTCACATTCTCCTTGGCCTGGTGGTTGATCTACCACTTCCTCATAGACAACTGCCAACTCGGGTCCTTAGGGCAGTGCATGCACTCCTGGATTTTGTCTATCTAGCTCAGTTCCGATGTCACACTGTCAATACGATCAATTCCCTTGAGGACAGCTTAGCCTGCTTCCATGACAATAAAGCCGCATTTATGGATCTTGGGATCCGAGAGCATTTTAATATCCCAAAGTTTCACAGCCTCATCCATTACAGCTTGTCGATAATCCTTTTTGGCACTACGGACAACTACAACACTGAGCAGACAGAGTGTCTGCATATCAAGTTCACTAAGGATGCATACCGTGCCACAAACCATAAAGACGAGATCCCTCAAATGACAAGTTGGTTGAGCCACTGCGAGAAAGTACAAAAACATGCCGTGTTCATCAAATGGCTATGGGATCATGGCCAACATGCCACTCCACATCCGAAGCCAATAGGACCTCCTCAGCCAAGCACCTGCAGTTTGAAAATCTGACAGCACCCTTCCATCAATGCAGTTTCTTTCGATGACCTTAGCAAGATGTATGGCGCCGTCGACTTTCAAGATGCACTTGCGGATTTCATTGCTAGTGTCAATTATCCTAATGCCTCAGCAGCTGCATTGCATACTCGTGCTGCAGACACATCAATACCTTTCCGCTCAGTTCCTGTCTTTCACAAGGTCAAGTTTACAGCTATGAATACATCTGAGATAATTGACTCGGTTGTTATTCGGCCAGAACAAACTGACACATATGGGCGGCTTATACCTGCGAGGTTTGATACAGTCCTGGTCCATGGTCAACAACGTAACAGCATATATGAAAAAAAGGGTAAGTTTCCATTGTATTGTTGGCTACACCCAACTGAGTGCTACCCAGGTCACCGGATAGCACAAGTTTGCGTTGTTTTCCAAATCCCAAAGAAAGTCATTTCCACTGTCTTCCTATCTTCGACAGTCTCCCTACCTGAGCACCTTGCATATGTCAATTGGTTCTCATATGTCTCTAGAACACGCGATAGTAACCATGGGATGTATGGAGTTTCACGTCTCATGCAGAATGGCCGGCGGCAGGCAAGCATTATACCTGTAGATTCTATCTTTTCCAGTGTTCACTTGATCCCCTGGTTTGGACAAAACAGCTTGCAAGAATCAAATAGTTTTACTGTCCTGGAGAACTGTCATAACTTCTATATAAACCCGTTTAGCGATGTCAATAGCTACTTGAGGTTTTCATGAGTAATTACTAGTAAATTACTGAGATATTATGGTAACTCGAGCGCTTGTGGTTGTCCAATTATTATTGACTATCATTCAAGTTATTAAAAAATTATCTCTTGCTAGCACCGGACCTTCTTCCTGATAGCTCTTGCCCCCTGACTGCTCTCGCCCCCCAACTGCTCTCACAAGTCAACTGCTCTCACCTGTTGACCACTCTCACCTGTCAACCACTGTCACCCATCAACTGCTCTCGCCCATCAACTGCTCTCGCCAGTCGACCGCTCTCGCCCATTGACCACTCTCACCCATTGACCACTCTCACCCGTTGACCGCTCTCACCCATCAACTGCTCTTGCCCATCAACCGCTCTCGCCCCCATTGCCAACTGCACTTGTACAGTTAGTCTCACACAATACATTTTAGATGGTCACAAAATGTATATAAACCTCATGCAGCACTTGACCGCACGAATGCAGCGGCGACCTCATCCTCCTATACCATGAGCCTGAGATCATAGCGCATGACCCACCTAACGACATTATCAACAACAATAAGAACAATCCCTGCAGCAGCGGCAGCAGCGCAGAACAGGTGCGCATACAGTGACGTGCAGGCGTCCACTTTTTTTTTTTTTTTTGAATCCATTAACGTGCACCTCAGGGTATGGGACCCCATGTAGCACTTCCGAACAGGTATACATGACAGAGTGGTGTAATTAATTGTAATAAAGAGTCCTGACAATATGGCATTCTCTCCCTGGAAATTCACTATGTGGTGTGAATGTATGTGACATAACTGCAATGTAGTAGACGAGTGCGACATTGGCGCACTGGGTGATCGTCGTGGCTTGGGATGGAACACCGCCTGAAGGGGGCTAGGGTGAGCTTGGCATTTGTGTGTATCTCCCGTGTGTCGTCTCGGTGTCTGAGTTGGGATGTCGTTAGGTAGGGAGGGGGAGGGAAGGGGGGTGTAGTGGGTGCCCTGGTGGGGTGTTCGCTTGCGTTTCGAACACGGGGATCTGGTTAAAATGCCCTGTTGCCTCAATATATTTGGCTAATGGAATGGTTAGCTCTGGGGTGTTGAGCAGGGTTTTTAAGGAGAGGCGTTTATGCAGTTTGCTAGCCTGCTGAGCGAGGGCCCAACACTCGTAGGCATAGCTTGGACAGGTCAGGAGGAGATGACCAATTGTTTCCACGTCAGCTCTGTATGCAGGGCATGACGCTTTATCCACTTTTCTGATTTGCTTGAGGAAATGGTTAACTGGAGCATGTGTTAGCCTGAATTGCATGATACGACTGGCTGCTTCGCAGCTTAGCTCTGGGTGACTGATCACTTTTAGAAATTTCTTCGACAGTGAAGTCGAGTTTATTTTCCTGTCTCTCTGACCCCTTTTGGAGGTTTTCCATGCTTCTGTCCACACGTTTTTCAGTTTGTCATGGTGTGCTCTTTTTAAGGCTGAGGGGTTTATCAGCATGTCTTTTCTAAGATACTGTGGAAGAAGGGGCTTTTCTGAGGTTAAGCCTCAAGCTGCCTTCTTAGCTTCTTCGTCGGCATTTTTGTTGCCTTGGATGCCTTCGTGTCCTGTGGTCCAGTGAATGGTTAGCTCGTATTTGTTATTACCTCGTCTTTTTTGTATTTGGTTTGTGACTCGGATGATTTCTCTTGCAAGGTGGTGTCCTGGGTTCCTCAGCTCTGAATGGAACACCTGTATAGTTGCTTGGTTGTCCACCGCTATGACGAAGGTTGTGCATCCATGCTTTTCGGTGCTGATGAGGTGCATGGCAAGTAGAATACCCGCAAGCTCTGCCTCATGTACAGTGTGGTGTTTTTCCTTCCCTAAGTGTAAGTGTAGTGTACGCAGCAGGTTACCTTGTCTGGTCAGTGTTGCAGCCGCACCTACTTGTCAAGAATCGCTGACGCTCGACTCTTGATAGAGTTTGCAGTAGTGTCTCACCTGTTCAGGAGTGCTGATTGATATAGCTCAATCACTAAGCTTCGAAATTCCTTGGAGGTTATCCAAGGGGAGCAAGAGTTGTTTAGACGATGAGAAGGGTCACTCCGATAGGTGAGATGATAGTCAGCAAGACCAGTGTTTGATTAAGTCAAGCTTGGCTCAACTCTACAACAGGAGAAGGGTTTAAATACAAGTCTGCTACTTAGGGATTTGTAAGTAACAAGTACGATCAATAAGCAGTCTTCTCAGGCCTGTCAGCTCTTCCTAAGTATCAGTAAGCTATCAGTAAGCTATGATATCATAGAGTGCGTTTTTGGACTTTTGGAACAATAGCATGGGAACAGTCAGTCATCCAATCAGTAAGCATATCAGTATCAGAGCACAATAAGTCCCACAGAATGTCAGGACAAAGGTACCGCACATCAGAACAATAGTGAGTCTGGGCATGCCACTTGCATCCAGACTTCTTGCAGAAGGCCCAGTGCATACAGGCGTGTTTGGGGATGGGAATGGGTGTGGATTGAAAGGAGGGGGGATGAGTTCCGGGACCAGGAGATGTGGCTTGCCCTGTAGATCGAGGTAAGTCCATAACATCATCTCCCCTTTAAGGTCGAGCTTTCCACAGCTCTCAGTCACCTTGATCTTGGGCCTCCCAGTCAATGTAATCGTCATAGTCTTCTCCTCCTTCGAGGTGGTAATCCCCTTCTGCCTTCACCTTCTCCCGGTCCTCCCTCTCCTTCCTTTCTTTCTCTTGTTGTTTCGCGCGAAAGAGCCCTACAATGACTCCCATGTGTGTGAGGGGGTAGGCATCTTGTGTGTGTTTCCTGGTGCAGTTCCAGACCTCCTGACACATGGTCAGGTATTCATCGGTCATGGGGAATTTATCCTGAGATAGGATGTGAGGGCCGAGTTGGGGGCTCTCATTGGGGGTAAGAGCTGGAGTTCCTCGTCCTTTCCCTTTGTGTGCAGCAGAGGATGCCACCATGCGACGCAGGGTTGACTGCCCTCTCCCCCTTTTCGGTCCCTTGGATCTAGTAGGCGAGTGAGGGCTGGAGGCATCTTGACTTCCTTCTCCAGGAAGCTGGACACGGACTCTTTGGATGGTCTCCACCGATCCATCGGCAGATGGATCGGTGGGAGTGGCAGGAAAGGGCTGTAAGGTTTTTTGGATGCGGTCTCGACTTTCCTGCTCCGCTGTTTCCACCCCTTTGCTTTGGAGGTAGGCGTAAGGGCATCGAGGTACCTTGCCAATATGTCGGGGCAAAATTGCGCAGAGCCCTCCAGGTCAACACCTGTTGTGAGGATCATGGCATTGATCCTCTGTATGACCTGCCCCTAGGCCATGATAGTGGCAGTTCTCGAGGACCTTTGGCGTGTGGGGCAAATGGTATCTCTGTCCTATCCCCATGCTCATCAGCCAATCTCCCCCTTCTCCTGGGGAGATCAATGCTTTTGGGTCTCTGTTGTTGTAGGCTTCTCTGATCCTCTCCAGGGCTTGGGCTTCAGTGAGATACCTTTTGGCCTCTCGGATCTCTGACTCGACGTTCCACCTCTTTCGGTCAAGTTCGACCCATTTGCTAGTGAGTGCTTGCGCTTCCTTGCTGAGCCGCTCTTGCTCTAGATCGAGATACTTTTTCTCGATTGCTGAAGCCTGGAGGTGGTACATCTCTGCAAAGATTCTATTATCGTTGACCAGTTCTGCCCCTCTGATCAGTGATCGGTCTCGGAAATAATGCTCTGGCTGGAACTTCTCTAGGTCTTCTTCCTTACACTCCCAAGGAAAAATTCTTCGGCTAGGAGCAGGGTGGAGGCTTTCCCTGTACTCTGGTTTTCCCTTCCCCATGGTGCTGAACACCTTGGGATCTCCGTTCTGGATCAGGAACTTCTGGTATTTTGCTCCCTTCCATTTATATGTCTCTTCTTGTAGGACTTCTGTTTTGGTGAAACTGTGACTCAGGTTCCACCTGACCCACCCTTCTCCTGGGTGGTCATCTTCTTCTTGGTCTCCTTCGTGACCAACCAGTTCCGGTGTGGCTTGCTGGCTGGTGGTAGTGTGTGGCGAGGCTGGGGTAGGGGTGATTTCTTCCTCCAGGGATCGGCTGGTACTGGCAGGTGTCCGAGGTGGGAGACCAGTCTGCCCCTCTGTGAGGGTTGCGCCAGCTCCTCTTGCCCCTTCATCAGGGGATTCAGAGGCAGGCTGGACAGGTTCTTGGAACCCCAAAGCTCACCTCCGGCACTGCTACCTTCCCAATGCGCCGATGATCCTTGTGTACTTGGGTGATTCCAAGCCCTGGCGGTACCTGGAGTTCTTCGACACTAGGGATGCTTCCTTCCCTGCTTGTAGACGCATCTCCCTCCGAGGGGGAACTCGGAGGATCTCGGGTGTGTTGGGATGGGTGGAGACTACTGAGATGTGTGAGGGAGTGGGTGAAGGGGCTGCAGGCATGTGGGCTAGTACGAGTTGGGAGAAGGCTTGGGTGAGAGCTGCGATGGAATGATGGGCCTCTTCATCGTTCATTGTCTTCCTTTTGTACCCTTGCAGTTCTTATAGCCGTGGGATGTTCCTTGTGATATTTTCAATCAATTGTTGTGCGAAGATGTCTTTTTTGTCTTGCCAAGTATTCTCTGCTTCAGGATATCCCTTCCATTTAAGAGATATTGCAGTTTCTTCATCCTCCCATATCTTCGAGAGTCTAGTACCTTTTCACTTCCCATTCTTCTTGTCCTTCGACTAAGTCTGGTAGTTGCCCTTCGTAATTGGGTCCGTGCTCCTCTGTTTCCTTGTATGGTGTTAGCAGACTTGCGTGAAACACGTTGTGAATCTTCCATTGTTCTGGAAGGTTCAATCGATAAGCCACAGGGCTTATGGCTTCTGTGATTTCAAGGGGCCATATCGTTTGGGTCTCAACTTGGTAGTTGGGTGGGTCATGTGGATGTTCTTCGCTTCTAGCCACACCTTCTTGTCCTTCTGATATTCCTTGAACTTTGTGTCTTTCTTCCACAATGATTGTGCCCTCTTCATTGCTTCTTGCACCTCTCACCTTGCTTCCTTTATCCTCGTGTTGTACCATTCTATTCTGGGCATTTCACTTGGGCACTCCGGCTGATGCACCCTTGGCACATACCCCATCCATAGGTCATAAGGGGTTCTTCCCGTCGTGGCCAATACTCGTGCATTCAGCATGTACTGCACGACTGGGAGGTGGTCTGCCCAGTTTGTTTGTTGGTAGTTGCAAAAGATTTGCAAAATGTCTTCGACATTCTGATTCGTCCTTTCTGATTGTCCATCTGTTTGGGGATGGTAGGTACTGCTGATGTTTCGCTCTATCTCCAGTTGGGAACAAACTTCCTTTGCGAAGTTACTGGTGAATCTTGTATCCCGGTCTGAGATAATTTTGCTGGGTATTCCTACGAAGGGAAATACTTGATTTTTGTATTCCTTCGCCAGCTCTTCCGCATTCATGGTTTCTCGACATGGTATCAGGATGATGCCCTTTGTACAATCGTGATCGGTGATGGTCAGGATTGCATCATACCCACTTGAAGTGGGAAGTTTGACTATGAAATCCATCGCCACTGTCTGGAAGGGGTGTGCATCAGGTTCTGGATCGATTGGGTATAGTCCAGGGGTGTTCCTGTGGTGTATAACTTTATTTGACTGGCACATTGCACATCCCTTTATGTATCCTTCGATGAATTTGCGCATCCCTGGCCACCAGTAATATCGCCAGAGATCTTGATGAGTTTTAGCTCGTCCAGGGTGTCCAGCTGTGGGCCCCTCGTGGTAGATCTCCAGCAAGCTCTTCTGGATCTGTTCCGGTCTTGGCACTACTATGGCTTGTTGGTGCCAATAGTATCCCTTTCTCTTTTGGATACTGTACTTCATTTCCCATTCTCAAAGGATTGCGGCGTTCTCCTCTCATTTGTATTGTTTCCGGACCTCCTCCTCGACTGCCATTGGTCTGATGAGTTTGATGAACAAGTGGTCCAGAAGGGGTATCGCCTTGATTTCTTCCCCTTCTGATGGTATGTGATCCAATCTTCTTGACAAGGCATCCGCAATGGCATTTCTTTTTCCAGGTAGATGGCAGATGTTGAAATCAAACCTTGCTAGAAAGGTTATATATCTGGCCACCTTGCCGGAGAGTTTTTGCGCCTCCCTATGTTTGGTTAGGTTGGCATGATCAGTGTAAACTTTGACTTGATGTGGGGAACCTTCCAGAAGATATCTCCAGAATTTGAACGCTCTGATAAGGGCCAGGAATTCTCGATCGTAGACATCATAATTCCTTTTGGCTTGATTGAGGGCTTCCGAATGGTATCCCACTTCCACTCGCTTCTCTGCTTCATCTCTTTGAATGAGCACTGCCCCTGTCGCATAATCTGAGGCATCGATCTCCATTTCAAAAGGTTTATCGGGGTTGGGGTGACTTATTTGAGGATCGGCTTCGATCTTCTTGATCAAATTGTCCAAGGCAACCTCCGCTTCCTTGGTCCACTCAAACTTCTGTCCTTTCTTGATGGTGGCAAAGATGGGCCTGGCCATGTGAGCGAAATTTGGTATGAACCTTCTTTGATATTGTAGGACTCCATGGTCTGCTGGACGTCTACCTTGCTTTGGAGAACTCAGGGCCACCTGCTGATCCCATCCCGTTTGGCTGGGTCCACCCTCATCTTTCCTGCTTCGACTAAGATTCCTAGGAATTCCATTTGTGTTTGTTCCCATTGACACTTTGCCGGTCGCAAATGATACTGATGTTTGGCCATCAGTCCAAGTAGTTCGTGCATGCATTGCTTATGTCCTTCCCTTCCTTTAGGCGTCTTCTTGCTGGCTATGAAGAAGTCGTCCATATAACTCCTAGCTGAAGTGTCCATGTGATCGAACCACTTGTCCCTCCATGGCCTGAAGTCACGCCACATCAACTGCGTCCATTGAGCTGGGGCGTTTTTCATCCCAAAGTACAGCACCTTAGGTTGATACGTTCCTAATGGTGTTTTGAAGGCTGCTTTCTGTCGGTCTCCTTCCTCAATAGGAATATTATTGTACCCCCATCTGATGTCGAACTTTGAGAAGATTTCCTCCCCTTCCATCTGTTGCAAAAGGCGGTCAATTCGAGGTAAGGGGCCATTATCCCTTTTTGTCCATTGATTGAGTTTTCGATAATCGATGATGAGTCGTTTATCGGCACTATTCTTCTTGTTTATGAAGAATACCGGAGAGGTGTAGGGCGAGGCTGATTCCTCAATAAACCCTTTTTCTAGCTCTTCTGCAAGGAACTTCTTCAATGTTTCCGTTTCCGGTTTAGTCAAGGGGTAGACTTTGCAGTCCAACTGTTCTGGTGCTCCTGGTAGTAACTCCACTGTGGCATTTGGGTTTCGATCAGGAGGAAATCTTCTGGCTGCTTCCTCTGAGAAGACTTCCCTGTACCTTTGGTATTCCTTTGGCACCTCATGCAATTGTATGGTTCCTTCTGATGGTATTGTTTGGCCATTTCCTGGGATATGGTCGTCCTTCTGATGTAGATGGCTTCGCCCTCCTTAGGCTTGCCCAGACTCTTAATGGCCTTGATTTGCCACCTGGTGACCATGCGGTCTAGGTGTTTGTACATGCTGCTTTGGATTTTGACCGTGCCTCCAGGCAGCTTCCCTTTCCTCCAGTCTACTCTTGGGTTAAAGGTTCGAAGGAATGGATATCCCAGTATTAGACGGTCCTTCCCTAAGTTCGTGATATAAAACTCTTGGAGGTCTTCTTGGTCGTTGTAGGAGATCCTCAGGTGACAGTAATGAGTCATTTCTCCTTGTTTGTTTTCTGTTCCATCGACGTTATAGACTTTGATTGGTTTGACTAGAGGTCACTTCCCAACCTTCATCCTTTTCCAGGTAGTTTCGTCAATGAAATTCTCCGTAGCTCCACTATCCAGCAGAGCTATTTCTTTGGCCTTCACATGAGCAGTTTGAAAGGAAAATGGTACATTTATGGAAGTGAGTCGTTTAATGTACATTTCTTGTTCTTCTCTGCTCATGCTAGTATTTCTAAGCCAGGCCGTCAGCTTGGACTTTCTCAAAAACCCTCGCTGATTAGTTTGTCGAACAGCTCCTCCTTTTCTTCAATGGTTAGAGCATTGATGTGTGCCATTAGCCCTCCTTTCCCTTTGATTGACCTGACCTTTGTGGATGCCTGGGACATTACTTCATCCTTGTCGTCTTCCGCAGTAGACTCTTCTTCTTCAGCCTCCATGACTTTGGCTGAGGGTTTCTTCCCAGGCGTCATCTTTCTATCTGGGCAATTTCTGGACATGTGCCCTTGTTTCCTGCATCTGAAGCAACGCCCTTCACTCATGAGCTTCTTTCGCTCTTCAGAAGTGAGCTGTTGGAACCTTCCTCCTATTTGTGGGGGTCAGCCCTTGGGTTTAGTGTCGATGACGTCTACATCCATAGCATCTGGGTCTCTAGGGGCTTTCTTTGGGATGGGGTGATCCTTGAAGAACTGTTGGAACATGTTCTCTCGGACAGTGAGTCCGCCCCTTCTGAACCCTCCAGCTTCTTGCTTGATCCTTTTGGCCTTGACAACCTCCTTCCTAGCGGCCTCTTGCCACCCTTCGAGGTCGTCGTCTGCTGGACAGTTGTCCTTCCTTAAAATCGCAGTGGCTAGCCAAGATTTCAGCCCCATTCTGAATGCTCGAACTGTCCCCTGATGGTTTCTGTCCCATCCTAGTTCGGTGATAAGGGCATTGAAGGTGGAAATATATTCGTGTAGGGACATGTCCTTCTTCATGCTCAATGCTGACAGTTTAAATTGAGCATCTTCGAGCAGGCTGTCGTCCTTCCAAGTGCTGATGAAGTCGTTCTTGAACCGTATCCAATGCTGGTTATTATCCGCATTCATTCCTCCGGTTACTCTGTCGTTGGCAGCACGGATCTGGGCTTTGGTCCACTCTCGAACCCTATCCCCTCTGATGTAGGTTATGGCCAACGCTACTTGGCTCAGGGGTTGGGCCATTACTCTCTTGTGTGAATTGATCCAGGCCCAGACTGTGAAGTCATACATGAATGACTCTGCGTTTTTCCTGTTTCCATCGAAGATATCTGGTGGGTGTCCATCCAATCCTCCTCCTCCTTGGGCTGCTTGTTGCATCGCAGCGGCCATTGGTTGGAGGGCTGGGGGGCCACCACCTCCTCCCCCTGGAGGATTTCCTCCTCCTCCTCCTCCGCCACCTCCACTTCCATGCGCTGGGTCTGGTACTGGGATAGGGGCAAAGGTGGTTTGGATGGAAGATCCTTCCTGTAGGCTCTGGAAGGTGACGTCTTCAGTTCTTTCTTTGGTGGAGGTCATTGTAGCCATCATGAGCTGATCGATGGCTTCATTCAACCTTTGTTGTGGGCTAATGTCGATTGTCTTTAGTTGCCTAGTGATGGTTTCTACTTCTGGCAACAGCTGTGTTTCAACATGAAGGCTGTATTCACTTCTGTCCACTCCGTGTCTTTGCAGTATTGGAGTTCTTTCTCTTGAAGACTCTGATCATTTGTCAGTATTCGTGTCTTCTTCTGAAGAAGTATCTCTTTTCCTGGCTTCTTCAGTCTGGTAGGGTTCGGCCAATGTCCCTAAACCTTGTTTATTCGGGTTCTCTATGAGATCTTTTTTGGTCGTCCAAAATGTTCTTTCCTCCGGACTCCAGTAAGTGTAATACCACTGGTTGTTGATGTATTCCACTGGCACCCAAACTCCTCCTATTCCTAGGATGGTGTAGGATGATTGGGCAAAGTCCTGTCTTATCGACCAAAGGGTGATTCCTCTGAGTTCTAGGGGTAGGTTGTCTGCCCCTCTATTCTGGAAGTCTGCTGCTTCTTCAGGGTCTTCTGGAAAGCTTACGACTATTGAATCTCGTAGCTCCTCCTTCTGTTTCCCCTGGAGTTTTTCTCGCAGAGCCTTCGTCTTGACTGGCTATTTAAAGCTCAACTTATGTCAAGAATTGCTGACGCTCGACTCTTGATAGAGTTTGCAGTAGCGTCTCACCTGTTCAGGAGTGCTGATTGATATAGCTCAATCACTAAGCTTCGAAGTTCCTTGGAGGTTATCCAAGGGGAGCAAGAGTTGTTTAGACGATGAGAAGGGTCACTCTGATAGGTGAGATGATAGTCAGCAAGACCAGTGTTTGATTAAGTCGAGCTTGGCTCAACTCTACAACAGGAGAAGGGTTTAAATACAAGTCTGCTACTTAGGGATTTGTAAGTAAAAAGTACGATCAATAAGCAGTCTTCTCATGCCTGTCAGCTCTTCCTAAGTATCAGTAAGCTATCAGTAAGCTATGATATCATAGAGTGCGTTTTTGGACTTTTGGAACAATAGCATGGGAACAGTCAGTCATCCAATCAGTAAGCATATCAGTATCAGAGCACAATAAGTCCCACAGAATGTCAGGACAAAGGTACCGCACATCAGAACAATAGTGAGTCTGGGCATGCCACTTGCATCCAGACTTCTTGCAGAAGGCCCAGTGCATACAGGCGTGTTTGGGGATGGGAATGGGTGTGGATTGAAAGGAGGGGGGATGAGTTCCGGGACCAGGAGATGTGGCTTGCCCTGTAGATCGAGGTAAGTCCATAACACTACTTTACCGTTTATGGCTGAACTGTCTGTAAAAACTATTACCTCTTCCATTGCATTGGCAGCTTCTTCTATGGAGTCCTCTCTGTTTGGGGCTATGTGAGTGATAAAAGGGAGTATACCTTTGAGGGTTGGGTCTCTCGCTGTTGTTGGGATCTTTTCGACTTTTTTGGTGTCGTAGTTGTATGCTGCAAGTAGGCTACTGATGGGTGACTTATACCTTTTGGTCTTACCTGCATTTTTCCTTGTGACTACCCTGTGGAGGGGGTGATCACTTGGGAGCGTGGCTAGCCATATCAAGGCTCTGTGTTGCCATTTATCGATGATGAGTGGTGCCGGCAGGGTATATGTGCATGTATCCAGCGCATCAGTGGGGGAGGTTCTCAAGCCTCCGGTTATTGCAAGTGTGCCGGCTCTTTGAACAGAGGTTAGGCGTCTGATTACCTCAACTGAGCTAGTGGTTTTGTGCATGCTCTGGTCCATTATGGGGCACCATACATCCGCGGTGTACAGGATTCTCGGTATTGCTACACTGATGTATAGTTTCCTGGTGTGGTTGGGTGTGATGCCCCACGTTGGTCTGGTTAGGCATCTTATCTGGGATGTCCAGTTAGCCCCTTTACCTATTACATAGGCATGCTGTGCTTTCCAGTTGAGGTTCTGGTTGAACATCACGCCTAGGTATTTTGTGTTCTCCGCAGGGAGAATTTCACGCTGTGGGAGTGTTAGAAGGGACCTTATTTTACCATTTCTTTTGTGTGCAAAGTCAATTCATGCTAGCTTGGAGTATTCCAAAGGTGAATTGTGGTCATGCGACCACTGATCTATGCCTCCTTCCCTCATCATCATGCTTACCAATTTTTTGTGTGCCTCGTGAAAGGAGTCCGCTGAGGCCAATAACAGCATGTCATCCACGTATGCTATAGTGGCTTCCCCTTCATCTTTTGGTATGCCTAGGAGGTCAGCATTGTAGAATTGATAGAGGATCATTGAGAGTGGGTCGCCTTGCCCAATACCGTTATCGATGTCTAGAGGATCTGAAGTAAAGCCATCAAATTTTAGCATGGTTATCCGTCCACGTAGCATATTATGTATGAAGTTGACTATTTTATTGGGTACTTGCCATTTGTGTAGGTTGTGTATTAGTCTCGATGGGACTGCATTAGGGAATGCACCTTCTATATCTAGGAATAATACTGCTGTAACTTTACCTGCCCGCCACGAGGTTTTGATGGTATGCGTCAGGAGGTGCATAGCATCTGTGGTTGTGTGACCTGGTCTCCCTCTGAAGTGGTTCACTGGGAGGATGTTGTGTTTTTCCGCTACGTGGGTTAGTTGTGCGGCTATTATTGCTGTAAGTACCTTCCACATTGTGTTTAGTAATGCGATCGGCCTATACACCTTGGGGAGGTTGTATCTTGGCTTGCCCGGTTTACGCAACACTACCGTCATGAAGGATTTCCAGGGCTTGTGTGAAAGGCCCAGCTCAAGGATACTGCTGTAGATATACAGCAGTCTTTCGGTTAGTATGTCTGCACACTTTGTTAAAATTATGTTCGGGATTCCATCCGGGCCTGGGGCCTTGTATGGTTTAAGTTTACCTAGATGGTCCCTTACCTGTTCAGCCATAACTTTGGGGCCCATCTTGCATGGGCATAGGTAGCAAGGCTCTGGTTGAGACTCGTCATCCCTGGGTCTGGCTGGGAAGAATGCCTTCGCCAGGGCATGACTTTTCTCATTGTTGGTCCTTGCTACGCATTCAAGGTCACTGACGTTGTGTTTTAGTGATGGGATTCTGGCCTTACCTCCATCCGTGGCCGGGGCTGAGATGAGCTTGCTTGCCGTCCATATGTCCAGGTCGTCTGCTTTTTCGAGCCAGTCCCACCAGTGCTGCTTTTTAGTGAATTGTAGAGTCTTGTCATACCTTTTCTCTGCCTCTTTGTGTTCTGTGTGTATCCTGTGATCCGGTTCGTTTTTGCGCTTGTATGATTGTCTGCCTAGTTTCTCCGCCTTTCTACGGAGTTCTGTTAGCTCTTTCATCCACCAGCACTTAGATTTAGAGGTGATTTTAGTCACTGGGACCTTCTCCTGGATTACAGCTTGCAAAGCATTGGTTAGGTCTGCGCAGCTTTGATCAAGCTGCACTTGGTTCCTGATTATCTGCGCTGGCTGGGTGGAAGTTAGTTTACTTTTGAGCATGTTACAGAATTCATCCCAGTCCACATTTCTGAAGTTTGGGAGCGGGGGCTCTACTACTGTGGAGGTTGCGAGTTTGAGTTCGGTGACAATCAGGAGGTGGTCAGTTTTGATGCCCCTTTGTTCTACAAAGGTGTCGCATGTGATTAGCAGGTTCTCAGAATGCTCAGAGAGGAACACTTGGTCTAGTCTTGTCCATTTCTTAGTGACGTTGTGGAAATGCGTGGGGATTCCTCCCAGTAGTGCCATTTCCAGACCTGCTTCAGCCACTGCTTCTATTAGTATCTCAGTCTCCTTTACTGCTTTGTGTGTGAAGAGGCACGTATCGCTCGGGTCATCCCAGTATGGGTGGTGCCTGTTGAAGTCCCCTAGCCATAAAGTGTGTGAGTTGTTCGCATCCATGCCTTCCAGTGTGCTTTGGTTGTCTTTGTGGAATTTGGTTAGTAGATTTACGGTTAAGTTGCTTTTACCGTCGTTGTATATGTTGAAGATATTTAGCTTGCCCCACGCGCCCATGAGTTGTATGACAGTGACATCTCCCGAGGGGAAGTCTAGTTGGTTCCAGGTATCAATGCTTAAATCTGCGTGTATTAAGATAGTTGAACAGGTATTTCCCAGGTTACTATTATGTGTGGATGGGTAGACCATTATCCAGCTTCTCGTTGCTATTGATTGGTTGAACGTGTTGATGGCAGGTTCTTGGAGTGCTATGATGTTAATATCCAGGTCTAGGAGCTTACCACAGCTAATTAGATTGTGCTGGCTGGCAGGTGATTTATTGAGGTTCTGCTGCCAAATTTTAATTTTTGATATTTGGATTCATTTAAATGGGGATCTGTGGGTTCATTTCCTTAGTGTTAGCATGCTCTACGGGCTGGCTGTTGCTTGCGGTTTGTTCTGTGGGGGGGTCATCGACCCTCCCTTGGTGACCGAGCGGGGTATTGTTCCTATTTTCGTGGTTGCTTCTGTTTGCGTTCGCCTTACCTTTAGTTTTGTGCGACTTACCGCGGTGTTCGTAGACTGTGTGGGGAAGGAGATGATTCACTGCATATACCTTTGGGAATCTGTCTGCCATCGGTATTTTAGTTGGTCTTGTTATTAGCGTCCAGTCATGCTCAGTGGGGAAGTACAGCATAGCATTTTCAGGATTCCATTCATCAGAGATGTGGCATCTCCGGACAAATTCTGGACAATCCCTGCTCCAGCTGGGTGCGTGCTGCCCTCGCAGTTTACACAGAAGGTCTTATCTTTGTTTCTGCATGCATTAGTTCGGTGTTTGTCCCCACATCTCCCACATGTGTCTGAGTCTGTGGTGCATACAGACACGAAGTGGCCCCAGCATCTGCATTTCATGCATTGCATGGGCTCTTGCTTCTGCTTGCATGGCCTTACCGCTGCACTGCAGATTTCCATGCCATTCCTGATGAGGTCATTAGTGGCTTCTACTGAGAAGAGAGAGATGATGGCATAGGCATGTCTCTGGTCGGGTCTCCTTCTGTTGGGTGGTTTGATCTATCTGGCTTTGTAGATTGAGTTCTTTTCTAGGTTATTTACCTCCTCTACTTCCCGCAAGTGGGTTTTGTTGTCTAGATCAAGTGTGATCGGTATGCCTGGTAGGATTAGGTTGTATAGCCTAGGTTTAATGTGTGCATCCTTGGAGAATGCGTTGCTGAAGTCAGTCTTGATATCAGAGTTACTGAACCAGTTGGCTGACTCCTTGCTGTTTAGGGTGAGGAGAATGGCCTTTCCACGGGTTTTGAAGGCTGTTACGACTCTTATCCCCGCGGGTTTGGCGGCATCGTTTAGGGTATCTATTGCTTCGTTAGCTTTATCAACTATCGTGGCTGGGCTTTTGCTCAGCATTATATCTCCCTCTTCTCCATACACATTGACCAGTATTTGTTTACCCCTGCGGTCTAGGTCGCTTAGTACCTTTGGGTCCGCTTCTGCCCTATTTGTCTGTGCTGGTTTGGTTAGTAGTACGTCGCAGTAAGTTTTTGCCTCTGTGGCTATCTTGTCCATGGTATCGGTCACAACTGTTACCTTGTTTGTTACCTCTTTTATGCCTGTGTTGGCCTTCTCTGCTTCTTTGAGCAGCTTGTCGTTGCCTTTTAGGATGTTGTTGGAGATCTTTTGAAAGCTTTCGAAGTGGACATTGAGGTGGGTTGTGATTTGCCCGACAATGGAGTCATGGATCTGCACCAAATCATCCTGGACTTCTTTGTGGAGCTCACTCAACTTTTTGGTGCCTGCGTACTCCTGCTGCCTCATCTGCTCCCCCTCTTCTGCCTTGGCTGTGAGTCGAGCTAGCTCCTCTAGGCTGTCCTTAACTGTGGGAGCCAGCGCATTTTTATTAACAATTTGCGTGAGTGAGTCAGAAATGACTTGTAGCAGGGAGGGACAGGGAGGGGGGCTTTTAGGACTCAGTGATATGCTGCTACTATGCTGATTTTGTTGTGACAGGTTTTTGTTTGCCACAGCAGTCATAGTTAATGATCTTGTCTGATAGGTTTTACCTGCAGAAGTGGGAGGCTGAGCTTGCTTGGGTGCACCTCCTCCTACTTTTGTATGGGGTTTCGACATGCTTGTGTGTGCCAGGGTGGACAGGTTATTGGCTTGTGTTGTTTTTATATAGTATGGGTTTACTTTTTGTGGAGGTTTTTAGAGTATGTGTGTTATGACTACTGGCTAATCTGACTGACATGTCTCCTTGGCAAGATTTTTGCTGCGGAGGTGGTGGTAGCCGAAAAAGGAAGTCTCCCAGGCGTCCGCTATGGCACAGACTGTCAGTCTGCTGTTGCCTTTGCCACGTGGCGCGTGCACGTCAACTTTGTACTTTCGTACTTATAGCACATGAAGCTGTAGTTACTAGTAGTATGAGTGTATCTTCTTAGAGCCATAAAGTAACGCATTGTCATAATATAAAGCTATCCAATTCTACTCAAAGGTACAAGCAAGATAAATTATAGTAAGGTAAAAGAGACCCTGGGTTTAACCTGTAACCATGGGTATGGTGTAACTAACAGGTACGGTGTGACAGGTCACAGGTAGGGTATATAATAATTTACCCGCAGTGTGACCCATGTTACACCCTAGTTGGGAATCATCTCACTTACTAACTGGGCAGCAACCAGGTTATGTAGGCTGAGTGACCAACTCCAAGCACCATTTATTGTCTAAAGTGATTTAATGACCAGACTGGGGTTTGAACCCAGGACCTTCTGGTTATATACCAGGTGCTCTACCACTGAGCTACCTAGTCCATGGTATTACTGGTGGTTGTTGCACTTATGGTCTGTCATCACACTATGTGACAGATTGGCATATTCCAACACACCCATGCTAGACCCTCCTCAACATAATAAATTGTAATTCGGAAAAGGTATCGTTGATGAGGATGGCTCTTACGATCATTGAATGGGACATCATACTGAGGCTGTTTCTTAAACTTCCTGCTCTGTGTATTCAACACCAAATTTCTGCTGGTAGTAATGTTCCCTATATCCTGGTTCCCACAGTCTAGAACGTCTTTGAGGCGCAAGTGCATAACTTCAGTGCTTGGCCGACTGTATCCTCTTGTTCAACAGTTCCATCAATGTTGACCTTGTAGGCAAGGGACCTCGACGTAGAGTCACATTGATGTTGCCTCAACGTCCACATCGTCATCCCCAGCGCCGGAGTCTTCATCCACTGGGGAATCCGACATGAATTCAGAGCGCTTCACACCCGCTGCAGGCACAACTTGCTGCTCATCTAAGCTTCGTAAACACTCGGGTCATCCGGTTGCGCATTGACGACCCCTGCCTCAGGATTGCTTGCCCCAAGCCAAGGAACTTTTCTATCCACTTTAGCTGCAGTCGCAGGTCCAACACTAAAATCGACAGGTGCAACTACAATAGGTTTGGGGGCTTGAGTGTGGGAATACTCGTCGGCAATGGGTATGAATGTTGACTGACACGGGCGCGCGCAAGGTCGCCGTTTAGTTCCTCATCTCTAGGCTAGAGATGTTGAACGGGTGGCGTATGGTAATCTAAAGCGAAGGAGGCTGAGAAGAAAGGAGAAAAGCGATCGCACGAAAAGAGTAACACAGAATAGAGACAAGCAGGACAGTCCGAAAGCGTAGCAGGCACTCCAAATGGCCTTTCCGAGCCCAGCAGCGGGCCTCCCCTTACACTACCTCGTTCCGGTGGTAGGATCATGTCCTCGCAAGTTCGGAACCGACAAGAAGTATCGGGTGTACTGTGACCATCTTTTCCTCAACAGCCTTGCAATGCGCAGCGTCAAATAGCGAGTGTTCAGACGTAGTCACTACGTCTGATCCAGCTCTCATTCGAAAACAACTGCAACTGTAACAAAGCGAGTGGCTCAAGTTCGCCATGGCCAGGAAGCTGACTCATCACGACCAGCCCCCTGCCGCTACCTTACCCCAGCACCAATTTTCGAGTCAGACTGCCAATTCTCCAGGTCTCATAGAAGCAAGAGCACTGAGGGCAGCATTATGTTCTGCAGTGCCCAACTTGAAGTCAAACTCGCACGCCGCTCGTCTCGCGCCTGTCATCTCCCGTCTTCAAGACCTTTGGCACGTTTTCCTTGATGCGCCCCTTTCGTGAACCCAGCTCGTTCCACGGAGTCGTCATGGTATCTCCATTTGTGAGCGCCTCTTCCGCCGCAGAGGCCCCGGAGGGATCAACGAACACCTGCATCCGCGAGTTCGGTTTCGGTCTCGAGGACGGACCCGAACTCGTTGAGCCAAAAACATCCTCCAGCGGATGAGAAGACGTTGCTGCTGCCGCTGCCGCTCTCGTCGACGTTGAATACCCAGATCGGACTGATCCGGACGTGGAGCTCGTTTCGCCTAAAACCTTACGCCGAGTTGCCGTTGTTGTCGACGCCGTGGGCGGCGTCTGTTCCGGTGTTAGGGAAGCGGAATCCAGAGGTGCGGCGAGCATCATGCGCTTCTGAAACTCTCGATATTTCGCCTGCAGATGATCTACCGGGGATGCCTGTCGGTTGATGCCGAGCAGATAAGTTTCGTCCGCGTCCACGCGCCTGTGTGGCGTTCAGCGAGTGGCCGATACCCGTATCGGAATGATAAAAAAGAAACAAAGGAGCGACTACGCACCTCCCGTTCCGCTCGAGGACGGTGGAAAACTCCTCGTAGAGCAGCGCGAAGCCCGTTCCAATCTCGTTCGCCAGGAGGAATCGGTATATGACCGTCGGCTTTTCCACGTGATTCGCGTACAAGACCCATAGCTTGAGGTATCGCAGATCGTCCCTCCAAATGCTGCCTCTGTGATCTTCAAAACACGCGTGGCTTCCTCGACAAGTTCGAGCAGCCCCGATTCCGCGCTGTGTCCTTGCGGGTAGTTTTCGAGAGTCCAGTACACGAGTCGACAGTAGGCTTCCAACGGATTGTCGTCGTCGTCCTCGAGAGCGATTTCGACGTTGATTCGTAGGCGGTTCCGCGCAGCAGCAAGTTTAGACTCACGCTGTGCGTGGGGAGTGGACAAGACGGCGGAGAGCGCGGTCGCTCTGCGGCCAGAAGCGAGGGGTTGAATGTTCTCTTTCGCTGCTTCTATCAGATCCCCATCCATCGACAAGGATGGGTTGGTAATCTTGAAAGACATCAACGATCTCTGAGGACATGGTCGCGAATGAAGTGGCCACGTTCACGTTCGCGGCCTTGAACGTGACCGCAATACCGGAAGTTGCTGAGCCGAGCCGAGCCGAGCCGGACCGAGCCGTGGCAGCATATATCCTCAGATCTCATCGCTCATCATGGCCGACATTGAAATCTTTCTAATTTATCGTGAAGCTCCTGTATCCTTTCTTTCGATTCCCCGCAGCGATATCGAGAGACTCGCCGTCCTTCCATTTCGATGGATACGCTACGTCATGTTCGCGATTTGTGGAGCCCGCGGTGATCTTTCCACAACACTCACAGGTCCTCCTGTGGACTATGACAGGGCTGAATTTGCCGATGACGAAAATACATACTACTATCGGCCTTCCGGTGAGCTTTGTTTTCGTGTGTGAGATTACTGTTCACAGTGCCTCGACTTCTCCAGAGGATTGTGCCTTTGTAGACCATGCAGGTTTAAACGACCGAATAACGTCCACTGTACATACAGCACGCAGCGGCTCTTTCAGAGAGAGTATCCTGCTAAGAGATGGACCTGCTTGTGTTGTTACACAATTCCCAAAAGAGCACTGTGATGCGGTGCACCTAATTCCTCGGAGCAAAGGTGATGAGGTAAGATTTGCGGTCAGTTCATACAATCAGTTGATTATTTGATGACATCGTTTCCAGTACATTACAAAAGTGGTACAACTTCGTTCTCCTAGAGATAACTCGGCACCACTTTCGAATATTGAAATTGATAACGTAGTAAATGGAGTGTTGCTAACCAAGAACCTGCATTCGCAGCTTGGTAAAGGGGAGATTGCCTTCATAAAGGTGTGAAAGTTTGGTAGTTCATATTTAGGCACCGTTTTAACCAATCTTAGACTCCAAACTATGGGCTGCGTCCCGAAGACATAAGGAGGTTTCAGCGAGGTAGCTCGCGCCCGGATTACATCACCCTTCACTGGTTGAAGAAGTCCATGAATTACAACCCTACATCATTGACAACCCTTCGAAACGCAGGCGAAGAACCTTCTCCTTCCACTGCCATCAATTTCGGTGCAAATGTCGATGCACTTTTCCAAGGTGGAGAAGGCTCGTTACCATCTACCGTCATCCTCGACTATGCCTACGGTGTTGCTGCTTACCGAACCTGGCAAAGCGAGCATGGTGACGTTTCCGACGTAATGAGGGCATACAGGAAAGCACATTACGAAGAAATTCAGCATCTTCGCCGCGATTCCCCACTAGGTGACACAAGTGACAGTCCTGAATCAGACGACCCCGACGACCGAGATTATGAACCCCCGGGGTCACGAAAGCAACACCACTCTTCAACAAGGAGGAGAGATGAGAGTGATCTGGGGAAAGCCATGGATGAACTCAATATGGCTTTAATGTATATCCATGGAATCACGCCAGAAATGGCTGCCGAGCGCAGGGAGAAAGAAATAGAGCAGGAGGAGCGGGCAGCTCAGGAAGCGAGCCGAAGCAAAGTAATGGAGTGGAAGAATCATATGGACGTCTACTGAAATGTATTCATCCTTATTGCCTATCGGTTTTGCACTCTGCATTTGCTGTATAAAGATGTTTTCCTTCCGCGAGCCCTGGATCCTTGTCATTGTCAACCACACCGGGAGCGCTAGGCAGCGCGGACGGCCTTCTGCGAGGATGCAGGTGCGCGTCAGTCCGAGTGCAATAAGCCTCGGGCTTCACCACATGTTATCCACATTGTAGTAGACTAGTGCTGCTCCTGGCCACCGTGACCAGTGCCTCCGCTTCGCTCTTCCTCACAGCCATCGCTTCGTCGTCGACAGCAAACCCCTACACTGCCTCCATACCAAGCCCCTTCTCGAGTCGTGTTTGCTGTATTACGAAGAAAGCGACGAACTCTTCTGGTACGGCTTCCACCTTGACGACCGCGCGATGCTTCACTGCCGGTAACACCTTTCCACAAAGGCCAAGGGGCGTGATACGCGAGTGCCGAAATGCCCTAGAGTGGAATCTGCGATACCGAAGCACAGGTCAGTTGTTTGGCAATTGGCTTGACCCCGAGTGTGGCCCCTCGCTTTCCAGCGCAAGATTGTGTGGATGACCCTCGAAGTCAAAGTCGCACGCCGCCCGTCTCGCGCCTGTCATCTCCCGTCTTGCCCCCGTTATCGTCGCCACCTTGCTATCCCCCCGTTGCCACTTCCTGCCTTCGTCCCGCCTCTGTCTTTCGACTGGCCGTCACCATCGCCCGCGTCTATATTTAACGATCTCACGCCCCCTCCGCCTTCGCCTCTCGCCGCACCGTCGCATCATCATACACGGCAGTCACCGAGCTCCGGATTACGAAGATAAGCGTACGGGGACCGTACATGGAGGCGGGAACTACGAACACCATGGCTAATCGAAAGAATATCGTGGCCTTCCTGCGTGTTTGTTAGTGGATCAGGGCCGCCATCCGTGGGCTGGAGGGCGTTGTGGAATGCGGCAGGTAGTAACACGCCAATGACCCTCAGCGTCTACGATGAGTTAACAGGGACATATATCTCAGTCAGACGATAATAAACAGGGCATGCTCAGGACACGTACTGATGCCGAAACCCGCTTCCGAAAAACGAAGACCGCCGGCGAAGAAACACATTCCTAATACTAATACCACGAGAATTGTGTGAGCCAGATGCGCGGAGATCGCTGCTTAGCAGACGCTTACAAAAGATTGCTCAGGATAGGGCCGACCACTAAAGGAAGATAACCGGAGTCAAGTCAGCGAACGACATTTCTGAAGATTGCAGTCACCAATCGCAAGAACGTAGCGGACGCATTCGAAGGACTGGACAGGGTTTCCTGACTCGAAACGTATGCCCATTTTGTTTACATCCTCGAAATTGGCGGCAAAGGGAGCAAGATGGTCAGGGTGATACCACTGCCATGATGGTGTCTGCGCATCAGATATATATCAACAACCGTGAAACGGTCAGGATGACGATGTGGTCGTACACCTTGGTAGTAATATGCGAGCACCCATGCTAGACCCTCAACATAACGAATTGTAATTCGGAAAAGGTATCGTTGATGAGGATGGCTCTTACGATCATCGAATGAGACATCGTACTGAGGCTGTTTCTTAAACTTCCTGATCTGTGTATTCAACACCAAATTTCTGCTGGTAGTAACCTTCTCTATATCCCGGTTCCCACAGTCTAGAACGTCTTTGAGGCGCAAGCGCGTAACTTCAGTGCTTGGACCGTATCCTCTTGTTCAACAGTTCCATCAGTGTTGACCTTGTAGGTAAGGGACCTCGACGTAGATGTTGCCTCAACGTCCACATCGTCATCCCCAGCGGAGTCTTCATCCACTGGGGAATCCGATATGGATTCAGAGCACTTCACACCCGCTGCAGGCGCAACTTGCTGCTCATCTCAGCTTCGTAAACACTCGGTTCATCCGGTTGCGCATTGATGACCCCTGCTTCGGGATCGCTTGCCCCAAGCCCAGGAACTTTTCTATCCACTTTAGCTGCAGTCGCACGTCCAACACTAAAATCGACAGGTGCAGCTACAATAGGTTTGGGGGCTTGGGTGTGGGACTTCACCGGAATGTGCGAGGCCAACTCAGCCTTCAATGTCTCTGCAGCACTCAGATTGGCCATCCGGATAGCAGCGAGTGCTGGCCGCGTTCACGTCACGTTCGACTTGATCCGTTGACGCGTCCGCATAACGTGACCGCAATACGGGAAGAGTTTATTGGGGACGACAAGACGACCGAAAACAATCAGCACACAGCCAGTAGTCAGTAGGGAAGAGCGCGACGTATCGTAAAGATAGCAAAGACAAGTCTGAACGAGTCAGTATGCAGGGTAATGGTTATAAGGAAAATAGATCAAAGGTTTCCGTCTTAGATGCACTGGAATCCAGACTCTGGGAACATACAGCCTCGACTGCTCGCCGCGACATGTAGCCGGATTATATGAAATGAGGTATCAGCACAACCGCCTTGGTCAATGTTATTGTAAGGTAGAGATGTGTAAGAAAGTTGTTCCACAAGTGAAATGGTATTTTTGAAGCGAGAGGACGCGGCTCGAGTTCATGGCGTCGCAGGGTTTGTAGCTGACCACCAACACGACCCTGGTGAAGGAACAGAAAAAGATGCGAGACTACTTGGATAGGGACGCCTGAACGAGGATCGCCTTTTCCTTCAATATCGAAGGGTAGCTGTTCATCAAGTGAGCGAGAGCGCGAAGCTCATCGCCATCCAGGAGGGCAATTGTGAGCTTCGGTGCTTGCTTCAGGCCAAATGACTTTACAATGCGGAAACTGAGAAGATTTTTAGTTCCATATCAAAAGGTGGGAGTAACAAGGGGTACGAACAGTTTCTCGCCGACTAGTTGTTTCTGGGTGTGCTTTGGCTTGTCTATTAACGAATCAATAAATTTGTCCGTCTCCTCCGCAATTAATGGATCAGCTTTTGGCAGCGGCAACCCCGTTGTTGACGGCAAGTTTGCCATCTTGATGATCTCCGTCGCAGGCAGCCGCGCAAGCGATGTGACGGTATGCGTCGTGCCAGGTGTCGCGGGAGTGGGCGACGCAGCTGCCGATGCGCCACGAGACGAGAGTTCGGGGGTTCGTGGGCTGCTTTCTTGATACACGGGAATCGTACGCTTACTCTGTGGTGTGACGGGTTCTGTGGTGGCTTGGGGATCAGTAGTCGTCGACTCATCCAGTGCATCGTCGCTATCTAGGACTGCCTTTGCGTCGACCAGCTTGGCGCGCAGCACCTCGACATTGAACAGACACATTGCGCGTTCGCGTTTTGGAAGGCTCATGAGCAGATCAGTCAAATCGACGGCGCGAGCGGGTTCCAACCGAGTCACTGCAGCTAAAATACGCTCACGCTCAGAAGAGGCGGCAGGAGCAAGTGAGCCTGAGGGTGATGAGGTGCGTGGTGGAGTCGAAAGAGAAGCGGCCACCGAAATCGGGGTCGAGGGATGTTCAGGTGCGGAGGCGGTCGCATTTAGAGCATTTGTATCGAGCAGACGTGAGTCTTGGGAGTTCGCAGGTGACGGCGTCTTCTCTGGCGGTGTCACAACGGAGGAAGTAAGGACATTACGCGCACGGTGTATTTGTTCATCGAGCCTGACAGGGTCTTGAATAGCGGATACAACATCGCTGAGAGACAGTCCAACGAGTGATTCGACAATTGTGTCAACTTCTGCAGGAGGTATGCTGGGCATGGTCTTGAGACGCCGGCTGAGCTCGCCTGTGAGAACTTCCTTGCGAACCACGGGAGAAAGCGCAGATAGATCATCGTAACGCATAGGTAGGTTCAGCGTCCCTGCGAGGGCGGCCTGTTGCCAAAAGTCAGAATGCACTAAAGGAAGAAGTATGGGCAGTATTCACATTATAATAGCTGCCGGACCCTCTCCGAGGTCGTTCTAAGCGTTCACTGTGGCCCACAGGGGAGCCAAGAATTGCGGACTTAGCGCCTGGACTTGGCCACCCTGCGTAGCTTTCTCCACCTTCGCTGAGCGTAGGGCTAGTGGCACCGCTGGCATTGCGGGGGTGCCCATTGTGACCGGCGAATCGTGCAGCGAGCTTTTCCTGACGCAACTGCTTTGGTTCATGCAAGCGAACGACCAGGTGCTTCGAGCCCAGAAGAACGCCGTTCATACCATGCATCGCAGCAGTGGCTGGCACTGCGTTTCAACAAATATATTCTGGAACAAGTTGGGACAAGCAAACCTTGATCTGGTGTTTGAAACGACACAAAGCCAAAGCCACGGCTCTCACCGACCTCATTACGCATCACACGAGCGCTAGATAAAACTCAGTGGAGAGACCAACGTTGAATGGCATTCAACGTACCTAACAATTTGACCAAACTACGTGACAATAAGTACAGGTGGAGCACAGAAGCATATCCAAACACACCTTACGAAAATGTGTGAAGAGTCCATTTGAATCGATGGTAGGATCGAGATTCTGTTGAAAATGCTCAAGCAATGGCACGGAAATTGCTGAGAAAGGCATACTTTGCAAAATAAGTTGCAGGGATCGATGAGACCACTGTGACTACTGGAGCCTGGCCCATGAAGGGGTGCAAGCTGAACTTGTTGACCTGGGCCATGAATAAATGGTAGGGGTGAGCGAGCATGGAATGGGCTCGCCCTAGGGGGGAGTACTGAAAAAGTTGAACAGACACTGCTCGCGAGATCTGAAGGAAACTCACTTGGGTAGGGTAAGGTGCCGGATATGCCGACCCAGATGGAACGAACGCAGGGGCGCTGGGACTGAACTCTGATATGACCCCACTTGCCTTACGATGTTGATACAATTGCACGGCGATGTTCTGTCCTTCAACCTCGGCGCAGTGCAGAGCCTCCTCGGCGCGTCGCGCGTCTTCCTCTCTCCAAAATTCTATCACGCCGGTATCTTTACCGAATCCGGCCTGAGAGTGCGCTGAAGCGAGCGCGCCAAACGGACGGAAAAGATCGTAGAGCTGAGAATCGATGTAAGCTGGCGGAAGGTGCTTCACGAGGCGCGGAGACCCGCTCGGAGGTGGGAGGGGCGTGTGAGGCGTGGTGGGGGGATACGGCGAGAGTATGAGAAGGACCGGAGGATGTAGATTCGGGATCGGGCGCCCGTGAAGAGTGGCAAGCGCCCTCTCGGCTGGAAAAACGCGCATTGAGACGCGCTTCGGTCAGTACCAAGATCGGAGAAAGGGCGATCTATTTGGGGCACACCATCGTTTAACACCTTGAACTCTATGGTGCCCGAAAGCAGTTTCGTAGAGCCATCGCGGGGAATGCGGGGGCGAAAGGGTGCACAAGTGGTAAATGCGAGGGCCAAGTTCTC
Source organism: Russula dissimulans (assembly GCA_022376545.1). NCBI lineage: Eukaryota > Fungi > Basidiomycota > Agaricomycetes > Russulales > Russulaceae > Russula > Russula dissimulans. The sequence goes on along the minus strand of WTXJ01000024.1, from coordinate 328,638 downwards.
ATCGGTCACGTAGTGAGGAAGACCAGAGATGTGGAGGAGAGGTTCATGCAGGTAAGGATGAGGCTGCGGTTCGGTGGACTCGTAGGAATCATCGGGTGGAGGGGTGTACTGGGACTCCATCGCTTGAGTGGATTGAAATGAAAAAGAAGAGAAGATGAAAGGATCAGAATTGAAAGAAGGTGAAGGTGCCTGACAATAAAAGGTGGAAGGACACAAGCGGGACGGGGTCGTCGTTTATGATTATGTAACACATCATCCCTCTAACCGCCGACTGATGCATATCTTCAATCCTTTCAGCACTTCCCGCCCTCTCACCACGTCCGCGTCTAAATCACATTTCCCTGCCGCAAGCTTGTATAGATAAGAAAAATCGGCCTGGGCGTCGATCGGCAGCCTAGAAGACGCGGATTTTTTCCGCTTGCCCTCAATCTTTTCTGCAAACTTGCTCGCAAAGTCCTTCGAGATGGCTTCAGCACGTTCAACAACATCCAATGGTACACCAGCTAGGTTTGCCACGTGTGTTCCGAACGAGGATGTGGCAATACCCTCAATAAGCTTGTATAGAAACACGAGCTAGGGAAACGTTAAAGGGATGATCTTCGCGGCAAAATCACAGGACCCGCACCTCCCGCTTTTCGTCGTCGACTAGCGTCTTCATATGCATGTTCCGGATATTGGGGTGGTACGCGTAATCGTCTGTCAGGGATCCGTAGTGGGTGGCAAAAAAGGCTAGAGATAGCGTATGCGTAGCCAATTGATGCAAAACAGCCTGCAGTGTTATGTCATGTTGGAATGTCTCAAATTACGAGGCTGAGGTCATGACTTACCCCAGCAATTGCCATTCCATCCTGTAAGCGATGTCATTATTGAGAGTCAATTAGCTTGAAGTCAACACGCACATATGTCGAGGTACCCCTGCCGAGCTCTGCAAAATATTCATTAATGATGCCACCATCGGCGAGTGCCAATTCTGACTCACCGTCGAGGATCACAAACGATTTTGGAGTTGCGTCACGCATAATCTTACAGCTGTGTAAGATATTAGCATGGATTGGCTGCCGAAGAAGTAGCCGCATCACCATTCGTCAAGCTCGACCTTGAACGTACTCGAATTTGAGAACATGTTGTCATAAGCACCCATGCGAGTAAGGATAGCATCTACAGGACACAGCCTAAAACAAAAGTCAGATCGGTCAACTCATTTTGTGGCGTGGCATGCGTACCGAGCACTCCGAGCAGGAACAAACATGCCCATCTGTGCCATGATCTTGAAGAGCAAGTACGTCATCATTCATCATAGAGATATGGGACGGAGAAAAACGTACAACTCCCGCTGCGGTCATGCGCATCACCTATGAAAGATGAGTATAGCAACCGGCTTGGAGATCTCTCATGCTTACGGTGGATTTTCCGCTGTAGAACCGCAGAATCAGGTGTGACGTAATGTCATGGAATCAATGTACTTACCCCATGTTTGGCCCTGCACGAGTGCAAGTCGATGTGATTTAAGTCCAAGAAATCCAAAAGTCGAAGTCGCACGAACCTGTCAAAAGTGCAATCCTCCCCACCTTTCCGCCCAGCTTCACATTGTTTGGAATAAAGTCACTCTTCGTTCTCAGTGCCATGGCAGGATGACGTAGCTCCTCGAAGTCGATCCACGAGACGTCACCTTCGACCAATTGCGGACGGCAAGCGGGTTCTCCAAGTGCATTTGAAGATCTCGCGAGGCTGAAGAGACAATCAAGCTCTGCTATAACTCGGATTGCGCGCAGCCAGACGCTGCGATCTTTGTCGAACTCTGCAAATAGACGGAATTTGAAGTTTTTGACACTGGCACTGCGCCTTTCCCTGGCTTCTTTGAGCTGCCGGACAGTGCCTGCCAGGGCGGGAACGGTCCAGCGGGAGTAAGCCTATAAGATCTCAGAATTGGAGGGTGAACTGGATAGCTTCAGACAAACCTTGGTCCCACCATTCTTGATCCAGTCGGCCGGAATATTTCGGTGATCAGAACTGACTTGAACTAGATAAATGTCCTAAGGCGATGGCTGAGCAATCTTCGCCACAGCGCATAATGGTACTCGCCTTGTTTCCTTGCGCGCTATGCCAAAACTGCAGGGACGTCCTACAATTTCCGCGCGATCATGGGCAACGAGGAGAAAAAATAAATGAATATTTACCCAGCCTGTCTCTCCAGCTTCTTCAGCATCTTGTCCAGTTCTCTCTCAAGCTCACGAATCTCGTTCGCGATCTCATCATATGCTTCATCCTTACCCTCTACGGGCAAGAGGTCATCGTTGTCTGTTAAATGGCCTCACCCATTCTATTCTTAACGAGCTGGGGAGTCCACGCACCGTTCTCAGGCTTCTCGAACCTTACTTCAACATTCTTGACATGAGGAAGTAGGTCCGGAGCCGAACGCAGGAGCCCAAGAATTGTCTTCGATTCAAATGTCTCAGAAGCGTCTGTGAGCTTAGATAGACCTTTGCTCAATGCCTTGAAGGACTGTAGGGGGGTTAAATAGTGAAAATAGTGACCGAAAGTATTACCACCTTGAGCACTTTCAAAAAATCCTTGACTTTGCAGTTTTTCGCATGAATGCGAGAAACGATACGCTCCAAGTCCGGAAAACCTTTGGCAACCTCCATGAAGTCACCCTCAAAAGTAGGATGGTTCATGAGATCCTCAACAGCATCGAGCCTGTGAATAACGATTAATCAGATGAACCATCAAGTTGAATATAAGAGGTTTACCGGGCGTTGATATCAGAGACACTGCGTAAGGGCATACATAACCAGATGCGAAACAATCGTTTGCCTGGGGCACGAGGCTGAGAAAACAGTGAGGACGGGATAAAGGGTAAACCGACCAAATGGCGTCACGCAACGGCTCAAGAGTTGCAGCAACGAGCCCTCCTCAGTTCCTTCGCTGTTAAGAAGCACCTCAACGTGTGCTAGGCTCTGTCCATCGAGGACAAGGCCCTGTCCCCGTTTCATCGGGTCATATACATTGAAATTTTTCATTGTCAAAATATCTTTGTCGATGTTCAGCTGGCGCAGGTACCTGAGAGGCTTGCTTGATTCAGTTGTATTTGAATCGAAAAATAAGGACGGCGCACCACATCATGGAACCTAGGGCTTCGATAGCGTTTCTGTGCCCAAGCATGTCGCGAATAGCTGTGGGGATCCCACTATAGTCATCATCGTCCATGTCGTGCTCGCCACGGGCGACGAAAAGTGTCTTCAACTCGCTAAGCGTTTTGTCATAGGTGAAACCCTCAACGTCACGTAGACTAGTCCAGAGGCAGGTTCCCGGAAGGATGACTTTAAGCAGGCGTGTTGTGGCCACGGACAAATTACCCTGCGTCGGTGTCGACAAAAAGAGGGTGGGCTTGGGTAGATGACAGAGAATTCATTCCACACCTTAGTGAACACAATTTCCTTAGGTCGCAATTGCCGGAGGAGCGTTTCGAGCTTTGTACGACAAATATCGTCATCGAACGCACAAAGGTTGAACTCGCTGGTTGTGCTGTCCAGGGCGCAGATTCCGAAACTTCCATATTCTCCGCCTTCCTCGTCCTCTCGTATGGAAAGGCAGTGACCAGCCTGATCGTCGATAAGCAGTTCATCGTCAACCAGAGTTCCATTGGTGTAGACTTTATTTAGCTCCCTGCCCACCACATCAGCGAGAAGATACCATACCAAGTAGCACGCTACGAACCTGCGCACAATCTTCTCTTTCTGCTTGTCGTCGCTTGCCTTACCTCTGGACTTGTTTGCGGCAACACGCATCTCCGCTCCTAGAGCCGTTTCAGATTGGTCCACGCGACCAACTTTATAACCTAGTGTCGATACACCATCATCAGCCTTCCGAACTGTAGTCTTAAGTATGCGAGAATATAGTGCCTTTTGCTAGGAATTTTCTACAAACAGACATTAGTCACGCTCTGTCACGCAATTGGCGTCAGGAGATCATACTGACGCTGCCCAAAAATTAAAGGCCATCTCAGGTACACCAACCTGACGCGGGTTAAGCGGGTTGTCCCAAGGCCAAGGACAGATTGAGCTCACCATCGACATCTTGACACGTTGTGTCAGCTTAAGGTCGAACTCACGATGCCCGATACGAGCATCCTCTTCGTATAGCTGAGTTACCAAACGTTAGACATGGATCACGGGGAGTATGAATACGAGGTGACGATACTTCAAGAAATTTGCTATGGATGGGAAACATCCCGATCACTTCTCAGTGCCGATCATTGTGAAGCATTAGCAACTTACCCTTTTTGGAAAAACAAAATCTGTTCATTCAGTCAGTTCAAGGCAAGGACCTGAGCAGGAATGCACAAAACGCAACGGTATCGAAGTGATTCTGCTTGATTTCCCAGAACTGAAAATGGGTGTTATGATGTGTTGCAGTATCAAAGAACGCATGACACACTTGTTTTTCGAAAGGGCTGAAATCATTCCAAGCCTTCTTAGGAATATATAATGTCCGGGGGTCATAACCGGGCTCTCCTGGTCGGACACCATCTTTCTACAAGAAGGATCACGCGCCTCAGTGGGAGCTTTGTGGATAAAGAGGATGCACCGATACATCTCTGATATCCAGCAAAAAGGAAAATGCATCGTCCTGCGATTTCTTCTCGTCCTTCGTCGCTTGGGCTCTCTGCTCTGCTGCAGTGAGGAAATTGGTGGTGGAAGCACTCGCCGAGCCACTAGTTCCGTGAGCTTTTTTGAGGGACGGTCTGGTAGCAGAACCAGCGGATTTCTTAGATTTCGTAGGTGGTGCTACTTCATCGTCCTCAAGACCGCTCGAAAGGGATTGGCGGGAAGAACGCCGAGAAGAATGAGAAGATCGCGATGCGGCATCGTCGTCGCTCTCGTCAGGGACAATAAAGTCGTAGTCGTCGTCATCCGAGCGTCTCGAAAGACGGGCTGTAATTCGATGAATTATTATATGCGGCCATGTATGGGGAATCAATAATCATCAAGTCTACCTTTTTTCTTTGGCGACTTCTTGAACCTACTCAAAGACTGAGTAAAGGTAGACGGGGTGCCATCTTGATCATCACTTTCGATGAAAGCGTCATCGTCGGAGGGGGTCACACGCGCCTTCTTCACACCCCCTGAGATCAAGTTCGCGAGAGCTCAACGAAACGAAGAAGTGTGCACTCTACCAGGTTTTTGAGAAAGCTTATATGCAGATGAACCCTTCTTGCGGGCAGACCGAATATTATCGGATCCTTCGCCTTCGTCTGAATCTTCGATGGCAATCTTCCGTTTTGTGCGAATCTGTCATGCGAATCAGTTAGTAATAGGTATATGCATGGATATAGGTTGCACGCACAGATTTAAAGTCGCGGTCGGGCAGATCCTCCTCAGAGGACACGTCCACGTCGATAGGATCACTGGTCGGCGGCGTTTCATTGATACTCTTTCCACCGTCAGAAGATTTCGTGAATGTAGCACTCCTGACTGCAGGCGAGTCGGTTCCGAGATTGGCTCGCTTTTTGGCAGAGGGCGTTTCGAAGATTGAATCACGCCCACTTGGGCTGGAGGACGTGGCTGCAGCATTTGCTGCTGAGGGTGAATCGGCAGCCTTCACTGTTGTAGGCTTAGACAGCCATCCAAGAAGACTTTTTTGTTTCTTTTGATCCTTCTGCTCCTGAGGTTTCGGTTTTGCAGAAGACATCGAGGTAGAATAACTGGCCAGTTGATCGCCGTCGCAATTCAGCGCTGAACGCGTGACGCGCGTATGAATTGAATGGACGCGTTGTTGGCGTCTATTTACACAACCCCACGTTGTCGTCTAAAAGGCAATCAAATGGACGCAGTTACGGCGGTACCTCGGGACTCGGGACATCTGGGGCATTTATAATGCTGGGCCAAAAATATTTCTCTTCTCAAACCCGCTCTCGATTCTTTCTATTTAATGACCTCAAACGATTCACTTTTTATCCTTGGCCATGTCACCGCTTTAAAGGCCGTCGTGAGCGCCCAAAGCGGATATTGTAGGTGCCTCAAATATTGCCGCTTCTCAAGCGCTCAGCGCTCAGCGGCCTCAGCCGTCCCTTTTGCAGTAATCGTCAAAAAAATTTACCGTGTTTGGTTGTTCGCCACTAGCACCAGTCTGTGTTCACTATCCGCTCCTTGTCGCAGTAAGCTCTTGAATTCTGGACACCCTTTGTATGGTGTTAATAATCGACAGGTTTCTTCGGTTATTGTGGCGACGGTGCTGTATGGCTCGTACTATATGCATCCGACCCAGGCGGTACTCACGACTTGGAGTAGTCCACTTGCATCCCACTCTGTGGTGGCTGAGATTCCTCCCAATATAACCTTACTGACAACTCCCGGATTCAAGGATTCATCCCAATGCGACCCTGTTCAATGGCAATGCCACTGCATATGGTGATTCGCCATCTCATATGCCACTCCTTACGATATTAAATTGTCGTATAGATTGGGCCCTGAACTAAGGAAGCATCGTCAATACCAACTCAAGTGGCGGTGAACTCGCCCTGATCCTCACAGAACAATGGTGGTACGCGTATATCATCCACGCGTTACGTGCACTCTGGTATAATCTCTGCAACGTGTGCGCCGCCCTTTCCTTTGTACTTGCGCTCCTCAGAGCTCATAAACCAGCTTTTTATGTCTGTGAAGACAGGGCGTTGGGGTGGCGTTGTCACGGCTTTCATCACGATGAGTAACATCAAGGATGAAATCGACTGGGAATTTCCCGGCCCCAACACGACTACCGGCCAGACGAACTACTTTTGGCGGGGAAACATCCGTCCGTGCAGCAAAATCATGCGTTCGTGTGGGACTCACGCATGACCACTAATGGTCAACACGACTCAGGTGTATCCACAACGGGCATCTCCGACACTCGTACCAATTACCATGCCTACACCGTGCGCGCGTCTAGTTGTTAGTCTTTGAAGGCACCGACCCTTGAATCAGATTGACTGACACGTTGACACTTCTTGTTGACAGTAACGTCGTCCGCACCGTCAACAAAACGGACACCGTTGACGAATGGCGTTGCCCATTACCGAACAACCCCATCGTCCATCCAAATCAGGTGGAATCCACAGTTATGTCGCCCATTACTGCCTTGACATTGCCGTACCTTTATAGTCACTGGCCGGCGAGCGTCAACTTGTCCGCCTCAGGCACGATAGAATGGGCGGGTGGCTTGATCAATTGGCAAGACTCTGTCTACAGGTAAACTCACATTACTGTACCTTTGTAACAATTTAGCTTATCGAACTGCACCTAGGTCACTTTTACGCACTCGTCAAGTCTGTCGACGTACAATGTTCTGACCCTACACCTCCTGGTCCAAACATCACGTCCTATACCTATGGTGCCAACTCCTCTGATATGACGCCAACCGTCGCCTTCTCTAACTAATCTACTCTTCGACGGAACTCCAGGTCTTCGCTCGTGGGTGCGATGTCTCTGACCCTCATCGGGATTCTCTAGGTAATTCGCCACAGCCTTCTTGACCCCTCACGAATTCTACACGAATTCTGGGACTGCATCTATTCGTCATGATATTTCCAGAAAGACTTCTTTTACTGTAACACACAAGTTAGCTGTGTGAGGGTGGATGAGAGTAATTGTGGTTGACTGAACATGTTGAACGTCACTCCTCGTCTTGTGACCAGAACTCCATGAGATCTATAGCTTCACGCTCGATCTCATTCAATGCAGTCCCTCTCGACCAAACCCGAACATCATCCATGCTCCCCTCGGCACCTTCAGGTGCGAGGATCAAGCCGGTGTATCCCATAATGCGCTGCACGGCGCGAACCCTGCGATATGTGGCCAATACCAGCTTTGTGGACCTTATTGTCGTCGAATTGGCCATCAACCATTTGCGTGACCTCAGCCCGCCGTCCCCGAGGCCAGGCGAAGGTGATCGGCCGAACATGTCGAAATTTTGTACGGGTCCCAGGTGGACGATCCTGGGTTCCGTCACTTCCGTACCCCCAGGGGTGGTCGGACTTCTCGCATAGCCGGGCTTGCGTTCTGGCTTTGGCGGGGTCAGAAGAACATCCCCCTGTGGCCGAAATGGTGTGAGAAAGGGTGAGGCTTCGGGAGAAGGCCCTCTCGAGCCGCGACCGGACTTTTGTGGGGTTTTGGCGAACACGGAGGTATAAGACGAGCGCCTGCTCCGAACCGCCTGAGATTGTTGTGCATTGAGCTCTTCGTCGAGGATGGCCGTTGCCTCTTGTATAAACAGTCGCATCTGCAACATGAGGGGTGATCTACGACGGCAAATGTATTCCAATATTGACCAGAGTAGATAGTCTATGAGGGAGGGCTGAGGGTACTGTGGAGGCATGGGAGATTGAAAAGCAGGTGAGCGGACGCGGGGCGATGGAGGGAGTAAAAACATGTCAGAATCTTCTGATGTCCTCGGTTTGGAGTCCTTAGGAGATTGCAGGGGAGATGTTGGCACCGAAGAACGGTGTGCTGACACCGCGAATCTTGCATTTCCAGCGGACAGCACATTCTTGAGGAGTAACCCCAATTGTACCCAAATGCTAGGAAGGACAGCAGATAGCTCATCTTCCGCTTTCACTACGATTACTTTAAGAGTTTGAAGTGCCATTGAGAGGGTTGCAGCAGGGTAATTCTTCACGACAGTTGTTTTCTTCTCTGATCGCTTGCGCTCAGGCTGCGAGGCCTTTTCGGCCCTGTCGCCTGCGCTCCTGGGACCTTGTCTCTGGCAAGCCTGCATAGCCCGCTGAAGGAGGCAAATCCACGTCCGTCTGTTGGCTGCCCGCCTCCCAGCCTCCAACCACCGAGTATCACTGGGAATTTCTGCCGCCGAAGGTAGGTTTAACGCCATGGGGTATAAAATACCAGCGACAAACTCAAACGTGATGGGCCGCCGCTCGATTAGGGTCACGACGTCGGTCCCTGTCAGCAGTGTTGCTCTACATAACAGCTTGACAAGTGCAGGGCGAAGGGGAGTGGAAAACGCGAGACCATCGGATGCCAGCTGCTCGAAAACCTCCAAACCGCTCGCGCAAAAGTGTGTGACTACAACCTGCGAAAACGCAGGCTGGTTGGCATAGGCAGGGTTCTCCACCAGGTTAAGAACAACTTCCAGCGTTTTGGAGAAATCAGTAGACCCTGCATGTGCTTTGAAGATAGTGCCCAGCTCGTTCAGGAAGGCAAGAACATTCCGCAGTTGCAAGTTGGATGGATTTAGTATAAGAACATTGTGAGCGAAAGAGCCGAGGAAGGAAGCCACGCGTTCGCTGCCGATGGGATCGGAATCCCTTAACATCATCTTGGCGAGATCGAGAATGCGTCTTAACGCCGACGATCCAAAGGACCCGCCAGATTTTGTAAACTCGGCGACTAAGGAAAGGTAATCAAACTTCATCTCCGTGAAGTTACTCGGGCTTCTCGCTGTCTCAAAAGCGTCGATACTTGCGCTAGCGGCTTGTGAGAAAGAGTTACTTGACCCTTCGACGCGAATCTGTGAGTTCTCGGTGACCTTGGTCTTTCCGGTGCTACGTGTGATAAATATGCCGCCCATGGCGTCGATGCCTTCCAAAAGCACGCGTTGAGCAACAGGCGATGCATCGTAGAAATACGGTGCCATCAGTCGTAACAGCCGAAGGAACTGCTCCGCGCGCCGGATACTGGGGTCATGACCAATGACGGTCAGAAGAAGTCGGATAAAGTTGTCCAATGAAAGGTAGTGGCCATCATATTGATCAGGCATCGCTAAGCCAGCGTCCTCGCCTTGAGATCCGCTGCTTCTCCGCAGTAGAGTGAGGAGAGCCTGTGGCTTTTCCTCCGCTGTACGAAGCATCTGCGCCTCTTGTTCCTGTGTCCGATTGGAACCGTGAATCCCAGCAGCGTCAGCAGCGCGTACGGGGGCATCGTCTTTGAGTATGGAGAGGAGCAAGAATATTTGTTTGGCTATCCAAGGCCCATCTACCCCAGGGAGCATGACTACCTGGGAAAGCATGTTGAGCACTTGGAAGACAAAAGCCTCTTGATGGACTGCGTAGAATCGGTTTATGCTGTACTCTATGGCCCTTCTCACACCTTCGTTGGATTCGGCCTCGGCATATGCCTTGAAGAGGGCAGGTATAAAGAGGGTATAAGCTCCGCCAGATGTGAATAACCGGTGGAAGCGTGCGCTGGCAGTCATTAAAGCTAGCACAGAGTGAGTGTCAGAACGCCTGAATGTCGGGTACGAACTCACCGATGAGGATGTGTGCGACCATCCCGATGTCCCCACCGTGGATAAACAATATCTGGTTCAGGCCATCAATCAGAACGGCGAGCTCGCTCCTATCATTGAGGTGCCGTGGCAAGGAACGAAAGATCTCGGTTACCAAGAGAACGTAACTCCTGGAGAGTAAAAGGGAAAGACGAGAGGTGTCAGCATCCGCGCCGATTGTGAATGAAGAGGTTCTTTGTTTGTTTGGTAGGAAAGAACGCAGTTCGGTGGTTGGAGCGATGGTAGAGGCCGTGGTTGGTAGGACTAGGCGAGGCATGTTCTTCCGAAATGCTTGGACCTCTTGACGATCGCGTTTCAACATGTTCACAAATAACAAGTTTTGGGCAACCCGGACAAGAACCACTTTGCATAGTTGATGTACAGGATCCTCATCGGAATTGCTTGTGACATCGCTCAGAGAGCGCGGAAACGCGGACGCTACGGAAGTAGACGATGAAACCCGCAAAGGGCCGGAAGGAATTAAGAAGGCGTCTATTTTGGCACGCCGAAGTTCTCGTAGGGACATGTCGCTGACCTGGGCCACGAGTTTTGAGAGCAGTGGGACTGCGTATGCAAATCCCGTGAGTGTGTCCTCGCTGTTGCGCTCCCTAGCTGAGTACTTGAGAAAACCCGCCAAGTGATTGAATGTATGGTGTGCCATGGCAGGGGGGAGTGTGCTCTGGGCGTAGAGGTAGCCTCTGAGAACAGAAAAAGCCGAGTGAAGGGAAGTCTCCTTTGCCGATACAGCGTCAAAAGCGGGCCTGGCGATAAGGGCAGGATCATGTCTCATCCAGTCCAGGATCGCGACGCGAGCAGCGTTGGCAACACCACTATCCCCATCATACACAAGGGAGGCGAGATCAGGCAGCATTGAAACTAGAGGTGGCACAAAAATGGGCCGACGTTTGACTCCGGGAGCTGGCGACATGGGTTCTGCCGCAGACGATGAAGGAGTCCCAGGTTGTGATCGATTTCCCATCGTCGAAGGGATTCCAGCTCCCACCCTTTCTAACTGTTGTCCAGATACCAGTGAGAATGGTGTCATGATCCACTCCTGTTTCTGGTCCATTGTACCTTCCTCCTGAGTCCATCCTATGTCGGCTAGTTGTTTCCGAAGTTCCAAAGGAAGGACTCGTCCACTAGCCAAGTTCCCCTTTACGAGATCTTCCCTAAAAATAAAAGAGCTAGAACCAACGTCCGTTGGAAGGAATGCCATAGGGACTCGGACAAGTTTGAAAGGCCTCCGGTGATTCTTGTCAACAATGTAATCCTGCGACAACATTTGAAAGCGCCACCCCGCTATCAAACTCAAGCGTCGCCCCGCGAGGAGACGACGGGAGGCCTGCGGACTATATGCGATACCTGAATCGCCTATTTGTATAAGGGTCACGTCCCGAGACATACCTTCTAATGTCTGCCTGCACCACATCTAGTGTAGTTGTTGGAGCATTCTCCGCGCACTGCATGAACAGAAAGGTAGCCTGGGCGGTGGTAGTACATCAGAGACTGATAGGACGAACCCAACAAAATATAAACTCACAGAAGTCTGAATCTCGTACGGCGCTTGTGTGAGGCAACTCTGCCAAAGAAATCCACAAAGGCTCTCATGGTCCTCTGGCGATAAAAGGCCAGAGACTGCTACAAGAAGGCGGAGTGAATTGGTTATCAGACCTTTGGAGAAACCTCTCAACTGTGGCTCTCGACTAGGGAAAGTTAGGGGGGAGGGAAGGTCCGTTGAAAGACTGCCGGCTGTGGTTGATATAACATCTGCTAGGCCCGTGGGCGTCAATGGACCATTCCTCTTGCGCAAAATCAGTATAACTACATAGTAAGAAGGGGAAGACCCTTCACCTTCTGGGACACAAATGACCACTGTTGAAGAGCACTATAAATCTCATTAAATGTTGCAAGAATGGATCTGGTATCATTCTGTGCGACTTGGATGTCTTCTTCAGAGCTGAGGGCCCAAGAAATGACACTGGAGAGCCACTGAGCCCTGCCGCAAGTATTAGCGATGACGGTTTAAGCTTCCGCGGGAAGCGAACATACGGTTTCAAAGAACGTACAAGGAGCCGAATCTCCAGGAATAGGATAACGAGTAAGATCCTCTGGGGCACTGGTATAAGGAGCATGCGCTCCTTGGGGGACGGTTGGTTAATGAAGACACTCAGATGAAAGACACACGACACCTTCGTAACGATAAACGCACCAAGGCGACGCTCCAACTCAAAAAAGAACCGTGCGCGTGCGAGAAAGGTAGAGCTGGAAGGCTGATTATACTACTCAGTCCTGGAAGTTTCAGACCACACAAAACTCACCCCTCCGCCATCCTTATCTTGTCTTGTGGCTTGGACGTGGGCAATAAGTTCTGTCAGAATCACGAGTTGACCGAGACGGACTTGACCCCATGAGGGCCTCGCGTCGTCTTGCGGATCTCTTTCTGTGTTACCGGAATCGCTCATGAGGGCTACCAGTAACATTTCGGCATCTCGTATCCAGAAAGATGGAAGGTGTCGCGCGAGCATTGAGATCGTCCGTAAATGATTTACGATTGAAGAGACCTTAGTTCCCGCCGCACAGGCGAATAACGGCTTGTAAAACACCTTTGGAAAACTCTGGGAGGCAATCTCGAGAAGCTCTGTGAAAGCTGAGAACGGAAGCGGAGGGGGTTCCAGGACAAGTTTCTAAAAGACATATTTCAATTGAGTGGCCGGGATGTTGAGGCAGCGTACCTCATTTAACGCAGGAAGGAACTTCGCTGCGGCCGGTGAACGAAGCTCGTCCGGTAGTTGATCCATTAAAGCCAGTAGGGTGGCAACTACCACCTCCCAGCTGTTCTCTCTCACCTGTAGAAATGCAATGGAGCTTCAGGAGCGTGAAAATAACAGTACCCACCACAATCGGGATGGCAGTTTCGAAAGCCGATATCCATTGACTGTGATCGCGATACCAGTTTTCAATAAAGGAAGCAACGATTGAGCCGATCTCTTTTATAGAGAGGGACAAGAGACTGAGAGCGAGACGGGCACACATAACCTTGCAATCGAATGAGCCATCGTGCACAAGAGTATGCGCCGCCGGGATTGACCACTCAGTAAGTATCCTTAACACTAGGTGACTATCCTCAGCAGTCGGGCGCACACCATCACTGGAGAGCAGAAATTTTGAAAGAGCATGTGAACACTGAGAGATACTCTGGGCCTCGATGCGCAGCAAGCTTGGCGAAAAATGTGAAGGGCTAGTGGCACTGAACCAGCTCTCCTATGAAGATATCAATTCACGTGGAACAGGCAGGTGGATACAACGTGCGCTCACCTTTGCGTCCACCACATTGTTCAATATATGCTGATGCTCGCCGATGACAGCATGTTCCGTGCAAGCACCCAATGCCATGATGACCACACAGTCGATGACTGCTAGCGCATCCGCTTCGTTCCGAAGCTGGACCCCATAGTGCTGCATCAAGAGCGAAGCGTCAAGGCCCTCGCATCCGGCTTTCTTTACGCCACTTATGAGTCCAGTTACATGTGACACCCCCTCTGAATCGCCCTCAACGAGTAACGACCCTCGTAAGCAAAAAAGGTTTGAAAAAGGGTCTGAAGGATGATGAACGACCTAGTCCCAGACAGGTGGCCGGGGGAAACCAGGCAGGTGGACAAAACGTTGAGCACCCTCATTCGGACATCCCTCTGACCCTGAATCATCCGCGCAACTCTGTAGCACCAGATGCAGCGCTCAAGAAAGTCCTATCCGGACACGTACATAAGAAATGAGGATCGGTGAAGAAATGAAAAAGAACGCACCTCATCCGAAGCCGGCTGCCATGTCCTCACAATGATCTCAAAACCTTCCAGTGCTTGCAGGCGATCACTATTTGCAGTTTTGCTCCAAGGAGTCACGAAAGGCACTAATAGGGCGGACAGGACTTCGTTCTCGTGAGGTAGAGACTGGGCAGCTTGTAGCTGATTGGGAGCGGACGAGGCGTGATAAGAGATGATGGCACAGAGTGAAGTAAGCGCGGCCAGTGGTGGGTGTGAGTGGGAAGCTACCGAATGCAAGGACGGTGGCCTCCGCATGGCCCAACCGCGACTGGACGGAAGGAAGCTCGAAGCGGACGCGCTCGCGACCCCGAGGCTCGCGTTCGGGCCCATGAAGCCCATATTGAGCGACGTCGAGATAGTCGCCAGCGTTCCTTCCCGCTCCCTTCTCGGGCCTTGGGCTCAACGGCGCGCATCGCCCTCGACGCGCTGAGAATCTCATCCGCGAACCTCTTATTTTGATCCACGACCAAGTCCTGTGCCTGCTCCACGACCTGCTTAAATCCGAGCTTCGGAAGTCGGAACTGCTTCGGCGTCGACGGGCGCTGAGGTGCGTCGGAGATGGGGGGTGGAGGGGGGCTGGGTTGAGCGCCCGCTGCTCGGGGGGGTAGATGCGCAGGCAGGAAATGACGGCGGAGATCATCCCAGCGTCGCTTGGATTGTGAGGGCTCATCTGTCGCTGCTAGGTCAGAGGCGGAGGAAGATCTGCTCGAGAGTAACGATGATTTCTTCACGGGACGCGATCGAGATAAAGGACCCCTCGATGCAAAGGGCGATGGAGATGGAGAGTTCGACCGTTGTCCGTCATGTAGGGTGGGACTAGATATCGGAGATTCGGTTATCGTTGCTCCCGCGAGAAACACGCCTCTCGTGTCACCTGCAGGAGGGCTGTCCGCCGTGGGCTCTGTTGCATTCGAGGGTGTTCGAGAGTGAGAGCGAGGGGAGGTAAAGTCGTCGCTAGATGATCCATTCCTTGGCGGACCACCTGAGAGCAATGGTCTTGGGAGAGGTCGCACGGCTTTTGGACGTTTTGGACCGTCGTTGTCAGAGGAAGAGTCCATCACTCCCGGGCCGAGCCGACATCTCCGCTCTTTGGCGGCTAAGCAGACAGTCATTCGATTGTCTAGGTAACAGAGCTATAATTACGAAAAAAGGTACTACAACAGTGCGTGGCTGAGCCTGAGCGTCCACTATTATTGTTGAATCCAACTACTGCAAACGAACATACCAGATACTTGATAGAATTGAGCAATCAAACATAGACATGGATGATAAGAGGGGAGCTCCAATTTTTTGATTAGAAAAGCGAATATGGGTTGCGAGAACAGTTCGGGATGGACTGGGTGATGGTATCGCCGGTGCATAATATGAGAAGGGGCCACAAGGCCAATGAGGATCGCTACGGTCGCTCGTTAGGTCCGCAGTGATGTCGCAATTTGCATAGAGGATTGACGTGTTAGCGGGACAGACCATGGTGTAGCAGAGTTGGTCCGGGACGGATGGCTAGAGGAAGGAAGCGACCGATGTCCTTGTGACCCCAGATACGGTAACGAGTAATGGGCAAAAGGCGTAGCCAAGCCGCTCGAAATGGGCTTGGAAAAGTAGTCGGGGAATTCTCCCGAGATACGACAAGTAGGCGGAGCAGAGACGGTCAAAGCCGTTTGAAAGACGAACGGAGAGCGCGAGGATTCAATGATGATCTAGAGAGATGTTCCCGGCCTGGCCTCCTGTTGAAATCATGATTGTGACACGGCGGAAAAGGCTCCACTATCAAAGGGATGTCTCCATAAGTCTGGCCGTGCAAGGCCACCTTGGCTTCTCTAGCACCAGTAACAGACGAGTAAGTGACAAGGACAGAGATGGTGTCAGCGCGGGATTGGGCAGCCGAAGGGCCTTGTTTTCGGATCTCTTTGACCTCGCCAAATGGGAAAAATAAAGGTTCCAGATCAGAATCTCGAGCGAACAAAACAGAGGGAAGATTGTGAACAATAATGCTCGTAGGATAGGGCTGAGCACCTGGCAGTGAATTGATTATCTTAGAGCTGTCACTGAAAGCACCAAAGGGCTTGAATAGAGTTGTACCACGATCAGCGCTAGTGGAAGCAGAGTCAACTTGGCCTTCTAGAGCAACGGCCCTGTCCCCCCCGTCAAGAAAGCCTGTTGGTATTAGGTAAGCGGACGGTCACCACCTGCAGGGACCCACCTTGAGAGCGTTGGACTACAGCCCAGGATACATCAATAATGGACCCTCTACAGAGAATAAGATAAGGTCAGTGAATCAAGTTGTTGCACCGACACGTAGCCCACCTAACGCTTGTTTGTGAGATATTGTCCATCGCTGCTTTCGCCTCAGCATTCGTTGACATCACAACAAAACCTCGACGCCGAGAGGCATTGTCGACAGTAGCGAGGATGACAGAATGAGTCACGGTGCCGAAACGAGAAAAGATGGACAGTAGCTCGTTCCTGCTGTCGTGAAAGCGTAGCCCTGATGGCGAAGTTATGCTACTTACTCGGTTAGGTCAAACGGCAATCCCAGTACATAGAGGTTACGGCGATTATCAGGAAATTTTGCCGGAATAGCTACCCGGGGCTTCGAGGGCAATTTAAGGGTAACAACTCTAGGAATATTGTCAGAGAATCGAACGGAACGCATCCGATGCGGTACAAGAGGTGTGAGAAACAGTGGTCACATTCTCCAAGGAGTCGGAGATTGAAGTTGTCAGAGCTTACATCGGATGACCTGAGACCGCGTATCCTGACAGGCAAAGAGATTTTCTAGATAGACGGATGTAGATAGAGGCGTGGACAAAGGCGACAGACGTACATAGTATCATCAGGATTACAGAACGTAATTTCCACAGAAGTACCATCGCCGCGGAAATCAACGTTCCTTATTGGGCCTATAGTCACGGTGTGAGGTCTGAGCACAGAGAATGTAGACCAGCAGGTGTACCAATGACGCTTTTGAAAAGGTCGACTATCTCCCGACCGCCTATATCTCGTGAGCAAGTTCAATAATCGCGGTAGTCTAGAAGGTAAAGACAAACCTCCTTTAGGGACATGATCCACCCTGATGGTCGATGCCGCCCGGGCATACTTGAAGTAAGGCACATCGGAGCCAGGCATCATCCGCAATGAGAAGAGAGTCAATGACAAGGTACGAAGTAACAGAAGAGCAGCGGGATAGCCAGAACGGTGAAGGGAGATGGGCGGGATATGATTCAAAGCTGGCGTATTCCAACTTTTAAAAGCACCCGCGTCCGAAACCCGTGACTGGCACTCGAGGTCACGAGCGTCTCGGGGTAGCCCGAGCCATGACTCTCCCCTCACTCGGGCGGTCTGCCGCCGAGTTAATCTCCATTAACAAGAGATTTCCCTCATCATGCACACCACTGGATAGGCTACTGGGAGGTGGTTTACCAAGTGGTCATGTCCTAGAGCTTTCCGGTCCACCAGGTACAGCGAAAGAGATCCTTGCCACCAAATTCGCATCCAGTGCAGTGTCGTCGAACGAAGAGGTCCTCTTTGTTGGTAAGATACCAACACAGGGGCAAATTCTACATCCTTACTTGTATACTAGACATGCAGAATATGGCCAGCCCTACTTTGCTACATTCAGAACTTCGTAGGCCCGCGCGCTATTCATCCCGCCTCCGATTCACGCTGGCTTCTACTAGGCTCTAATAATCTCAGCGACGCCGGCTTGGAACTCGTGCACTACTTGAATATCTTTACGCTGCCAGACTTGCTGATATTCCTCCACAACCTTCCCTCGTTCTTGGAAGCACATGCAAAGGTGAATGGATTTGCGATAACCTACTTGGTTATGACTAACAGAGGTACTCCTCAGACCCGCTTCGTAATACTTAATTCGGTCTGGTTTCCTTTCCAAACCGCTCCCGATTTGACACACTGGAAAAAGACGACACTACTCCTGCATCTGAGACAGGTTTTAGCCAGGCTATGCTCCTCGCTCGATATCGCAGTAATATCACAGCTCCACATTATATAATCTCTCTTACCCACTAATGTGACTTTGGGAGCAGGTCGTGATTACTACCCAGCTAGCCACCAAGTTCCTTGATTCGGCTGGTTATCCGACAACCTTTAACTCTGGCTCGAGGGCAGTTCTTGTCCCTCTACTGGGCAAGTCTGTTTTGTACACAGGGATGGGGGGATCGACTGATATGGCCCATAGGAAGCAATCATCTCCCACCACACCGGACGTATCGTGTGCTTATAATCCCAGAGACAAGGACATCGGGGTTTGAAATTTTCCTTTATCTCACGTCGCAAATCCAAAGAAGTGTATATTTTCGTAGGGTTCTGCGCCTGCTTTCGTCCCCAAGTTATGATAGTGAGAGCGTCACCCTCGAAGAGCCTTATGAAATGGTAAGTCCGAAGTCCGCACACCGCCCGAGACGTGCGTGTATGTATGTGCATGACGCTCCTCGCAGGACGGCAATACGATGGGTGCTCGCAGGGCTTAATGCAATGCGCCTAAACTGCCCGTCAGCGGACATTCAAGACGCACGCCCCTCGTTCCTGTTCTGGAGACCGGCTTCGGGCGGACACGGTGCACGGGAGTAAAGCAAGCCCCGTCCCCGTTGACAGCAAATCCGGACTTGCCGTTGAGTTTCAGCGAACAGAAGAAATGCACATTTCCCCCCTCTTGACATAAGCCCGCGTTTTAATATGTATGTAAGTATTCACGGTAGAGTACAATTAATCCCGCGACTCGGACCTAGGGAGCAGTGAAATAGACTATTCACGATCCTTGACTACCGACGCATGATTTCGAGAAAGAAAGATGGGAGCCGAGATGGCCCATTAAGGGGGTCGGTCCGAATTTTGCGGTAGCAGGGTTCATGTGGCTCGTGGCTCTAGTGCACCACGTGTGCTAAGCCCCGCCAGAGGAATTAATTACACTCGTCCCGTGAGGCTGCGCCGCAAAATGCCGCAGGGAATGACGTACCGCCGGTTTCTAGCGCCGACCAGAGTGCCGGATCCGAGTCCGAGTCAACTCCGAGCCTGAGCCCACAGCATCCCCCAAAAGATAACGATAACTCGTTGAGCCCATGAGGAAGAAGGAGGGACCGATCCTTTCTGCTTCTGGCGATGAAACCAAGCCATCCCCATCCCCATCCCCATCCCCACCCCCCCGTCTCCCTCCTCGCCGACAAAGTCGTGCCAGCGAACTCGAAGACGAGCCGACGTCCCCGACCTCGCCCTTAGCTCCCTTCCCGCCCCCTCCTCCAGCCGAGTCGCGCACTCGCGCGCCCGAGTTCTACGGCTTCGTCGCCTGGGCTGTGACCTACCTCTTCTTCTTCCTCTACTTTCTCTGGGCCATCCTTCCCGACCGCTGGATCCTATCGCTCGGCGTCAGTTGGTATCCCAATAGGTAAACCGTCTGTTCCGTTCTATGTATCTCTCAACACCCAGTCGTCGAGCGAGAGTCACTGAGGGGGGGGGGCCACGTCTGGCGAGATTGAGACGACCTCTTCCTTTTTTTGTGGGGAGGGGCCCTTATATTCTGGAATGCCCTTTGTTCGGGTCCTAATTCTCAATTATCCGATGTTAATAGAGAATGGGCACTTCTCGTCCCAGCATGGACGATCGTAACCGTCCTGCTCACGTATTTTACATATTTCTCGATGGCCATCAGAGGCACGCCTGCTTTTTCTGATATTAGTACATACACAGGTCAGTTTCAGTTTTGCCCCGTGCCTGCGAAGCCTTTTTGTCTCTTTACTAAGCTTTCCACGTTACAGACTCAAGAGGGCAATACCCCGATGGCAGTGTGCCGAACCCCTACTTTGCGTATGCGCAGCCAAATGCTACACCACAGGCATATGATATACCGATTGGTTTGGTCAATCGTGTCCTTTACGGCTCAGGAGAATAGGTCTGCCTGGATGGGCAATTACATAGTGCCTCGCATCGGGCGCGTCAAGCTCCGGATTGCATCACATGCGACAGGCCCAAGTCACAAGTCGGCATATGGTCGGTCGGTCTGACCACCCACGACGTGGCCATCGATAGCACCCACTAACGTCGCATTTCTGTTTACATATTTGTAGACTGTCGCTGTATAATTACGCATAGCTTACGTGCAAGAGAGACGCTGCAACGTCCCGTACTACCTATATACGATGCGCTATTGGCCTAAGCACAAGCGATTAAGAACCGGAAGAACCGGAGGGGCTCTGAGCGAAGGAATCAAGAAAATCGATACGATAGGGACGTTTCAAGGAAAAGGTACAACTTGAAAGAAATCTCAAGTCGGGCTGACGCACGCGGCGGCAGTTGCTGGGGCTGGCCCAGGAAGGCATCTCCACTACGAAAGCAATGTCATGTGTTAGTCACAAGCTCAAAATTTGGGCAAAGAGGAACACGACATACATAGGCCGGATGGTATGGCGCAATCGGGGCGTCGGAAAACGAGTCTCTTTCCTCGTACACCACCTCGCCGCCCCACATGTACGTTGATGGGCGTACGAGTGGCAGTTCAGAAATTAATAATGGACAACTATCAAGGGCTTCGAATTTCAGGTTCCTCTCCTTGAGTGTCCGTGGCGTCCAGCAGGCGGTGTCAGCAAGTACTGCCACGTCATTGTCCTCCACCGGGGTAGAGATAAAGCTCATGTCAGGTGTGGGCATGATACCATGTGTCCGGAGGTGGCGTTTGGCATTTGACCGAACGGCAAATTTCTTGTTGCAGCTTTGCACGGGACACGTGAATGCTATTGCGGCGGATAAGACAACCGGTATACAGATCACATGCCCATTCACTCACGCTTAGCCCCTGAATGGACATTCATGTGAGTGGCAAGGCCGCTGGGCCGAGGGAACCATTTCTTGCAAGTCTGGCACTGGTGCATTTTTGGTTTTCTAGACGACGAGCGGGCACGGCGTGTCGCTCGGGCAGGACACTCTACGTCTCTCGGAAGAGGACTCGAACCCAACCTTATTTCCTATAGAAGGAAGGATAGTAAGACGAAGCGGCGGGCGGGCAGATGCGAGCTGAGGGCACCTGTGTAGCTAGGAAGGAAGCAGATCGACGGGACAGGGTCACATCCGGCGACTTGGTCCGGGGAGATGCCGTAGAGATGGACGTCCATTGATCCTGACGGGTGCCCCGGACTATGCTGCGTTCGTCATCAGGTTCCAGCCCCGAGTCCGACTCTGAGCCAGAAAAATACACGGCTACGTCTTGAGGTTGATCGCGGCGTGGGGTATCGGTCACTATGATGGGAGTAGGCACAACAGACAATGCGGCGGTGTTGAACACCTCAACGTCTGGGGAGAAACTTGGACCACTATCCGTGGGTTCTAATAAAAAACCGTTGTAGGGCCGAGTGTCGCCGCCCGGAAGAAACACCTCAGGAGTGAGCCCTGCAACCTTTGGCCACGGACGACTGGCGGTGATGCCAGGGGGTCGCCCAGCACCCGTCGGGAGCGGCCAAGGGCTCATCGAATTTTGATCAGGCGGCCCAGGACAACGCTCGCCTTTCTGTCCGGTACCAGTAGAAAGGTGCAAACCAAGCTCGCTAGGTACTGGCTGACAGGAAGAGGCAGGGCGACAGTGGGTGATGCTAAAGAGGTTATCGTTGAGATTGAGTTGGAATGGATGCGGTGACGCCATGGTCTGTCCAGTGAGGTCCAAGGCTGGCGAATGAAAGGCAAACGGAGGCTTGCGGGCAACTTGGACAAAAGGCAGAGTTGGGTGGCAGTGGGTCAAAGGGTGTTGTTGCACGTGTAGGTGAGCAGTGCGATGGGACGCGGAAACGAGATAGGAAGCGGGTGAGGGCGAATTATCCATGGAGGAGAGAGGAGAGAAAGAAAATACGGAGAGATTGGGGAAAGAAAGAGGAGGACATGTCAGGGTTCAAGTAAGTACGAGGAAGAGCGGTCAGGTGGGACAAGAATATCCAGAAATGCTCCGAGAAGACGAAGCGGAACACGCGACGGGTGGCCAATGTCCCGTCCAGGCAGGAGCATCCCCAGATCGGTCTCCACCAAGCTAGATCAGGTTAAAGTCACCTGCACTCCATCCGATGCGAATCGCTGTCAGAATCGGAAATCTCCACTCCTTCCTCATCTCTCGCCGTCTCCTCGGCCCCCCTCAGACGGTATAGAGAACCTACTTACCTCGTTAGACTTTTTTTTTTCTTTTTTCATTCTTTCTGTCTCTGGGGGCTCCAGCTAAAATTATGAATAACCTAGTATGAAATACACCACTGTATGTCGATCAGTCAACCTCTCGTCCGTGGAGCCGACGACTTCCATACGTACACCGATATAAGGCAGTAGCTCCCACCTCAAAGCAGCCATCGCTCCACTACCCGACCGCGCCCATGCCAGACTCGGTCATACCGGTGCTTCTACGGCGTCGTATGATCTCGACGTTATGCGCCGATTCGGAAAGAATGAGACTTCTCCTCGCCGAGCCACGCTGGCGGTTAGCCATACGATTTGTCGGTACCTTCTTGTTACCGTCAGTATTCGTTTTCGGCCGGGACCTTAACGCCCCATGAAGGCCGTCGGAGGTAACCGTCGTTTCTCGGCGTCGTAAAGGCGTGTACTTCTGTAAATAGGCAAAATGAGTCTCAACACAAGAAGATTGTATTGACAGGAGCATGCTTGACAATGAGACATACCCGATCACGACCGTGATCCTTTGTGGCGCTTGCTCCTCCACGAGCCCATTTCGTCCACCAGCCTCGCGCAACAGCGTCTTCTGTCGCCCGTCGCATTTCGATAAATTCAATGTCATCCCCAACATCAAGGTCCTCATCGCATGCCACCACACCCACTCCTTCCTGGCTTACTGGCGTATCGAGACCCGAGGAAGACTGCGACTGCGTAGAGCCTCCAAAGGAGCACGGTGGCATCAACAACTCGGCCATCTCCGTTGTATCCACGTCGTCAAACACCAGATCACGGGAGAGCACCTCCACGCCTGTTCCACCGTCCGCTGAACTGACCGGCCCCGATTTTCCTAGGGTGCGCCCAGTCGCTTTGTCCTTTCTACTCGAAAGCGATTTGCTTCTTAGGGGTAGTGGTGGCTTCCGACTCTCTGGACTCGACAGGACGTCGACGGCGAAATCTCCCGTGGAGCTGCCACGGCAGAAAACCCGAGATCCTTCTGAGAATTGCGGCGGAGAAGACAAGTCTGGCGTGTTGAGCCGTCTGAGTGATGGGGCTGGTGACAAATATCCGTCCTCCTGAGCGACCTGGTCAGGTTCTTCATCATCACTTGGGTCAGAGTCTTCCACTTCCTCGGCATCACCGCAGTCTGCAACCAAGACGACCTCTTGAGTATCCACTACTTCACCGTTATTTGGCGTCTGTCCAAGACTCGATGGCCCGGCTGTTGAGTTGTTCCCGAAAAAGCGGCTTTGTAGAGGACTCGCTATATTCTCACTCTCATCGGTTTTCAGCAGCCTTTTACGTTTGGCAGCGAGGTCGTCATGCATGAGCCCCATAAGTCGGCGCTTTCCACTGGCTCGGCCGGCGACAATTTGAGGAACGGCGGACTTTGGGGCATTTGGAGAAGCATCTTGCGCTTTGGGCGCTGCGGGTAGTCAATCAACGTCGGACTGCATTGGATCGTGCCGGAGTTCACACACCGAAAAAGCTCAGGATACTCGCGCCGTTAAGCTTCTCCGCCTTCTTCCCTTTTGACTCGGAAGAATTCAGGTCATGTGATTTAAATGGTAATGGTTTGGTTGTGCGTGGAGCAAAGGACGGGTTGATATCCTCTATGGGCAACCGTGTATTCGGGTTCGCTTCGCCTGTGGCGACCTGCTTTGCCACGGCCGGGACCATGTCCCTGCGTGTAAAATGACGGTAAGTCGGCAAGCTGAACAGAGTTCGCAAGTACTCACTCTCCGATAAATGCCTCGTGGTCCTGGCTGAGGGCCTCACCGGGCGGTATTTCGGTGAGATTTACCAACCTCTCCTCCAGTGGGTCATACACCCTCTGGTACAGGAAAACCTTTTCTGTTATCATGAACTCCTCTAGATATCTCTGCGGCACGCTTTTCTTCCCCTCTAATCGCAGTGCACGGATGACGTTTTCCGGAGTCCGGTATTTGCGTAGGAGCGTCCACGCAGTCTTCAGTCCGACTCCAGGAATACTCTGTAAGTAATCGCATCCACTGAGAATGGCCATCGCGCGGAATTGCGCGTCTGTCCAACCGCGCAGAGAACATTCCGTCACTTTTCCAAAGTCGTCCCGTGAGATGCTGGTCACCGTCCCCTCGACGTCATTGAGCTTGAAGTATACGTTTTTGCAACCAAACACGAGAAGGTCAGAGTCTTCCGTTATTATCCCGTCGACGATTCCGAGGCGTTCAAGGTAGGCGAGCTGTGCGTCGGCCTCGTAAGGAGCGACGACGTGAGGGACATCTTCAGCGCGCAACGCCTGCAAGCTCATCAAGTATCATCCCAGAAAGCCAGCGGGCTGCGACGCACCTTTATGAGTTGAAAGGCCATCTCCGGCGTGACGTCGACGCATTTACTGTAGTATTCCCTCGCCTGTGAATGCTTCCCCTTCGCGGCCAACTCGTTCGCGCACGACAAGTTCTCCGCCCGTCTACGCTTTCGTTCCTCCTCCGTTCCACGTTTAGCAGGGAGGCACCCTCCGTCAAGGACTATGTAGGGATGGATGCCATAGTGTCGCAAGAGGCGGACCCTCTTCATGACGTAGTGGACATACCTTTTTCCAGAAGGATTAGTTTGTGGTGACAAAGGACGAAGGGAAACGTGTCTTACTTGGTCGTTTTTTTCCCTGTCGCTAGCTCTGTGGAACATGTGTACGTTCCGCGATGAAGCCAGCAGTAGCCGTCGACTGCTAGTGTTTGACCAGAAAGCTCGGATAGATGACGTTGGTTCTGGATGGACTTGAGAAAAGGAAGGAGGCCGGATATACCCATCGAAAAAATTGTGACTAGCGTAGGGTCAAGAGGCGCAAAGAGAGCATTGACCGTCCCAAAAATAAATGAAAGTGTAACGGAGTAAAGGAAAAGAGACCCGCGATCCTCAATTCACGTCACGTGATCGCGTTTTATTCTGCAGCTCGTTTATCACGTCATCGCATGACATAAACATTCGTCTTGGGACGTTATCTATTCGACTCCATACACTCCAAGAAATATCTTCTTCTATAGTAGATTCCTCTCTTTACAAGGCCTCAACAAGGGTCACCCAGGCTGCTGCTGCAGCGACCCATCGATCCAGGCTTGGTGTCTCCTGGTCAGCTCCGCAATAATGTCCTCTTCTATTTCCTTTGGGTGGCCACGTGCGTCGACCGCGTCGGTAGGAATACGCAACCAGTTGATGGTTACGTTGTTCAAGGGGAAACCCTGTTTGCCGCGCGAAACGAATACCACCTCGTATTTGCGTCGGTGAAGGTCGTTTCCGATGACGAGGTGGTGTCCGTAACGCTCCAGCGCGGCTTGTGCTTTCGGAACAAGCAGAGCAGGATCAGTCTCAAGCTGATGAAGAGGTGGATTCTATTAACGACGATACACGGATGTATTAATATACTGAACCTTAAATGAGACGATGAATCCGTCGGGCGTCCATTCGTCTACCAACGGCTTCAATATCTTGGGGACTTGATCCATCTCGATCAATAGGCTTCCTTTTCCAGATTGAATCTTGTGTTCTGACTAGACGCCTGGTCTCAACAAGTGGTCGACGATGAGTGAACATGGGCGCACCATCTTCTGCCTAGGTAAGAAAAAGTCGCTAACTGCAGCAGCAAGGTAATACAGAGCGTTTCGACCGAGAACGGACAGCTCCTGGCTGACTGCACGCAGCAGCCAGAGATAGTCGTTCACGGTGACGAACGTGAGCGTATGAAGTAAGCCAGCCTGCTGAACCGATTTGTACGCCGTCAACACTGCAAGCAGATCGTCATATTTCGATGGCGTCGCGATGATCTTTGGCGGGCCCGGAGAGTCCTCCGAGTCGGGCTCAATCTCTAGAAAGTCGAGGAACGGATTGGTCGAATGGGAGTAGTGGCGGCTGAAAGGCTGAAGGCTAAACTGTCTGTGCATAAAGATGACGGCGTATCCAGCCTTGAGGAAGTACTCGGCGGACGTCGCCCCGCGAGTGCCTGGCCGGAGACGAACGAATGAGCGACCACCGTTCAGGATTCAGGGACGATCGACGGCTCTGAAGAGTGACCCACCGGCGCTGAAGTTGTCCAGAAAGCGCACCCTACATATCGTAACCGGGGGTTTAGTGGAAGAAAGATTCTAGCCATCGAGTCGGCACGCGGGGGGGGAAAGAGACGCGCTCACACGTTGAGCTCCAACGGGACGGTCGTCCCGCCGCTCTTGGGAGAGGAGAGACGTTACGTTTGAGCCCACAGACGGTAGAGCGAGGGGGCGGGCGACGCTTACGGTCACGAGCACGACTTTGCTTCCCAGGTCCCGCTGTCGCCCTACGAAGGCTCTCACGCCGGCTACGTCATTCTCGAGCGTCGGCGGGGGAAGCTGCGTCCCAAAGTACGATTCGGCAGAAAACACAGACCGTTCGGATCCTAGTGTGGACATGATGGTGTAACGTCAGCTGCGAGTGTGAACCGTGGAATTGTGACGAACAGAGCGCGTACGCAGTAAGCTGCTCCGCTGGCTTAGTCAAGATAGGCAATCATAGACACGTGTACCCATAGACAATAGAATCTACCCTGCCGCGGCTCAAGTTACTCGCGCAACTCCCCTACTACTTAGAAATATAGAGGATAAAGACCGCCGAGTGGTTGGAGCGCTGAATCAGTCCTTTGTCGCCTCAAGGACCAGAGTGCGTGCCAGTGGGAGGGGGAAACTCGCACATGATGTCCCGTGGCTATTTCGCAGCTTTAATGCGGATTGTTCTCATAGTTCTGTGATGAGGATACATCCCATCCTACCCTCTTTTGTGGGCTTTTACGCGGTGGTGCCCTGGTTCAAAATATAACTGATTGTCACTGCGCACACAGACACGATAGCTGTCTAAGTTAGAAACTGTAGGCCTTACTGAGGCCGATAGGATACACCAAGCGACACCAAAGGGAAAAACCGGTCACGGACACACGGAGAGAAAATCAGATGTCATACTCCGTCTACATCTCGAGTAGATCCGCCACTGGCTTAGCGAGCACCTCATGAGGTCGAGTTGTGGCCTCACGCGGACCCAGGAACACGTTCACTCCACGCGTCTCCTTGAGTCGAGAGAGATCAGCGAGTATCATCTCCCGACAGATCAGATCCAAGTCCAAATCATTCTACCCCGTCGTTAGCGTCGCGGATGGGTGAGACATACAAATGTCACGTACTTCATCGTATCCTATCCCAGGGGTGTCTGTGAGTACGTCTCCCGGTGCTTAAACATATAAAAGTCATACCAAACGGTTGACCAATCTCGTCGCCTGCGGCAAGGAAGCCGAGGTAGATAAACGAGGCAATAGCAACGCCTGGAATCGTGTACCAAGAAAATTCCGCGACGAGCTGAAAAGGGAGGAAGAAAAGGTATAACCAGACGGTCCTGGGCAGATGATTCGAGTTCTCGAGCGTCTATTTGGAGACCATATGACCACTTACTGTCTTAAAGAGGGCATCAGATGAGCTCGACTAGCAACGTCAAGTTCGACTGCGTACATACCTGATATGCACGGCGTAGACGCTAGGTAGTGTCAGACGAAGAACTCGATGTAAACGGGACGAAATCGACGCACAAAGGAAGCGGTGTTGTCAGTGTCTTCTCTGCCGCTGAAACTCTATGAGCCACGCTAGAAGGGGGTAACGCAAAGAGTAGAGACACACCAGACAAACAATCCTCCAACGCCGCAATGGTCCCAATCATCCCGCCAAGGCTCGTTCCGGGGACAGTCCCGCGCTCTTCAAGGGCGGCAAACCAATCACTAAGTATGCGAAGAATCTCCACAGGGAGATTCTCATTGCCGCTCGCGATACGTTTGTAAACTTTAGGGCCAGATGCCGGGACTCCGGTGTTCCAGCGTCTCTGGATCCCTCCATGAGAGTCTATATCGATTCCCTTCATCCAAATGCGAATCAGCGCGCGAGCTTCCATCAACCGCACAGTGAGGACGTTACGAACAGGTTGCTCATCATACGATCGATAAAACCTGGAGATCCCACGTAGGTATGCGACGAATGGGATGAGGTCCGAGGCAACGCGATCGAAAAGCGAGGGGCTGTGGTCGCGGCTGGCGGGAAGAAGCGGAGGCGGGACGGATTGAGTCGAGCCAGAGCCAGAGACGGAACGCTCGAGATAGACGGGCTTTGAAGGGAGGAGTGGGTCACACTCGGATCTGTCGCGGGAAGGCGACGGCGGATCAAGGTCGGTCGGAGATGAACTGACGACGCTGTGCGTGTGGTGCTGGTTCCGAGTACGCGGGGTTAGGGTCGAAATCCAATCAAAAGGCAAAAGCGGTAGAGTAGATTCACCTCGTGAAGCGGCCTGACTAGATGGTACAGATCTTGGTAGAAGATGCCCAGTTCACCTGCGGGGAACACAGATAAGTCTGAAAACGCACACGCCCATCGACATCATCATTCGTACCTCGAAGATGATGTTTAAGCGCGATGGTAAAACTGCAAGCACGTCAATACGAGTGGTGGTATTTATGATATCCCGGACAGCGTACGCTGCAATCAAATCGACCGCCGCCCGCTTCTCCCTCATAACTGTCTCCATCTCTTCCTTACTGCGCGGAGGTGCGACTTTTTGGGTAAGCTCTTGCGCGGTTTTCGGGGTCAAGCGAAGTGGGATATGGAACCAGATGAGTCTCGTCAATGTTTGAGTATGCTTGACTGCATCGGACCATGCAGTCCTGCCCATCCAGTACTGCTCATATCCACAAGAAAAACGATACGAGATTACGAAACCGATCACGACACCTGGGGATTGACTTGGTTTCAGCGCACGGGGTCAGAGGTGTGAGGACGTACCCAACACGGTCAACATCATGTTAGAGACGCCGAGATTTAACTTGGTGCGCAAGGACAGCATTGTGATACCTACCAGATGTGATTATTGTCATCTAACATAGGATGCTTTGACTGTTCATACCAGTAGCAAAGAGGGTGTGCAACAAAACAGCGGGCCATATCCTCCAGAACTATTGCGAGAAGGTGATGGGAAACGGAGAAGACTGATATATGTGCATGTACACACCACAGCACCGCTGCCAAATGTCCACGCAAAGAGAGTCGAGAATGAATAGGCAACCGCGGATCCACGTGACCTGGCTGAAGGCAGAAGATCGTGTGCCCCAGAGGAGGAACGACGGGGCACACGGTTTAATAGTCCCCTCATGTCGTTGATGAAAGAATAAAAGGTGGGAGTTCAAAAAATGCCGTGTAAGATGCCCCCCTCGCGTTGCCCTCGGAACCGCTTTATACGACGCACTGGAGTGCCTGCAATAGGATCTCCATTTATCTCACACCCTTACAGCCCTGTCCTCACTGCTTTTGGTTTAGTGCAGCGTCTTTAACCACCGTAAACATTAATATCCCTGTACCTATAAGAACAAGGAGACACGCAGAGAAGGAAGATGCGAATGTGGTCCCCTTTTACCCCTCCTAATCTCTCCTCACTGACTCATTCACGCGTCGACCTACGCGCTTTTCGGTCGGTATGACTCGGATTAGATGGGTTATTTGGGTGGGCGTCAACGCATCTAGCTAACATCAACGCCCCGGTCCTCCACATCCCCGGTCCTGGATTGTAATGAACTGATCCCTTTTGATAGGGCTGCCCACCCTTTGATCGATTTGTCTTCTTCCCCTTTTAGTCCCGCGAGGCACTCACTCAGCCTGTTACGCTCCTCAGGTGTTCCGCCAACTGCGATACGCTCTGATAGCGCAGCAATTACAAAGGCTCCTCCACCACGGGCCATGGCAGCAATGTCCACAGGTTTCACGTGACGCAAAAATACTGTGGCAAAAGCAGATGGATTGAAATTCGGCCGTGTCACAACCGCATTCGTAGCATGTGAAAAGTGACCTCCTTGAAGAAGGACCTTGTATAATCGTGAGGTGTGAGGTAAATCGATGTGATGGGGTTGACCATCTGAAGGATAAGGGGCATTGAGGGGAGTCAACAGGGCTTCCATTGCAGCCTCTTTGTCTGAGCGACAGATTGAGTGGCCCAATTGATGAGATGTTGAAAATCGAGACTCACCACCATGGGCTTCGAGCATGATCTCTGTTATTACTAGGGACCCTCCAGTCTCGCGGCTGACTTCCGCGCCATCGCGCACTACCCAAGACACAAGTTCAGAACTTGTCGCAGAGCAAATCTCCGCGGCGCGGACATCGGACGACTTCTTGCTTGTATGTGCACGAAGACTGTCAGTCTCGGAGATCCTGACAATCATGGATGGTGTGTAGTAACGGCGATCTCGTGGCACGAGGGGATAAAGGAGAGTCCGACGGCCGGCAGAGTTTGCTTGTAGAGATTTCGCATTCTGAGTAATGGACGGCAGAACAGATTTTGCAATCAACTTCGTATCACTATAGAAAATTAGTCGCCAGGCGAATGGGCTACCTCAATGTGACACACTCAATAACATCGAAAGCCGTGAAGAGAACATATTGGGCGTCTTCATCGTTAGCCATGGTCGCAATGTAGGGTTTGAGAACCTTTACGATATGCTTACGATCCTTGTAGAGACCAACAGCTCGCACTAAGACAAGACGGAAAAAATGATCAAACAGACCTTTGCCGTGCCTCTGGCCAAGAACTCGCGTACAACCCTGCTTCCGTCTTTCGTGTGTACCATATCTGCAAGCAAGTCTTTGCAGCTGCGGGCCAGTGAGCAATGTTGGGATACGAAGGGGGTGGGAGATAACCTTTCAAATATCTCATAATACCTCTTCTCGCGCTCTCCATTGTCCGATATTTGTGTTATCTCGGATAAGTACTCCCAGAGCGCCCTATGGACAATTGCGTGACGTAGCGGACCCTTGTCAGAGTTGTTGAACCTGCAATTCAGGGAAGTGGACAGAAGAAACGGAGGAGGTAATAGACCAACATCAAGTCGAGATTTTCCTTGGTTGAAGTAAGAATGCGCTTCCTTTGTTCCTCACTTGCTCCTTGTAGTACTATAGGAAGGGCTCCACGCCCATCCTTTGTAACGTTTTCACCCTTGCCAGGTAGTGGAAGTAGAGCAGCCTCACGCCCGAAGAAGTCGCGGAGTATTATTGCACGTTCTGTTGCATTTGTATGTAGGTCATAGATATCGGAAATGGTCTGTGATGCCTCCCTATGCAAGAGTAAACGAACGACGTGCGAGCGGAGTTCCATGATCATCGAAAGACGATGAGAAGGGCAAAGACGTGCAAGCTTCACCACGAGAAACTAGGGCACCCTTAGCTTCCACCTAACTGGACGTCATTACCACCGCGCACCTTTGAATATTTATTTTCCACAAGCTCTTTGAAACGCCCACGAAGCTCTGTGGCGACTTCGTCTCTCTGCGGTTGCTTCCCCCACTTTACGATTGTCTGCACGATACGACTTGCGTCGTGCTTGAAAACAATGTCTTGAATCTTCCCGCGGACAATTTCCATCAGGGAAGCAATGTGCGAGGCCCGCCTTTCCTTGGAAATCGTCTTCTGTCGAGCAAGAGACCAAGCGCGTTTTGCGTCTACCAAAAGAGTAGAATGAGGTTTTGCAGCGCGACGTTGTTGGGTAAGCACCCGCTGGGCTGCGTGAGCATTTTTCGTCACTGAGAAGCAACAGGTCAATTGGGGGTCATATCACGCAGAAGGAGGCTATCACCAGAATGTTCAACGGAGCGTCCTTTATTATCGAGCACATCTGATTGCTCATCATCGTCTTCTTCATCCGAAACTTCTTCCTCAGATGGAGAATTGTCCGAATCGCTGGGATGACCCGTATTTTCTTCGACGCGCGAACCTCTACGAGGAGCGATAGGGTCGGCTTTCTTTCCAGTTGAACGGGTGAGACGCTGTCTTTTAACAGAGGATATCTCGGACCGCCGAGATGCAGGACGCTTTGAGGTGGACATTCAATTTATGAGGGGGGTGGACCAGCAGACGTCGACGGGAATTCGCTGTGTCACGTGCTCTGACCGTGCTCTGACCGAGTCCGAGATTTACTGCACTGTGTGCAGATGCCAGCCCCCTCAATGTGATTTCCCTTCACTTACCCTAGATCTACAACTATAGCGCGATGTCTGTACCCGATAGTCTCACAGACCAACTATCAGACCAGACTACTCTCAATACTTCTCGCCCTTCTCCCTTCTCCCCTGGCGCACGCCTCACTACTATCCAAGTCGCTCCCTCGGATGTAATAGAGGCACTGTCATCCCCAGAAGATGGTATCAAGAAGAGCTTGGTCATAGACATGAAGGACCTTGTCGGCGACGCTGTTGGTAACGTACGTTATGTATCATACGAACCTTCCTCTTCTCTTCTCTCATTAGAGAGTAGATGAGCATTAGCCCCTCATACCGCGACTTGGTCCTTGCTGCGTGCGCTCATTACCTGCTCTGTCCTTCATGGTCTTACTTTATGTCTATATGAAGGCGTAATGGTCTTTTCATTATAGACCTCAAGGCACCGTCCGATGTTCCTCGCTTCCTTCCCCAAGGGGGAACATGGAATGTCGCAGATGTGCAATGGAACCCACATCCCGCTCGTGCAGAGTACATAGTGTCAACATCAAGCGAAAAGCTGTAAGCGCGTCAGACTTTGCGCGATTGGAGTTCTCACTACGTTATCTTATAATGCTTATGCAAGACTCATCTGGAATCTTTGCCTTATGGGCAAGTCGGCTATAGAACACGCACTCCATTCACATTACCGTGCAATAACGGACATCAATTGGCATACCCAGGACCCAGACGTTGTTGTCAGTACCGGCATCGACAGTTGGCTGTGGGCTTGGGATTTGCGGACGCCGAAAAAACCTATCATGGGTCAGTCCATATTCACTATCAAGTCCTGTCTCCATCTCACTGCGTTTTTTGTGTAGGCCTCTGCGCTTTCAATGGTATGTGTACACACTCTTGCTCGGGTCTATCATGTGACGTCTTATCCACGCAACTAGCTGGTGGTACACAAGTCAAATGGAACCGTCAAGATGGCAACGTTCTCGCCTCATCCCACTTGAATGAAGTACTGATTTGGGATAGACGGGTAAGCGTATTTTCTTTTGTGTCTGTATATTATGTTTTACGTTCCACAGAAAGGATCTATTCCTGTGAAGAGCATCAAGGCACATTCGGCGAAAATCTATGGTATTGACTGGGCCCACAACAGCTCTCGAGAGCTGGTAACCTGTTCTCTCGACAAGACCATCAAACTGTGGGATGTGGATTCTTCCCCTACGGGGCTGGGAGGGTTTCATCACTCTGAAGGCAACTCTATCATACCCCCCCAAGGCTCGATCTATGAACCGTATTGTACGATCCACACCTCATACCCAGTCTGGCGTGCACGTGATCTCCCCTTTGGTAAGGGTCTACTTAGCCTACCCCAGCGTGGCGGTGATGCCCTGGAGTTGTGGGCGCATGATACGGAAGCGCCGCATGTCTCTGTCCCCGTCGAGGCATTTGAGGGGCACGCCGATGTTGTGAAAGAGTTTGTATGGAGAAGAGGTGGTCGTGGTGAGTACAGTAATGCCATTTCACCCTTTCTCCCCTGACGCGCTTAAGACTGGGGCGACTTCCAGCTCATCACTTGGTCAAAAGATAAGACGCTACGGTTTTGGCCAATTGATCAGGATATCTTGCAGGTTCGTTCCTTCCCATCTAAAGGAAAGCGCTATATAATTCATGCTCCATTTAAGAACGCGGGTCAGCCCCCGGATAGAGATCTCCCACCTCGAGTACAGGGTTATGGCGACAACTCTTTCTCATTCCGTACACCGTCTGAAGCAAGCCATGCTAGACCTGCTCTTTCGGCCCCTATTGGGCAGCGTGGAATTCTAGCTGAGGTCCGTGCTACGCAGTTCGGCGGCCGTCTCCCAAATCCTGTCCTCCTTCCTTTACGCTGTGCACGGGATACACCTCAAGCTCAACAGTTACCCGAATCAGAGCCGGAACAGACGCCAACGGTAACTTCAATGTCAGTCCCACCGCGTCAGGGAGGGACGATGTCACTCGGAAAGCGCTCGGCACGAATGGATGCACTTGCGTGGCTTTCTAGCTTCAGGGTCGGCGAGCGGGTTCGTGAAGGATCGCCGGGGACTGGTAGCGGTGTCGAAAGCGGAGACGCCAGCCGTATAGCCAGCCGTAGCAGGCCACCATCACGAGACGCAAACATCACCAACATGCCTGCGACACTACGTAAGAGAAGCGATAGTCGAGGGCATTGGGAAGATGAAAATGAGAAGCAGAGTTTGCAAGATGAGTAAGTGGCGAGAAAGGATTGTTTACACCGTGCTTACACTCGAGAAGAATCACTTCCGTTGTGACTAGATTACAGCAGGAATCTTCAAGGATCAAGCTAGAAAAGGTAGTTTCAACGATCTCTAGTGGACCCATTACTGATGGCATTCTAGCAAGATCTGGTGAAGAGGCGCACTTGTACCCTTGGACTTAATGGACCGTGGGGGGAGTCATCATCGGTATTCGTCCGGGTTTCATTTACGTTCCCCAAGAGCTATCCACATGAGTCGCACCCTGGAGGGACTCCAACGGTGGACCTAGAACGATCTCCGCTTATTTCGATTCGCAACCGCGCATTTATGCTCAGGCGGCTACGCATGCTAAGGGAGACCCGCCGTCCCTGTTTAGAGGCGTGCCTCCGATTTCTCCTTTATGGCAATGAGGATGAAAAACAACGTCGAACTGCAAATATCGTCTACGATAGTTCCTCAGACGAGGAGACGACTTCCCTTCTGCGTTCGAAACGTGAACCTTTCGTTAAGCCTTTGCACAGCGATAAGAACCTCGCTGAACCGGTGACTTCCCAAGGCGTCTTCGGTCCCAATGGTAGGTCTCTCCAGACTATCGTAGGGGATTGGTTAACAGGCCAATGATAGGCCAGTTGGTTTGCTTTAGCCGCGCTCCGCCACGCATAGTCCGCAATCCCCTACATGAATTGACTTCCTCACCCTCGGCACCTCGTACTGCGGATTCTATCCCGAGATTGTTCCAGTCCCCGGCTCTCATCTCCGACGCAGTGCGACGGCTCGCGCTTGCGTCGCGTGACTCCCGCGTCTCCACACGACGCGGAGAAGATGGTGACAATATCTTGCATACCATGACGAATCTGTTGCTGTTTTCACGCCTCAAGCAGAGGCGCCCGTCAGAACAATCGCGGCCACTCGACGACATTCCCGCAAATTATTCACTCCTTCCACCGCATGCGAAGACGGTCCTTGTGCGGAGAGATGGGGCCTCCATCACTGATTTAGGCCAGGAATTGGCAGGGGGATATGTTTTTGATGCCTCCACCCCGTCAGAGGCGTGTAACAAAAATGCTGAGGTAGCACGGAAGCACAATCGTCGAGATCACGAGGACTTTTTCGTGAGCCTTGGGTTACTTCTTTCGTCCTGCAACGAATGTCCTCCGAGAGCATGGGGAGCGAATGCTCTTGCGTGTAGCTTCATCAAGCAAATGTGAGTGGGGAAATGACGCCAAGGCGCACAGATTCTGACCTTTTACACTAAGGTACGAGAGATTTGCGCAAGAGAAGAACATACAGATGCTGGCTATGGTAGCCATACTACTCCTGAAAATGCATAGGCCGGTTGCACCGCCTCGTAAGTGCTCTGCTTCTTGCGTACCATTCGCTGTTGATCTCTATCTCTTCCAGGCGAGAGTTCTGCACAGACTGTGACGCATCGTCTACCGCCTGTCCGACAACCACAAAGTGATGGCTATTCCGCATTCCGTTCGTGGAGAGATGGCCGTGCTCAGTCATCACCTACCTGGATACACTCAGCGTCCTCCCCACCCGGGAATCTCGCCTCGATATCCTTCTCGTCCATGTCTTCCCGCGGATCGTGGTCCAGCCTCTTCAACACGAGCAACGTACGCCAGCTCATCGGAAGCAGTCTGGACACGGCCACCAGAGACGGTGGGCAAACAGCAGAACCCACAAGTAGTGGTACTGGCACGGTCCTGCTGGCAGCAGCCCACGGCGAGGGCGACCCCGCGGGCATTCCGGTGCCCCGCAGGAACGGTGGTCGCAAGTTGAGCGACCTCACGGTCGACTCTCCCTCTCCTCGAGCGCGAGCGACAAAATCCGACTCGCCCCAGCATCCCTCTCCCGCTGCGCGGTTCGACATTGGGTCCGCGCGCAGCCTCGGATCGGCACCATCCCCGATGGCTGCCAGCGGGAGCGGGAACGGGCGCCGCCGCACGTTTTCGCAGGTCGCAAAGGCGAAACACACGGCCGCCGTACACAAGTCGGTCGTATTTGTGGACTTGCAACACGAGCTGCAGCAGGACCCGTGAGTGTCTATCTAAATCGCGCTCCAAGACGACCCTCCCTCATTTCGATGATTTATTGTTTCAGCGGGGGAGAAACAGAGCCGTATTCGTTCGTATCGACGGAACAGTTGGTGCTACACGTCCTCGCATATGCCGAGGTCCTTTTCCGCTGGAAGTTACTGCACAAGCGCATCGAGCTGCTCAAATCGGTCGACCCGTTCTTGAGACTGTCGTCCGATTCATATCTCAATTTCGATCACAGTCAACTTGGTACGTGGCCTCTTGTGTTAGTACGCGCGTTCGTTTACCCGTTAGCTTATCGTGCGCGTGTGCATGTGTGATTGTCACCGGGGCAGGTGTATCTATTCTGTGCACTCAGTGCGGTGAACCGACCGCCTCTCGCACTCAACGCGTTTGTTCTGCTTGTGGCACCCGTCTCGGAATGCCCCGATGCACCATATGCCGCCTTCCGGTCAAAGGCACGTTCGCAGCTGGCTTTTCGCCTCAAGTCGCCCTCTCTAACGTAAAAACCTCTCCTAGGCCTCTCCTTCCATTGTTTGGGTTGTCATCATGTCAGCCACCTATCATGTTGGAGGTCGCGTCAGAGCGCCGTTTGCACAACTGGCTGTTCATGCCGAAACCATGCTACATTTCGGGTCTAGTTGAGTGACGTATGTTGTCTAGTTGGCGAGGGGGATCATTGAGGGGAATACGAGTCCCAACCCCCCATCATGAGATTTGATGCCGTTTGCGTCTGCTACACCCATAGAGGAGCAGCAAGACGGATGCAAAGGTTATGGGGCCAGTTAGCTAACACCAGGGATTAACCGGATATCGCCAATTGTGTGATGACCTGGTCATGTTGCACTTTGCCCAGGTTACATGTACTCAAGAACGACGTTGCATTCGCCCTTCACAACAAGCGATGGGTCAAAACCAATATGGGTATAACGTCCGGAAAGGTTACAAGGCGTAAGGGTGGACATGACACAACAGAGATCTCATTTGAATGAAACGAAGCAGCATGCAGTATTGTCA
This sequence comes from Russula dissimulans, assembly GCA_022376545.1. Taxonomy (NCBI): domain Eukaryota; kingdom Fungi; phylum Basidiomycota; class Agaricomycetes; order Russulales; family Russulaceae; genus Russula; species Russula dissimulans. The sequence continues at coordinate 291,086 of WTXJ01000024.1, read as the reverse complement.
CGTCACCAGCGTATTCCATTTCCGGGTGTTAAAGAACGGGCCTGGGAAACGGTTCAGATTGAACGAAAGAGTGAAGACAACAGTACCCACTCGAGTGTCTTCTTAGGTGTGACATGAATGGACGCGTGATTTGGCACACCAAGGATGCGATGATAAGCATTAAGGTTCTTGTGTAGCGTAAATTGGAAGACGGACGAGCCGCCATGGCGGGCAATGATGACCGACCAAGCTAGGAAGAAGGCCCAAGTGCGGAACCAGCGGTCGCCATACTTGGCGACTACCTTTTCACGGTTGGAGAGCCAGTTATTATACCAGTGGAAGATTGTAGCCGAATAGTGGACGCCAAGGACATCTATGTTCTTCACTTCGAAGCCAGCTGCTTCTAGGTGCTTTACCACCCAGCCCAGAGAAGCACTAGCGTCTGCACCAGGGAAGACATACTTGTTCATGAAGAGACCCCTGCGGAAATTAAGTTCATTCTCGATGGGAATTGAGAATAGTACTTACCAGATCAAGTCCTCATACTGCCATGAGGGGCGTAGACCGGCCACCTGAAAGACAAAGACACCATCGTCGTCAAGGAGATCATAAACTTGACGAAGAAAGGCGGCGTAGCGGCGAACACCAACGTGCTACGAGGAAATGTAAATAAGGAGTAAAGGCAATAAAGCAAACTGCTAACCTCAGCCATCTCTAGACTGACGATCTTGGTGTAGGTGCCGGGACCTCCAGGAATGGCGCGATAGTCCAGACAGAGTATGCGTGCCCGATCCGGGTCACCGCCGTTGGACAGAATGCGTTCGTTTCCAAACTTGGTCTGGTTTTTACCCAGGGTGATACCGGTAACCTCGCAGCCGTAGTTCTTGTGGGCAAATGCGGCGAGGGTACCCCAGCCACACCCAATGTCGAGAAGATGATCCGTAGGCTGTAGATCGAGCTTCTCGCAAACGACGGTGAGTTTGTTGTCCTGAAGCTGCTCAAGAGTCTGAGGCTCGGTAGTGGAGGTCACGATGCCGGAGGTGTAAACCATGCGAGGACCCAAGAACCTGAAAACGATAGGATATTCATAATGGGATCATACTCCAGGGATGACACCGACCATTCATAAAAGTCATCCCCACCTGTGGGCACACAATTGAGCAAGATGACGAAATTGGGGACGGTAATAATACATACGATCATAATGGCCGCGGACTTGTTCCTCATCCTGACTCTCAGAGTGAACAACAATCTCGGGAATCATCTGGGTGAAAACGTATTTAAACAGTTCTGGGGTGAAAACCATTTTTGCCCAATCATGGCGAGCCTCCAAGGTCTCGAGGACATCTCCTACAAGATGATTCGCGGTCAACGGGGCGACAAATGGGTAGAGAAAGACAGACCGTTAAAATCGACCTTGCCGTCAAAGTAGGCATCGTGGAAGATTTGCATGGGAATTTTGTCCTTGCCATGATACCGAGACTTGAGTTCGGGGTCCTTTATGGTGATGTACTCTTCAATGTCCTTGCCTGGAAGAATGACCTTTTCGTTCTTGCGTGGACCAAACATGCTCATGAGAGTCCAGTAGGCAATCGTGATGGGAAGACCGAGTATGGCAGTAAGGAAGAGATAGGTCTTAAAACCACCGTAGTTAACGAGTGGGAGAACGCGTTTGAGGAGCCAGGGGACGCCGAGGACGAGGGACGCGAGGACATAATTTGAGAACGAGCCATTTCCCTCTGCGAGGCCGATGAGAGGGGCGTTTTTAAAATTGGGCACGTTGGTGAGACGTGGAGAGCCCGACATGAGTGCACGAAGGTCGGGCTCCCTTTTTTTTTATTTTCATTTAAAAGTGAATTTGTCGATATTTGTCCCTCGCGTGGCCGGCCGTGGTCGTGGCAGGCGCCAGCACAACACGACACTCATGGCCAACTATTACAGCTCCCGTTCCCCTCCCCCACTCCAACATCCCGTTCCAACCCACCCTGCCTACATACCAGAACCACCATCAACTCCCGCTTCTCCCCAGGGTTACCAGCGTTACGCGTCTTCTCCACCAGCACCTCCATCATCACAACACTTTGCTCATGGCACTGCCTACCACCACTTTCCTCATCAACCCTCACACCTCGCCCCTTTACAAAACCAAGCCCACGCTGTGCCTGACTTTTCCGCATGGGGTTTAGATGGCGCAACAGCCCAATTTGGCATGCAATTGGGCCAAAATGCTGTCGCTGCTGGTCAGAGTTACGTTCAGCGTAATGTGCTGCTTGGTTCTCTTATTTCCGCAATTCTTTTTTTTCTAACGAGGACGCGCAGCTTGGCGGACTCATACCAATCACTCATCTCAAGCACCACTTCAATGTTTCAAATTCATATGTCATCCGAAAACTCCGTCTCGTCGTGTTTCCTTGGCGGCATAAGCCATGGACCCGCAAAATGCGCCGCTCAGAGACCGGCCTTGGCGAATTTCAGCCGCCGAGAGACGACCTCAACGCGCCAGACCTTTACATTCCCGGTGCGCCTTCTCCTCATACCGTGTCTCTTCTAGCACGCTCACCAGTCTTTTATAGTCATGGCTTTTGTTACCTATATACTCCTTGCTGCCTTACAGTCAGGTCTGCAATCCCGTTTTCACCCAGAAATATTCGGCGTCGTTGCGACAAAGGCAATCGTCGTCCTCATACTTGATTTTCTATTCGTCAAAGGAGGGTGCTATCTTCTTGGAATACAGAGTTCTAATCCTATCGTCGATCTCCTCGCATATGGTGGCTACAAGTTTGTTGGGTACGTCGTCGGCGTCGTTAATCCGTCAACCAAACTCACGACTGTTGCAGAGTGATCGCAACGCTTTTGGTTGAGCTAGTTGAATTTTCACGCACGCTATACACGATCACGTTCATTTACATGTTCTTGGCAAACGCTTTTTTTCTTGTGCGTACCATGTGTACCTTTCCACTTCGCTCTCACATAAGTCTCTTAGCTTCGCTCACTACGCTCTGTCGTCCTTCCCGATGCTGGTGCAACACCAGGAGGGGCTGTTGGCACCGTTTCTCATGCACAGCGTTCCCGGCGTATCACATTTCTCTTTCTTGTCGCTGTCATGCAGATCGTATTCATGGGTGTATTGGTCCGTGTATAACCCACGGGACGTCATACTTTAATGTATTCCCATATAACTAGGACGGCGTCTTTTCTGGACGCTTTTATTCTGGCCGCCAAATTGTCGAGCAATCCATGATCACCACCTGTCATTGTATCTCACGTAGGGTTGAACGTGACACGTCTTGCGAGCGTGCAATGAGCAGTGAAAATTCTCGGATCATTACATGCTATCCTGCCGACGTTCACCGCCATGATAGACCATCTGGCGTTGATTGGTCTGCATGGTGAATCACCCAGAGGGAGGCCTTGAAACAGCCCTCACGAAATACAGTCATGCCGTCTGTGTTCCTCATGTCATGACGCGGGGATATCTCGATCCCTGGCATGTCTTCGGGAATAGGGACATCGTGTAGCTTAGGCAATGACACCCTCGGCTCCGTATCAATGCTGTTGAAGGTAAATGCCGTCTGCAGCTACGCACTGGTAGTGACCTCGCAGAAATTGGGTAGCTGACATTGTATGGCTGCTTCTTTGCCATTCACTTTCTTTGAGACTCCTGCGCTCCTGCGTTGCTAAAAAATTCGTCAGATGGCTTATTAGTCTGCCATCATGGTGGTCCGGGCTCGGAAATGCCAATGCCCCCCAAGTTTAACCCTTCACCAAGATGGCCGTGACCTATACGCCCTGTAACACGTGACTTACGGACAGGTCACCGGTACAGTATTGCAGGCACCACGTCCCTCCCGCCCCGCCCACAGTTGCAGCATCGAAGTATAATCCTATGCAACCGCCGGTCACAATGCCGGGCTGACAGCCAGAAGCCAGCAGAACTGACAAACCATATAGCGACCGTGGCCCACGTGGTGCTGGTACCTGTATCATTATGACGATTCTCCACTGACCCTGAGAAGGCATGAAACCTTTCATCCCTCCCGTCCCCCCCGTTCCAATCCTCAATGTGGAACCCCTTTTACCTCAGACGGGCGAAAACGCTTTCTTCCTATGCCGGGTGATGCCAAACCATCGACGGAGATAAAGAAGCGTTTCGGTGTACACCGACGACCAATTGTCTTGCCGCCGTGATGGATGCGGGCGCATCGAATGACATCGCGGTCCTACATGTACATGGGACACGTACATCTCCTTTCTCTCCCTGCGCAGGGGCGGGAGCCGAATGTCACTCTAGGGCTCCCGTAAAGAGGAAGTCTGAGGTGGAGCGCGCCCGAGACAGGGTATCTTACTATTGTTTCAAGTGAGTTTACCTCGTAAGCTTCGGATGGCATTTGAAATGTACCTGAGGTGCCACTATCACATTTTTTGGTTCATTGACATCACTCGGCATGGCACAAGTTTTCCCCAAGTGGCCTACCTCCTGGGAATGAAATCCCGCAGGGTTGCATTGCATCAGCTCTAGTGACTACTGTATTTGATGAGGTGTGATGGATAGTGTCACGGACGGACACCAATAAAGATATATTGGAGGTAGAGTGAGGAGGACTAACGTAACGTAGTTTTTTTTAATTCAGAATTTGGTTGTTGTTGCGGTTTTAATTCCTCTTGCATCAAAGGATTAAAGGGATCGATCATACATTCGTAACAGACCAGACAGTGAAACGGAAAGGTAAGTACAGAACAAGAAACAATCGGGATGCTCGATAAGCCGGTCAAGATAGCGACATATTCTTACACACGAAGAAAGAATCCTCCAGAAAGAGACCGACTCAGGGGAAATCTGCCATGTCAAGTACGATAACCACTCAATATCGTCCGGCGATGAACCCTGGTTCCATCTGAACCATATCGACCTCTGAACCTCGATAGAGCACGTAACGAGTGGCGAGCCGTCGGAGATTCTCTCTTTCTGGCTGGCCAAAAACCGGGCCCTGGTGAGCTGGTGCATCTGGGAATCCGGCTTGGACAAAGCCTGGTTCAATACCCTGTGGAGCATAGTCATTTCGTTGGTTCTCCTGCGGCGGGGTGAAAGGTCAAGACGAGAATATACGCCGGAACACAGGGGAACACAGACAAGAAAGTTGACTTGCTCGTGTTCCGGAGGACCTTGAACAGATCTTCCATTGGGATACATGTGTTGAACTGCTGGATCCTAATACGTTATGGAAGAGCTTTAGTTAAAAAGGTCGAAACTACACATGAGGGTACAATTACTCACACCTGGCGGTGGAGGGTAGTTTATCATGGCGTAATTCTCCGTGTTCACGTGATGAGGGTCTTGTGGTGCAGCGTTCGTACCGCCATTCCCGGCAGCAGCCAGGGGTCCACCTTCCCATTCACCTTCGAATTGGCCATTTCCCCAGGCGGGCGGCATCTAAATGAGAATCAATAAGCACGGCGTGTAAAGGGCAAATGTCAGGGTATATCAAAGGCTGACCTCAGCGCTATGCTGCAGATGACCATGCTGCTGGCGTTGAACGGGAGGAACATAGTTGGGGTACCCGGAGAAGTGATTAGCTTGCGGCGGTTCTCTACCGGCCATGGGAACGAGACTGTAGATTTGGTGGTGGATGATTGGGCTAGATGAAGGATATGCGTGTAGGCATTCGACCAGACGAAGACCTTTGTTGCTTTTATAGTGGAAAGCGCCCTTTTTCCCGTTTGGCGCCTAGAAGGGCGCAGAGTGACAAGTGATGGAGCTCACTATTTTTTGTCATGGCGCAAAATGTACGGTTTAGGTTATTTGAATTGCCGGACAGCATGCAAAACCTACTTACTCCGCTCAATAGCGCCATTCCCTTTCCCGCAAAGCGCTCACACTAAGCATTAGGTCAGCCCTGTCATCAGTTCCCAGAAAGCCTCCGAATGATGAAAATTGAAGATACAAGGCGTGAAGGATGGCGTCGTCAACGCGACAAGATTGGTCCGCCGACGATGAGGATGATATCTCTCAGAAACACCGGTTCTCCTCGGAGTTCCTGACGGCCCCGTGGAGTCTGCATCAGACCTCAGAGACGCGGCCATATCTAGGATTGGTGGTCTGCCTGTACGATTTTTCCTTACACAACCATGTACTTCCATTTTGTTGAGTACTAGAGGACGGCCGTGCTGCGCACGGGCCGTCATCTAGTTAGTAGTCAGTAACGCATCTGTTTGGTGTGGTGTATCTATTTGCGGAGCGTTCAGCAACTTCTCAACTTCAGACCGATTTGGGCCGGTCAATTTACACCGAATGGACCACGTGATCCCGTTAGCCGCCGTCGAGGGATGCCAGTCCGCATGCCGCTCTCTTTCTCTTTGTCTTTAGTCTCCTTCAGTTTAAGTTACAGCGTGCTCGACATCGTCAACATCGCTCGAAAAGCAGTGGCATCGGTCTGGCACATGCGAAACACATCATTACGATCACAATTGTTGTTCGTCTCCAAATCTTTCATGCTGGTCTGTCTGTCAGTGGAACACACTGAAGGCCGTGGAGTGCGAACCGTCACCCGATTTCAGTTTCAGTTTCTCTTTCTCTGTTGTCAGTTACACATTTCAAAATTACACCTGGGATAAGGGAGAAAGCGACATTTCTCAGTTTTAAGAAAGCCCATTCGTGCACAGGTCCCCTTGGGGGTTGCTACTCGACATCCATTTTGCGGCCCGATTGCGCTCTGGCTCATTTGCCCAGACGACAGCGATCGGCTAAAGGAGTTCATGACCATGTTCAGCATGCCGCATGTGGCTTGTAAGGGACTGCTTTGGAGTGCGTCTTGGGTAATAGGACCCCATAAAGCAAACTTGAAGGAGTGATCAGGAGGGAATGTACACCGTCGATCGCTATGACCTGACTGGGGGGAAACTCCGCGTTCAAGTTCATGTTTCAGGTCACTCGCAACTAAATCGTTCCTGGTATGCATCTCTGAAGGGAACGTCCATCGCAACCACGTCGTCCCAAAATCTTCGGCATCGACGGAGAAACGCAAAAAAGTTCGTGCTGTAGTGGAATTCCGGATTGTTCTGATTGTGTCACCGTAGACGCCACCATGGGAAGGGTCGACAAGAATCTAAGTACTCACTCCAGTATCTAATACGTCCGAGACAACGGGGCCTTTAACACCTATGTACCCGATCGAAATCTATCGTCCTCATAATTCTGCAGTACTAGTTTTCCTTCTCCGTTTCCCTTAACCCCGAAGATCTTGATCAGCGCCCGATCGGAATCTATCGTCCTCGTGTCCGTTACCTCACCCGTAGTATTCCGTACAGTAGTTTCCGTACTATCAGCAGTTTCCCTCCCGCGTGCCAGTTTCCAGTTCCCCCTTTTCCCTTCCGAGTCCTCCCTGTTCTCTGATATGTGGAACAGAGGGTCCCATGAGTCTATTGTCCTCGTGTCCGTTACTTCATCATGTAATCGAGTAGTTCCTCTTCTTCTTCCTGTCCGAAGTTCTCTGATTTGCAGAACAGTGCCTTATTCAGTGTTATATTGAGGTCTATTGTCATCGTGTTCGTTACCTTCACCGTGCAATTCAGTGGTTTTCCTTCTCCCTCCCGTTCTCTGATACGCAGAACAGAGCCTCATGATGAGATCTCGATCAGTGCCAGATCGAAGTCTATCGTCCTCGTGTCCGTTACTTCACCATGTAATCGAGTGGTTTTTCCTTCTCCGTGGGTTTCCTGTTCCTGTTTTCCCCTCCCCTGCCAGTACTAGTGTTCTCTGATATGCAGAGCCTCATGAAGAGATCTCGATCAGTGCCCGATCAATCTCGTGATTCCTGTCCTCCTTTTCCCCTCCTTCCTGTTCTCACGAGGAGATCTCGATCAGTGTTTCCTGTTCTCTCCTCGCGTTTCCTGTTTCCTCCCTCCGCGTGTTTTCTCCTCCGTCCTCCTGTGATGCCCTCTCCCGTGGTTGCCAGTCTCCCCATTTCCCCACTCCCTCCCATCGTCCTTTCCCTCTCCTGCGTCTCCAGATTACCGATCACCCGTCTCACGCCTCATATCTCGCCTCCCCATTCTCGCCTCCCTCTCGGCCTTTCCCTCTCAGGCCATCAATTTTCTAGCCCTGAATCCTCTGCCAGTGTGATCTCCAAAAACAATATTGTCCCGCCACCACCCTCGCTTTGGTCGTCATACTACAGTACTAGCAACTGAGGCTCATCTTGTCATACTCCTTCGCCTCTGTCCCATTTTTCTTTATCTGCATGCATCACCGACCGGATCCATTCATCCTTGTATCTTACGTCGTCGACGGAAAATTGGCTAGTATTTACAGGCAGACCGTTTACCAGTATCATATTTATGATAATAAGACTAACATATCGTCGCATACCACTTTGGACCAATTTACCAAAGCAAGACTTCAACAGCGTGAAATAAGAGTATTGTACCATGGTACGAGATCCACACGGGCTGCCGTCCAAGGTAGTTCATGGGCGGGAGTAAGAGAAAACGTAGAAAGAAACATATGGGTCAGATCAGTTGGTGTCAAAAGGAAGAAAAGTCCAGAAATCCTTCTTCGTGGTCAAGTTCGCGGATAACCAATGCCTCTACAATTGTCCTCTTGAGCTCCTCAGGAGCTGAGGGGCTATCCGAAACCTCCAGTTTACCAAAAGCAGCAATAAGCAACTCGTCGGACTCAGGCAAGGCATCTACGGCCGTGATGATAATAGCCATGGGATCGGCTCCAACGTCACCTTCGTATTGAATACGGTGTCGCTCGCGTGCGTCGAGCCTACTCCCAACGCTACTTGGGGGTTTCTCAGGGATATCGTCGAAATGATTATAACCAATGAATGACTCCTGGCTGCCGATGATACCATTGATGGGGGGCGAGCATCGAGGGGAACAGTCCGTGATGGGGAAGACAAGAGAGTCATCGCCTGTGTCGTGAGTGCTGACAGGAACTCCGACAGACGAGGCGGGTATAGATGGAGAAGATGGCGGTGACGAGTCGGATGCCAAAGAGCGCGAATCGGTAGCGAGTGAGGTAGCAGAGTCGAGGGAGGAGGGCGTGGAAGAGGTAGATGAGCCAAACGGATATAGTGACAGTGGCTCGATTGGGAGGGCCTGGGCCCGGGAGTGATCCTTAACAGTCGTGCGCCGGCTGTCTCTGCTTCCATGCCGCTTATCTATATGTGGACGGAAGCCCACATTAGGAACGTCGGTGACCTCTATCTCCTTTGAGACGACGACACGTGCACCTATCTCGGTAGCCATGGCATGTAGCGTATCGAGTGTCGCACGTAGGTCATCGGGCGCAAGGCCGACGAGGGCCCCCGAATCTGCGACGCCCAGTTCGTATATGGCCTGTCCACCCCCTTCAAGGAGGCGCCACTTCATCTGGGTGACGAGGCGAGCGAAGCGGGCGGAAGACGGACTGATAAGATGGAGTTTGTATTCAACGTTACCCTGGGTCAATGTTAGTAGTGACATGGCTGAAAATCAACTGGTGCCCACCTCTTCCACCTCTGCGGCAAGCTTGGGGAGTAGGAGCTCATCCTGGCGATAGAATAGCTTATCGAGGGACGCCGGGCCAAGAACGACGTCCCAAGGCGACGGGACTCTGGGGGATTCTGACTCTGACTCTCCGAACATAATGATATGGGATAATTAGGACAAGGAGGCTGCTATGGAATCCCGCTTGAGGAATGGGGATTAGACAGATATTCGAGGGATCATAGCGTTGGTTCGATAAAGAGATGATGATTTGCAGTAGAGCAACCCAACTGGGTGACTCGGTCAGCTCCTCCACGATCACGTGGCCGCCCTGACGGGTCCTCGGCATCCCTTTTGGCTTTGCAAGTGACGATGGCCACGTCGAGCGTGAGTCGCGTTCTGCCCATTCATTCCTCCAACGCTGAACAATTCTACCTAGACAACTCTAAAGCGCATCCAACGTGAAATCTCAGACCTCAAGAAAGAGGACTTGGGCGACATTTCTGTTGGTCCCGTCAATGACAATCCCTTTCTTTGGAAGGCACGCATTCCCGGACCACAGGGTAGCGTCTATGAAGGCGGGATATTCAACGTCGAGATCACACTTGGCCATGATTATCCGTCCGTATCTCTCTCCACTTTGCGCGCTTGGGAAATTTTGAGAGAATTGTCACAGATTTTCCGCACCAAAAGTTCTATTTCAAACACGGTTCGCTTCTCTTCTCCGATGTGACTTTCCCGCTCAACAATTTAATGTCTAGAATATACCACATGAATATCTCAGACAAGGGAAATGTATGCATCGACATTTTAAAGAACAACTGGTCACCGGCGCTATCTATCTTCAAGGTCGTCCTCTCACTCAGCTCCTTGCTCACCGATCCAAATCCTTGTATGTCACGCTTTCCCTTCATGCCTGCATTTATCGCTCATATCCTCCTCAAGCCGATCCATTAGGTATGATGATCCACCACGCCGTCTTCGGCTTTTGCTCCCTAATCTTGCTGACATCACCCAGTCCCATCGATTGCAACCGAATTCCTCCGCAAGCGTGCAACACATGATCTCATTGCCCGGCAATGGACAGAGCTGTATGCCAAGCCACCGCCGCCGCCACTGCCGCTGTCCCCCTCCGTTGCTCCCTTGAATCTGCCCCCCTCGTCCGTGAATAATTCCCATGCATCCAACAACGTAAACCGTACTTCCGCGAAGGGGAAAGGACGGGCGAATGCGCCATCCACGGATAGGACCCCTGAATCTCAAGCAATGGGCATAGATATTGATCTGACAAATGAAGGGGTAGAAGCTACGTCTCACCCAACACGAGGGCCAAAGAGGCGCAAAGACGTGCATGCGACCGAGGACGTCATAGATCTGTCTGAGGAAGTAGGGTCCAGCTCAACACGGAGTGAAAAGCGGAGACGCGTGGAGAAGCCAGGAGAAGTGATTGTCATTGAAGATTAATTCGCTCTGTATAGTTGTACGTGGTTGTTACCTGTATGATTTCGTCACACAGCACAGGTGGCGCTTACGCATACATGGCATGGTGGGCCTACTAGCAACGAGATGTCGCAGATGTCCGATGTCTCTCACACGGACGGACTACAAGCACCATCCCACGGCCTCGCCAAAATCGCGCAGAGGGCGGCCCTCCGCGAGGCCGAGCGCAAACCCAAGGCATTCGCGCTCCCGGTCGCGCATCCCGCGCATCCCATGAGCCTTTCCTAAGAAGTACCACGCCTCGGGGACGTCCCAACCCGGCCCCTGCGTAAGGTCGGACAATATTCCCGCAACCAGGTCGACGTTGTCCATATCCACCTCCGACGCCCCCTCCTTCGCGAGCGCGAGATATGCCTGGCTCAGATGGACGGTGGCGGGAATGCTGTCGGGATAAATGAATAGAGCCTTGTTGAACGCTTGCACCGCGCGATCCGGGTGCCCAAGCGCGGTGTGGTACAGTCCCAACTGTCATTTTCGTGTGTTTTAGTTGTTGAAGAATATAAGACGGCCCAAGCTCTCTGGGCTGGGGTTGGGGCTGACGAGAGCAGACACGCGAGCTCACCTGTACCCACAAGTTGGGATTCTCCTCGTCCCGGACCTCTGCTTCCTGTATCGCGCCGCGCGCCTGCTCGATCTTCCCGGATCGCCGGAACGTCGCGGCGCTCATGAGCCACAGCTCGCTGAGGAGCCTGCGCTCCTTCCTCGATCGCTCCTTTCTCTCACGAGGGGTCAACGAGGGGGGAGGTAACGGTGGCGGCGATTCGGGACGGACGAGCTCGTTCGTCGAGGCGTAAGGACTGTGCCGACGAGAATGGATAGAGGAAGCTTGGTATGATGTCTGGTCGATGCCCAGCGCCTTGTACAGGTCGGCTGTATCGGAATCAGCGATTGGCGGGTCAGTCAGAAGCAGCAGAGACTCTCTTACTTGGCGTCGATGACGTCCGCCGTAGGGTGAGACCCCCACGTTGCCTGCCTACACCGTGCCCGATCTTTCGTCCAATCGTCGAGATGCGCCGTTGTTCCTTGTGCACCCGATTCTTCAGCATCTTCTGCACTTTCTTTCCCGCAGATTTATCCTTCTCCTTCTCCTTGTCCGTGTCCTCGATATAGATCTTTGGCTTTCCGTTCTGAATCGTGGCGCTGCCTTTCTCGTCGTGGGTCGCTGATGAGGGCGAACTGGGAAGTGGTACGAGTTTGGGAGTGTAGACGCCATTGGTCTCGTGCTGAAGAGACGATATGCTTCGTGGGTCGTACGTGTCGGATTTCACTTCGAGCGAGCGCTGAGCGGTTTCCACCGACGTGCGTTCTGCGAGCGATAAACACATTCATTAGCGAAGGACGCGGCACGCCGCAAGGCAAGCGCGGCAAATCTCACGACTCTGATCCCTCTCGTGGCCCTTTCGCTTCGCGAACCACTGGAACACTTCGATCCATTTCTCTTCAGTCCCTTCCGGCCCTTCCATGAGCTCCGTCAGGGCGAGCTGAGTCATTCGAAGTTGGAGCCCGTGCTCGAAGCGCTCTGTCACCGACAGGGGCGGGTGGTCTGGAAGAGGTTGAAGGAGTTCCGCTGCTGGTGGGAGTGTGTGAGAGTGGGAATCCAGAATGATCTCCCGTTCGAGGGGCCGTTCCGTAACAGTCGACGCATCCTCGGAAACCGGGGATTTCTGCTCGGGCTGCGTAAGCGCATAGTCGGTCGTCGTGACGCTGGCGGTGCTCTCCTTCTCCTTGCCGATCGTGCTGGAGTCTGGGATGTCACCAGCTACCGACGGGGTCTGTTCGGCCATCCACGCCCGATCGTCCACTGCGGCGCCAGCCTCTAGGACCTCGCGAGCGCCACGCCAGTCTTCCGAGGCGGCGAGCAGAAGTCCTAGAAGATGCCAGTAGCGAATATTTTCTGGCTCGAGCTCCACGGCCATACGCGCGTTTTCAATGGCTCGTCCGAGGTCTCGGCCAGGAATAGGCTTGTACAATGAGAGAGCAAGGTGGAAATGAGCAGAAGCGGATGGGTGGCCTTGTATGGAGCTCTCTAGGAGAGAAAGTGTCTTTGTGAGCCGTGATGTGCGGCTCAAGTGATCTTGCTCTGTGTCCGAGGTGAGCGATGTCAAGAAGAGGGGGTCGGTAGTTACCTTTTATTGCCATGACCGTGTTCCAAATCCCCTCGGCCAACTCCACACATGCTTTTAATGGCTTGTCTGATGGGTCGAGTCGTTCCTTAGCCTTTTCTAGGATCACGCCAGCCTCACGCGCTTCGTCCATTCCGCGGTGACCTAGTGTCGAGTCTGCGGCGAGAGCAAGGCGGCACAGCATCCGAGCGCCCCACACAAGAGTGGAAACCCATGTCGCATCCGGCTCCGTGGACTTTCTGGCTAACTTTGCTTTGCCGACGGTATGCACGTACAGTCGCAATGCGCGCGTCGCAAGGACGGTATCTCCGCAGGCTTCGGCAATGCGCAGCATATGTCGGAACACGCGCGGAGCGTTAAAAGTTAATCGGGTCGCCCACCAGAGGATCTAGGCGAATGTGGAATATGAGATAGCAACCTTCGCTGTTCTAATTCGTACTCACATCCATGACCCACGCGGCATCACCGCTCTTGCATCCGCTCACCTCCCACACAGCGACGCATAGGTCCGCCAGTTCCTCTACCTTGACGTTGCGTTCCCCTGCTTTTGGAAAGCGTGTGCTCGCATTCAGGATGTCACGATAGTCCTGAATTGCGCGACGTGCAACCATCGACACCGTGACTGGGCTATCAGAAATTCCCGAGCGGAAGTGCGAATGTAGGGCAGTGGGTAACTGCCCTGTAGGGCGCGCACGCAAAACAAGAGCACGAATGAATAGCACTGCAACAATAGATCGGTGCTTGGCGCGGAATGTTGGGGGCCAATATGTACTGCATGTTTGGTACTGAGAGAACAATGCCCAGAGGGCAGATTCTTGGTCGCCATTTAGTTTACAAGTCCGCGATGCGGCAATGATTGCGCGTCTGAGGAGACGTTCTACCCATCTCCAAAGCTCGCGGTATCTCGTAAAGGATGGATTATTGATATGACCAATGGCAGAACTTGGTGCGTGCAATGGATTCTGTGGAAAGGACCGGGAGATGGAGCTCTCGATGGTTGGGAGTACCTCGGTAGCGCTGAGATAGACGGACAGAACTGTGGAAGTATCTGTCGGCGTAATCTTTTCTAGCGACATGCCTGGTGGTGAAGTGAGTGAGAATGACATAACTGGCAACGAAGCAACGGCTGCAGATCACCCTGTAGGCACACGCTGCGAATAACTTCGATAGCTGCCCAAGCTTTTCCATCAGCGATGTCCGCGATTGTTGCGGTGGACTCGCTTGATACGAAGCTACCGATGAATGATACTGATGAGGTGTTGTCAGAAGCCGAGGAGCTCGGCGCAGACGATGTAGTCGAACGTAGTGACTCTATGGCATCCAGACGACGTTTTGCGTTGGTAAGGTCACGGACCTGGCCAAGGTACGAAAGGCATTGTACTGGGTTTTCGAGGGCATATGCGTAGTAAGCAAGAGCGAGTTTCAGCGACTGAAAACATGCACGAGATCAGCAGCAAGAACACGGACAGTTGACGACGCACATCGGAGTTGGCATGTACGGACTCGAGGCCTTTCAACGCTTCAAAACCTCCCCGTGCCTCATCAGCGTGTTCACCGGCGACCACGCCCTCTGCCCCTAGAGCAAGGATGTCCACGTCGTAGTGATCCCCATCTAGTTCGCCGTCGGTGGGACCCGCGGCAACAAGTAAGGCAAGGGCCTGGGTTTGGTTGGCGATCTCGGAAACGTCGGCGTATCCGTGGCAGTGTTTGTTGAACTTGCGGAGAAGTTCAGTCCAGGAAATGGGTGTGCCTTTGAAGGCCTTGGCAGGCGTGGGTGATCCCCAGGAACCCCCAGTGAGAGCGGTCCTTAACTGAGTCCAGTAGTGCTTATCCTTTGTTTGGGCCATATCATACGTATGCGTATGCGGCATGAACGCGGGCAGTGGACGTGAAGATGGGCTGAACACTGGGGCGCCTGTGGCTCATCGCAGGCCGGGTGTCCCGGTCCGTGACCCGGTCCGTGACTCTCCGATGTTTATCTCTGCTCTGTGGTTCTGCGGGCATGTTCTGATTTCTTGTTGAAAAAAAAAATACTGTAAGAATAAATGCATCTTTGAGAGGAGGTGATACAGGGTATGTCCAAATGGGGGTGCCCCTGTGACCAAACAGAGTGCGACGCGCCCACGCTGGTTTGGGCCATGTGAGCAAACCTGGCGCTCTCTGTTCCAAACGCGAACCCGTCAACACGACTCTTCGTGAATGTAGAATACCCCCAGGGACTAATTCTTACACTTCCTTCTTTCAAGATATATTGCTATCACTCTGGCATCCACTGATACACGCTTGCGACGCGTAACCCTCAACTTCAACTTCGTGTGGCTCTCTCTCTGAACTTCCCTTCAATCGAAGATGTACAACTCTATATCGACACCACGAATATCTCACAGCGCGGAAGCTGCACGTGCTGCTGCTCTCCAGGCGGAATTCAACGAAAAGAAATGGGTCTGGGTTCCCGATGACAAGGATGGGTACTTGGCAGGATGGGTCGCAAAGGAAGAAGACGAGATGGGCGAGGTGGTAATGGCCGCAGGCGGGGACGTACGTCCTTCATTTCTCTTGGGTGTCCAACCCATCTTAATTCATTGGCCTGAGAGCAGATCCGTAGGCTGCCACTGTACGCCCTCTCCAAGATGAATCCGCCAAAGTTTGATCGGCTCGAGGACATAGCAGACTTGACGTTCTTGAACGAAGCCAGCGTCGTGCACAACCTGCGATTGAGATATGGGTCCGGTGCGATATACGTGCGTCGAACATCCCCCACGCCACTATGCGGATTCTAAATAAAATATAGACCTACTCCGGTTTATTCCTCGTCGCCATTAATCCTTATCAGAACCTCCCACTCTACTCCGACTCAATAATACAACAGTACCGCTCTCACAGGCGTGACGAGAGCCCACCACACATCTTTGCCATTGCTGAGCGTGCTTGGGTGAACATGGGGGAGGAGCGCGAAAATCAAAGTATCCTCATCACTGGCGAGTCCGGAGCCGGGAAGACAGAGAGCACAAAGAAAGTCATCCAATACCTTGCCGCAATTGCTACTGAGTCGCATTCGCACACCGCGACGTCGTCCCATTCACACTCCCAGTCGCTTTCACCCTCCTCGTCTTTCGGGGCCATCATGCCATCAACTGGCCTACCAGGAAGGACTTCCATCCTGAAACATAAGCCTCACCAGTCTATGTCTGTCCAAAATACAGGCCCGCAATCGAGCACATTAGGCCGACTCGGTCTATTAGAGCGCCAAATTCTTCAGGCCAATCCCATTCTCGAGGCGTTCGGCAACGCGCAAACGCAGAGAAACAACAACTCGAGTCGGTTCGGCAAGTTTGTGCGCATTAGCTTTGCTCCAGACGGGAGCATCGCAGGCGCGAACATTGACTGGTACCTTCTCGAGAAGAGCCGAGTTATCGTTCGCGCTGCCGCGGAACGGAGCTTCCATGTATTCTATCAGATACTGGAAGGCGGTGGCTCCCTGAAAGGTACGTCCGCACACTCTGAGTGAGTCAGACCCTTACTCTCGTTAGACGCCCTGCTGCTTGGGGGTAATGCGTCGGACTACGAGTACCTGAATAAGAGCAGGAGAGAAGTTGACGGTATTGACGACTTTGAAGAGTGGAGCTTGCTCAAGGCAAGTCTGAACATTGCCAAAAAGATAAATTTCTAAGAATGTTACCAGAACGCGCTTGGGGTCGTCGGCTTCTCCACTTCAGAGCAGCTTGACCTCTTTCGTATCGTCGCAGCCGTTCTCCACATTGGAAACATCACTATCACGGCTACTCGTGCCGATGACGCTGTGATGCCCGACCCTTCACAAGCGGAGCGTGTCTGCCATATCCTTGGTATACCTGTGACCGAGTTTATGCGGGCCGTCTTACGTCCGCGTGTTCTTGCGGGACGAGAATGGGTCACACAAGCTCGCACACGCCAGCAAGCCCTGGATGAGCTGGGCGCTCTCTCAAAAACTTTGTACGAAAAGTCTTTTGGCGCCCTTGTTGACCGCATCAACCGAGCACTGGATCGACCAACATCTAAATCGTCCTTTATCGGTGTCCTCGACATAGCAGGGTTCGAGATATTCGAGGTCAATGCCTACGAACAACTCTTAATCAACTACACGAACGAGAAACTTCAACAATTTTTCAATCACCACATGTTTGTATTAGAGCAGGAAGAGTATGCACGGGAAGGGATCGAGTGGGACTACGTCAACTTCGGGCTCGATCTTCAACCAACCATCGACCTCATCGAAGGCAGTGGAAGTGCCATTGGCGTGCTAAGCCTGCTAGACGAGGAGTGTATCATGCCTCGAGCAACAGACCTCACCTTCACAGACAAACTGCACCAACTTTGGAGTGGCGACGTGCAAGGGGAAGTGTATCATCCTGGTCGTGACAAATACGAGCCCTCGCGGTTTGAGCAGGGTTTCATCGTTCATCATTACGCGGGAAAAGTCGAATATCATACTGATGGATGGCTCGAGAAGAACAAGGACCCACTGAATGACAATGTTATCCGCGTACTCGCCACATCTTCAGAACCATACGTTGCTTCCCTCTTCCCCGAATTTGCCGACGCCCCGTCTTCCTTTGCCATTGCATCCGGCTCTTCCAGCGCGTTTTCGTTGGGGAAGAAACGCACGTTGAAGAAAGGGGCATTCCGCACTGTAGGCCAGAGGCACAAAGAGCAGCTACAAAGTCTGATGGCACAGTTATACGCTACGCAACCACATTTCGTGCGCTGCATTGTCCCCAACACGAACAAGAAGCCTGGCCGCATAGACGTTCCTCTTGTCCTTGATCAGTTACGCTGCAATGGCGTGCTTGAAGGCATTCGCATTGCGCGTCTAGGCTACCCAAATCGGCTACCCTTTATTGAATTCCGCCAACGCTATGAGATCCTCACACCGGGTATCATTCCACGCGGGTACATGGACGGACGCAAGGCTTGCCTCCGTATGGTCGATGCGCTAGATCTCGACAAAACGCTTTTCCGTATCGGGACTTCTAAGATATTTTTCAAGGCTGGGGTGCTTGCGGAATTGGAAGAACGCCGTGATGCGACCCTGTATGATATCTTCTCGAGGTTACAGGCACAAGCTCGCAAGTTCTCTGCCCGGAGACAAATGAAGAAGGTTCTCAACCGCGCAGTTGCAATTCGTACTATCCAGAAGAATGCACGCATTTACGCCGAGCTGCGTGAATGGCCGTGGTGGCAACTATATACCAAGGTTCTTTTCTGCCTTTGCGTTCTTGATGCTATGTGATCCTCATTCTTGGCCTAGGTCCGCCCGCTGCTTGCAGCGACCCGCAACGACGCCGAACTTCACAGGAAGGAGGCGGAGCTCCTCCTTATTAAGGAGCGTGCAGAGCGCGATGCGAAAGAGAAGGAAGCTCTAGAGAGTCTTAAGATGCGTCTCGAGGTTGAAAAGCGGAAGATCGAAGACGCTTTGGAGGCTGAGCGCAACCTTGCAGTCGATAAGGATGCGCTGCTGGAGAGAAGCAAGAAGCGGGAGCTTGAACTTGAAGAGGAGGTGACTGCGCTCCAAGGCGACCTTGACACGCTCGACTCGCAGCTAGATCGTGCCCTCAAAATGCAGAAAGAGGGCGAAGACAAGCACGAAGCACTTCGTCAGGCGTTTGACGAAGCGGCTGAACATCTTGTCCGCCTGGAGGGTGAACAGCGAGAATGGGCCAGTCGAGAAGAAGAACTTTTGAAACGGCTGGCTTCTACCGACCGCGATCAAGACGACCTTCACCGCGAACGTGACGATCTGCAGGAGGAGGCAACCGAGCTCCGTCGCCAACTCGCACAGCGTGAAGAAGATCTTTCTCGCATCAAGGAGCGCACGGAGGCTACTGTTTCAGAGCTAGATGTGAAGCTCAAGTCTGAAGTGCAAGCACAGTGCGTTGTTTCATACACGTGGTGATCATTCTTAACCATTTTGTATTCTTTAGCGACCTTGCGAAAGACCGCGCAAATACCCTCGAGCATGACGTCCGACAGGCTAGAATACAGCTGGCTGAGCTCGCTCGCACCACAACTGACTATTCCGACATGATCAAGCAAAAGGACGCTGAGATCACACGCCTTACTACGGATCTAGAGGCGTCCAAGGCTGAACGTAGTCGATTGTCCAAGGAACTTCTTGAACATCGGGGGAAGATCGAGGCCCTCACTGCCGAAATAGTCTCCCAAAGAGACAGCGAATCTCGTCACGCGGCTGTACAAGAGAAGCTCCAAGATGAGTTGGACAAGCTTCGATCATTAGTGGAAGCCAAGACCAGTGAAGAAAGTCGTAGGGGCGAGGTAGAAAAGCAAAAGGAAGCAGAGTTACAGGAGCTTCGACTCGTGACCGGTCAGCTGCAACAAGAGCTCAGCGAAGCTCGTAGAACCGCCTTTGAAACTCAGAACAAGCTAAAGGTTGACCTAGAGGCCTCTGTGCGCGAGCATAATTCGCTACTACAGAGTCACCGTTCTCTGTCAGATCGCTTGCAGGGCAACAGTCATAAACTCAAGCAAACCGAGGCTAACCTGGCTGAGGTAGAGAAAACCAAGAGATCTCAGGAGTCAGAGTTGCAGGAGCTGCGATCTCGCCGGATCGATGCAGACGGAGAAATAGCTGAGTTACAAAAGGCAAAAGAGGTAACAAATTATACTTTCAGTACAAGTTTCGCGGTACTGAAAAAGTATTACAGAGCCTAGAACGTCAGCTCCACGCTGCTCAAGCTAAATACCAGGACTTCGAAGATGCGGCGTTGCAACTCGAACGGGACAAGAATGCACAAGATCGTCAGGTGGATGCCTTGAAGCAACAACTCGAGGCAGAGACAGCTAAACGCGCTCAGTTGGAAAAGATCGCCTCAAAGCAGAAGAGCGATCTTATTCAGCTGCGGGACAAGAATGCCAAGTTCGACCGTGAATTTAACAAACTTCTCACGGAACTGAAGACTCGTGAGTGGGAAGTCAGGCAGTTGGAATCCCGCCAAGACAAGACAATTGTCGAGCATGTCCACGTTCTGGAGGAGGCAAAACGAGTTACCGATCGCCAACTCGCTGACGCTCAGAAGGAGCTCGAAAGCCAAGCTGCATACATCCGATCACTTGAGAAGGCGAAGACGAGATTGACCAACGAGGCCGAAGACCTCGCTCGTGCGACGGAGAAGGAGCACGCAGAGTTGCGCTCGAAGGAGAAGGCCGTCCGAGCTCAGGAAGCCTTGGCGAAAAAAGCAGTGCTTGAAGCCGAGCTCGAGCGCAAAAACCGAGAGGCTTTGGAGGCACACGTCCGCCGGTTGCAAGACGACCTCCAAGCGACGCGTGACCAGGTTGCGGAGGCCAACCAGCAATTCCTCTCTATGCAGCGATCCAAGGACGATTTAGAAGCCGAGTTGGCACGCCTGGCGGATGAGACGGACGGAGCTGAATCTTTGGCCAAGATACAGCGTCAGTACCAAGTGCGCATCACCCAGCTGGAAACCCAGTTGGAGGAAGCGCAAGTGACCTCGGGTACGGTGGCGCGGATACAGGAACACATCGATCGGCAACACGCAGAGATTCGACGAATGATTCTGGCAGACAGTCCTCATGATGCCCGGCTTCGAGATGCTGTTCTCCGCGAGTTACAGTCCGCTGAGCAGGCGAGCAAGGAATTGTCACCGCGGAATCCTGGAGGGTCAGAGACACGAAAGTTGGGTAACGTTCACGCCGAGAAGCGAGTGTCTTTCAGTCTAAATGGTGCTGTGCGTCCCCGGAACGAGGCGCCGAGTGCTCCATCGCCTAGGAAGAGCGATGCTCAGGTAGCCACTCTCAAACAACAGGTTCAGGTTCTAGAGCTCCGAATGGTGGCGTCACAGCGTGTCAGGCAGCACCTCGAGTCTTCCATTCGGGCCCTAACCGAGGAACTGGAAAGAGGTGACGGCTCAAAACAGTTCTTCGACCAGTACAAACGACGCCTTGCAAGCGAGAACAGCCGCCTATCTGAACTATTAGAGGATGAGTCGGAAGCTCGCCACCACGCAGAGGCCGCTCAGCTTGACGGCGTTCAAGCGATGTGGGCCAAGTTCCAGAACACGATTACTGCAGAACGGGAGAGTTATTCGCGATTGGAGGAGTCTCGAAAGGCTTTAGTCAGTTGACAACGATTCGGTAGCATCTAAACCGACTGACGTTCTGCAGGTCGTTCAACAGCGCAGTGCTCAAGCGGAAGTAGAGGACAGCCGACGCCAGATCCAAGAGTTCGGTCAGATCAAGAAGCAGCTGCAGCGCGAACTTGGGGATGCGAGGGACCGTCTCGAAGCCGAACTTGCGGCAAAGAACGAAGAAGCGAGTGGGTCCTTTCCCCGCTTTTGTCGTGGAGCCCACATGAGTAACTACGACGTGTGTCTTATTTTTCAGATCAAAGGCGCCAAGTCCAGGCGCACTTGAGTGAACTGCAAGTTTCCTTGGCTTCTTCTTCCGCTGCACAATCCGAGCTACGCGAAGCCGTCGACGCTTTCCGCGCCAAGGCAGAATCGTATCGCGCGAAGCTTGAAGTGGCCGAGATTGAAAAAGTCAAGATTTCTCGCTCGGAAACGCTTCGTACGTTGTTGTTTGTTTCTTTACAGCCACTTCCATTGTTGAGTGTGTGATCCCAGTACGACAGTCGATGGTGGACACAGGCAAAGCACAGACGGCCCTCGTCGCCGAAAGGGACGCTGCAAAAGATAAGCTGAAAGTTGCGGCGGCCAAAATCCACGATCTTGAAGCCAGATTGGAAGAAGAGAGTCGGGAATCCACGGACATGGGCGTCCTTCGGCAGAGAATTGCGGAAGAGATGGAAGACGAGCGCAAGCAATACCATAAAGACTTGGCTGATCGTGATTTCACTGTGGATCAGACGCGCAAGAAATATCAAGGTACGGCATTCCGGTTTTATACGCCTTCCCCCATGATAACATGTCATTTACAGCGGAACTCGCGCAGCTGAGCGAAGGTCAGTGCTTAGCCGGGTCATAGGCCTACTCGTTTTGTTTTAGAGTTGGTTCATGTTGATATCTTTTTACAGAACTACAAAGCCAACGGGACTCGATCAGCAAACTTCGTGAAGAGCTGCGCAAGGCCCGTTCAAACAACGACGAATTGGCTTTACGCTATGACGACGAAGTATACAACGGCGCTGCTTGGAAAAAGGAGCGCGAGCGTTTGGAGACTAAGATCGCCGATCTATCCAGGGCCTACGATTCTTCATTAGCTGCTCAATCCGAACAACAGTCGCAGATCGTCGCGCTTCACTCTCAAGTACGCGAGCTTCGGAGCGTGCTCAACGATGCCGAGGCCGACCGCGCTCTGCTGCAAAAGGCGCGGCGTGGACTGCAAGCCGAACTTGAGACCATCAAACTGGATGCCGTTGACGCCACTAGAATCAACTCTGATCGCGAGCTCCAGACCCTACAACTGAAGAATCAAGACCTGGAGCGTGCACTAGAAGAGACATCCGATAGAGTAGAGATGGCTTATGAACGCATGAAGAAGGCAGAACTCCATGCACAGGATTGTCAAGTTGAGCTCGGCAAAGTGCGAGTCGAGAATTCTGAGTTGGACAAACTCAACGTGAGTTATGGTTGGTCAGTTCATACTATCCCACCGCTGACCCACTTTCATGGACAGGCTAATCTCGAGAAGCAGCTCAAAGAGCTTAATCTGCGCATCGTAGATCTGGAGACCAAGTCATACTCACGAAACCCACAATCTTCTTCAGCTGCTACCATTCGCCGCCTTGAATCTCGGATAGAGGAACTCACGAATCAACTGAATCAGGCGACGAAGGAACGTCGCGGTAGCTCTGTTCCGAGAGATAGAGATGTCTCTGCCCAGCTGGTCGAGAGCAATCGCCAGAAGGTGAAACTGGAAGAAGAGGTCCGTTTATATGATGAGAAGGTCGGGTTCATGCGACAGCAGATGGACGCCATGGTCAGTACTCTTGCAGAAGAGTTCACGGATTTTCAAAGAACTCATGTGGATTTCAGCAAACTAGCGAGAGCGAGCTGCAACTAGAGAAGCGGCGCGCAGAGCGTGAGGTCACAGAACTTAGACAGAAATCTCTAAAGTAAGTGATTCTTGAGGAATACCAGCATATCACTGACCGAGAGAACGTTCCGTCGTGCCCATAACAGTCTGGAGCGCCAAGTCGAGAGACTGCGTGCTCGCTTGGATAGGCCATCTTCGCTTTTGGACCGCGGTTCACCTTCGAATTCTCCACGAAAGACATGAGTCACTTTTGTCACCATACCGATGAATTGTAGTTTATGATGAACTTGATGACCATTATTATCTCTTACGAATTATACTATACCCCCCCGCCTTTTGTACTACCGTTTCCCTCATCATTCAACTACTGATGTACTTTGAAAGACTTTGAACGCTGATGACGGGGGTCTTCTTTGGGTACATGACACGTCGCGGGAGATAGTGCACAGACCCTGTTACAACATATACAGTAGTAAAAGGGCAACGCTCCCTTATCAGCGTGCGAAGCTTCGAATTTTCGACGATGACTGATATAGGCAGCCCACTTCTCCACTCGTCTCGTCTGGGATTGCATCCGTGGCGGAACAAGTTCGTCCAAATTTTCTAAATGGCAGGTGTTCAGCACTACCAACTCCAGCTGTCTGGACACCACGAGGAGCCGCAATCAGCGCCACAAATAGAAGGACAGTAATCTAATCGCAGTTTCATCATGTGGCCGCATGCCCGAGCAACTGAAGATGCCGTATCGTCATGACCTGAACAGGGCATTGGGGGCTCGTCATGATTTCGGCACTAGTAGTGCCATCGTCGTACCATTTCAACGAAACGTTAACGCGTCTGGACACCCTCTTGCATTCTGGTACTTACCATCCGTCTTTGGCCAAAAATTCTCTCTGACTGGCTGACTGCGCTGTCTGCCAATTCAAAGTCATTTGGGATGGCCATCTCTGCGAGCGGCAGGTAAGCTCGTTGGCCGGAAATACTTTGCACAATACGAACGATCACGACGTAATGATAATGGCCCGGGTAAAACCACATGGCTGTGGTTCTGCGCTCATATGACGTGGGGTTGTACGCGGCTTGATGCTGTTTCTACTTTACTTTACCCTTGTGTGGCGGTTTACGTCACGAATTGGCTGACTTCACTAGTACTGGACGCGACTCACGTCAATGGGATCAGGAGCTTCGTTAGGAACGACCTCGTAGAACTCGATGCCGTACAAATAGAGCGCACTCCATGTGGCACATCGTGAGAGGGAGGGGGCGGAGTTGGTACGCATGATATCGGTTCGCGCTATCGATGCGCTAGAAGATCCCACGACAACAAGGTCCGTCCCACGTCATTCCCAAAACTAATATTACCGTTTCGATAGGTTCAAGGGTCGCAATAGGGCTTCTGGACCTACCGATCACTCGTCAGTGGCGAAGTGTGGGTTAAGGGCTTTATGGATGTGGCTCGTACCTGGGCAATGACCTTTTCTACCTCCTGTGCTAACGCAGAACTGAACCTCCTCAATGCAGCTTTCCCTTCCTCGTGACAATCCGTGCAGAGCCCTGTGCAGTCGAAAAAAGATTCGAGAAGATCAGGGGATACGACGGTACGACCGCGCGGGCGGTCTTTGAGGAGACGCTGGGCTTGGCGCAGGTAGGCAGTCCACCAGTACGGAACCCAGAGAGTTCGAGGGGGAGATGAAACGAAAAAGAAATGAAATTGCGTGCGACAGGACAACGACGTCGCCGGAGCGGGCGGATACGTAGACGATAGGGAGTTGAACCACATGAGTTGGGGCTCAGTTGTCGCCCGATTAACACATTGATGACGGTACTGCAGTAAGCGATGGTATTGCTCCGCTGTGATGTCTTTCAAGATCTTCCTGTCCAAAACATCCTTCTCTGGGAAGTACAACATTTGCTTTGCAGCGTCATTTGCGACATCCTCGAGCGCATACCGGCTGGCAAGCGCAAACACGGCAAACGGCTGTGACTCGGCGATTCGAGAAAGTGCATCCTTAACAGTGCGGTCGAAGGTCTCGATCATGTACTTGCGACGCGCCTCCAGAAGGTGGCGGATATCTTCGAGATCGCTCAGATCCGGGGCCTCCACCGGATAGCAAAGGCTAAGGAGAATGTCGAGGGTGCTGGACGTCTCTGTCACCTCGATGAGAGGGACGCCACGACGTGGATTGCCGGATTCGGGGGGAGAGTCTTCGAAAGCACCGGCCGGTAACTCGAACATGTCTCTGAATACAACGGATACTTGGGAAAGGATTGGCTTGAGAACGAAAAAATCGACCTCATCCGAAGAACGTAAGATTACGGTCAGACCGGGAATAATATTGTGAAATGGGGGACCAGCATCGCGGGGTTGTCCTTCCTGAACGGCGGGGGAAGCTGGTCGCGACATGAGGGAGCGCGTGGATTACCTAATCATGGCAGAGTTTGCCACCAAAAGACGCGTCAGGTCAATCTTTCACCACCATCCATGTGAGTTCTCCCTCTGCTCTCTCTATCGTTTCTCAAGCACATTCAGGGTCTCCGTAAACGTCGTCTCGCCGGAAATTGCTGGTGCAGACCTACGTGTCTCTATCCCTCGCTGGCAACACCTATATGCCGTCCCTTTCCTTCCATTCTATCCTCTTCTAGCCTATGCGTACTACGTCAGATATGACGAGTGGTTAAAAAGTGAGGAGTGGACGTTCCTCGCTTGTGTCTTGCTCGGTGCAGGTCACGCCTTGAGCTTCTTGGTGACACGTTGGAGTGCAAAGGCAAGGGCGTGGATTACGACTCATAAGGTCCGTTGCCCAGTACATTTCGTTCCTTGTCGCAAACGTCTTTTAGGCTCGCTCACTCGCCGAGGCGGACTGCATTCGCATCGTCGCTGCCCCCCATCGCGGTCAAGGAGAAATCGTACCCCTTGTCAAACGTGTTCCCTCGGGTTCCGCCACGTATTCATTCAGCTATCAGCAAGACACCTATTCTGTCCATTCCAATGAGCCACTCACTTTTGGACCACTCCCATACCCCACTTCCACCCACCCTCCTCTCGCAAATTATCGCCAACCCGTTGGACTGAATCGCTCGGTTCTTCCAGCCCTCCAGTCAATGTATGGAAAGAATGAATTCAACATTCCGATTCCCTCCTTCGGCTCGTTGTTTTCCGAGCACGCTACTGCCCCGTTCTTCGTTTTCCAAGTCTTCTGCGTGGCCCTGTGGATGCTCGACGAGTACTGGTACTACAGCCTCTTCACCCTCTTCATGCTCGTAGTTTTCGAGTGTACAGTGGTCTGGCAGGTGTGCACATCTCCCAATTCCACGTCATTAAGCGTCTCATCTCGTGACAGCGTCTCAAAACACTGACCGAGTTCCGCACCATGTCTGTCGCTCCATTCCCTATTCAGGTGCTCAGGAATTCCAAATGGATCGTGTTGCAATCCGACGAGTTACTTCCCGGAGATGTCGTTTCTCTTGGTATACGCCTCGTCTTCGCTAATTTTCGCATATTCTAACCTCATGCAGTGCGCAGTCATCAGTCAGAGACTAATATACCTGCCGACATCCTCTTAATTCAAGGCACATGTATCGTCAATGAGGCGATGCTGTCCGGCGAATCAACTCCATTGCTGAAAGAATCTATAGAACTCTTGGAGTCCAGTGAGAAGCTCGATGCAGATGGTCAGCACAGAAATGCCGTGTTGTTTAGCGGTACAAAACTCCTCCAAGGGAGTAATGGTGGTATGTGGGTCCCTAAATGGTGTAATCCCCCTTATCCTTCCGTCTTTGCTAGGTAACACTCCCGACGGTGGCTGCCTTGGTGTTGTTTTGCGCACCGGATTCGGTACTGCCCAAGGACAACTTGTGCGAACCATGATTTTCTCCACAGAGCGTGTCTCTGCGAATAATTTCGAATCATTTCTGTTCATCGGATTCTTGCTTATCTTCGCAATTGCCGCCAGTTGGTACGTCTGGGTCAAAGGTGAGGATTTCTTTGGTGCCACAAGGATGTCTAGTAACTGAGTGAACCCAGGTATCGAGAGGAACTTGAAAAAGTCGAAGCTATTGCTCGATTGCGTACTGATCGTTACGAGTGTGGTACCGCCGGAGTTGCCCATGGAATTGTCCCTAGCTGTGAATGCTTCTTTGGTGGCGCTGTCGAAGTTTGGTAAGGTTTCGAGGGTTGAATTCGGCATCCGCGCCTGAAGTTTTTTGCAGCGATATTCTGTACGGAGCCTTTCCGCATACCATTTGCAGGACGCGTCGATGTCTGCTGTTTTGACAAAACGGGAACAATTACTGCAGAGAACCTTGTTGTCGAGGGAATTGCCGGTGTCGAGTACGGGCTTCTCCATTAAGAGGCATTTTTTTCTCACCCACCTTGCAGCTCATCTGATCGTTTGAAACTTGTGGACGTGAAAGCAACCTCCCGAGAGACGACACTGTGTCTAGCAGGCGCACATGCGTTGGTACGATTAGACGATGGCACTGTCGTGGGTGACCCCATGGAGAAAGCGACTCTCGAGGCGCTTGAGTGGCAAATCGGTAATGGAGATGGCGTAGCACCTGCGTCTTCATCGGCGCCACACCGCACAACAGTTTCAATTCGCCGCCGCTTCCAGTTCTCCTCTGCGCTGAAACGGATGTCGACCGTTTCTACATTACCAGGTGGCCGCGGTCTAGTCGCAGTCAAAGGGGCTCCAGAGACGCTCAAAACTATGCTGGCTCATGTTCCTTCCAACTATGATGAAACTTTCAAGTGGTACACGCGTCGCGGTAGCCGCGTACTCGCCCTTGGCATGAAGGAATATGATTCCGTCTCGATGGACAGGGTGCGTGTTACGGCAACTTTTTGAATCACCACCGATTGTCCCATCAGATCAGGAAACTAAATCGAGACGAGGTCGAGAGTCGTCTCAAGTTTGCGGGGTTCTTGATTTTTCATTCACCGCTCAAGCCGGATGCAGTTGACGCTCTCAAGATGCTGGCCGATTCATCGCACCGCGTTTGTTATCTTAATTATTTTTATCGAGACAGGAGGGACACTGACACACCCATCAGTGCATTATGATTACTGGAGATAACCCTCTTACTGCCCTGCACGTTGCCCGCGATGTTGAGATAGTCGACCGGGACGCGTTGATCTTAGATCTGAAGGAAAATCCAACGAATGACTCCGGTAAGCGGGATGTTCCCTCTACGTTCTGTCGAAAACTCAGTTTTATTTTTGGAAGATCTCGAATGGCGCACCGTCGATGAGACCAAGATAATTCCTGTTGATCCGAAAGAACCACTAAACCAGGACTTATTAGATAATTACGACATCTGCGTTACGGGGGCCGCCTTGAAGCAGTTTATGCCCCTCCCAAGTTGGAAGCAACTTGTGCAACACACGTGGGTCTACGCGCGAGTTTCCCCGTCGCAGAAGGAGTTCATCGTAACCTCCCTGCGTACTCTCGGTTATACAACGCTTATGGCTGGTGATGGCACAAATGATGTCGGCGCACTCAAGCAAGCGCACATCGGTGTCGCGCTTCTGGATGGAACGCTGGACGATCTTCAAAAGATCGCGGAGCGCGAACGCCTGGAGCGCATCAAGAAAGTTTACGAGAGCCAGCTAAAGATCTCTGCGCGATTCAACCAGCCGCCACCTCCGGTGCCACCAGCTATTGCACACCTCGTACCTGATGCTGTCGCAGCGCAACAAAAAGCCGCTACAGACCAAGCTGAGGCAAGGAGAAGGAACCCCATGGAAAAGGTTCACTCGCAACTAGTTTCACATTACCCCGCTTTCTGACCTTGTCTGTTTCATAGTTTGATCTTACCAATATCACGAATGCCTTAGCGGACATGGAAGGTGATGAAGACGTCCCGAAAATCAAATTGGGCGACGCGTCTTGTGCTGCGCCATTTACATCGAAGCTTTCCAACGTCTCTGCCAGTGAGTCGGGCCATGAATATTTCTCGTAATTCCTATGATCCTGAATACCTCCGATCAGTCACACACATCATTCGCCAGGGACGGTGCACACTAGTCGCGACCATTCAGATGTACAAGATATTAGCACTAAATTGTCTGATTACGGCCTACAGTCTCAGCGTTCAATATCTGGACGGGATTAAGTTCGGAGATTATCAAGTCACAGTTACCGGAATGTTGATGTCCGTTTGCTTTCTGTGCATTTCCCGAGCGAAGGTCTGTATCGGCTCGTTGGCTTAATACACGTGTTCTGATTCTTGACGTTGCAGCCGGTGGAGAAACTGTCTCGCGAACGCCCATTGAACAATATTTTCAATTTTTACGTCCTTCTCTCCGTTCTATTGCAGTTCGCACTTCATATCGTATCTATGGTCTATATTACGGAGCTGGCACATGGGTTGGAAGAGTAAGTCGTGGACTCGCGACGCCGCAGCGCTGCTCACGTTTTTGACATGATGTTGACGTCTTGGTCAGCCGTGGACCTATAGATTTGGAAGCCAAGTTCGAGGCCAATCTACTCAATACAGCTGTATATTTGCTCGGTCTTTCACAGCAAGTTTCGACATTTGCTATCAATTTCCAGGTCAGTCAAAACTAGGCTGAGCTTTGTCGGTGTCCTTGACATAGTGATTCGTGCAGGGACGTCCCTTCCGTGAAGGCATTCGGGAGAACAGTGCCTTATACTGGGGTCTGGTCGGCGCCAGCTGCGTGGCCTTCTCAGGGGCGACAGATTTCATCCCCGAACTCAACCGATGGTTGCAGGTCGTTGAAATGGATAATTCGGTCAGTCACCGGTCCTTGATGACACTTGTTCTCCGCTGATCCCTAATAGTTCAAACTCCGTCTGACTGCGTCTATGATCATCGACTTTATCGGCTGTTGGGTTATTGAGAAGACCTGCAAGTACTTGTTTGCTGACCTTGAGCCCAAACGCATAGTGACACGTGGGCGGGAGAGACGCGAAAGACGTCGAGCCGCAGAGGAGTTAATAGCGCGGGATCAAGAAATTGATAGTGAAAAGAAGACCCAGTAACCTAACTATTTGTGTCACTATCACCCGCCTTGCCCCCACTGGTCGTTGTTAGCATCGATCGTATAGAATACTTATCTTGTCCCATTAGATCAATGGCCCAGTGACTGGCACTCGGCCCTTGATCCCGCGCTTGTGTCGTCATCCCGGTGTTTGCTTTCCCTCAGCCGGCCTCTTGACTTTCCGAGATGAGGTGGCGCGAGGAACCTGTCGGCACCGCTTCCAGGTGGTCTCGTGTATTCGGAACTAGGGTCGTTGACAGTGCGTGGAATTCCTGGTGGGAACTCCGCCTCGGATACTAACCTCGGCAGAGGTCGCGAAGCTAGGACACAAGGGTTATGATTCAACCTTTAGTTGGTCCACCAATTTTGAGCTATAAAACATTGCGTCTGGTATCTTTTGAGTGACACGCACAGAACCCACCATGTCGCCCACAACCTATCGTCTCGGACTAATTGAGAGCTGGTTGGGACCTCCCGTACAGATGGGGTTAACCGTCTTGCTCTTAATGTTCCTTTCGGGTCTATGCTTTCTTCGTTATGCCCGTAGCCCTTGGCGTAAGCTTCCTCCTGGTCCTCGTGGCCTCCCAATACTGGGCAATATCAGGCAGCTCAAGGACAAACGCTGGTTGACGTCCGGCGGATGCAAGGAACTTTATGGTACGCTCGGGCCTTCGCCTGTCATTCATCTCTTGGCCCCTGAATGATAAACAGGAGACGTTGTCTACCTGAGCGTCCTGGGAAGACCCATGGTCGTGCTGAATTCGCAGAAGGCTGCGGCCGATCTGCTCGGACGGCGGGCCAGGAATTATTCTGACAGACCCCGCTTTATCATGGCATCGGAAATACTAACAGGTGGGATGGAGGTCAGCTTCCTTCAATATGGGGTGCTGTGAGCGATCCATTCGAGATCTATCGTGCGAGACCGTAGCATGTCTCAACGAGATTGACTACGACAGATGGCGGCGGATGCGCAGGGCGGCTCACGAAGGACTGCACAAGATGGCTTCCAAGGCGTTTAACGACATACAGATGACGGAAGCCGTCCTGCTGGCCAACGGAGTGCTGGAAAGCCCATATCGGTGGGAAAAACACATGCGCCGGTTCACGGCCTCTATGATCATGACTGCTGTTTATGACACCCCCGTGATTCACTCCGTGGAGGACGAGAGTGTGCGACGGATCAATGATCACGTCAAGCGGGTCGCGCTCTCGACCTTGCCTGGGTCCTATTGGGTCGAACTCCTTCCCTGGATGAAGTACATTCCGAGCCGGTAAGCACCTGCTGCCGCCAACCCTAACGCCAACGCCCCTGACGAGTGAGGTACTTTCCAGATTCGCGAAATGGAAGCGGACGGCGGAGGAATGGTTCCTGCGTGACTCGGAGATGTTCGAGAGCCTCGTCGAGTCCGTTCGCAAGAACATGGTGAGTCTCGAATTTGAACGGGCCTGGCTGGGTATTTTAATCGGCGACGATAACGGTGGCCAAGGCGAAAGGCATCGATCGCCCTTGTCTGAGCGCTACGTTCATCAAGAATCAGAGCCGTAGTGGCCTTGACGAGCTCGAGATGGCGTGGCTCGCGAGCACGATGTAGTGAGTCATTTATGGAAGCGAGCTACTTCGCTGCCGCCCAGTGCTAAGCGGGTGCTTTTTGCCGTATCAGCGGTGCGGGTGCCGAGACTACGACGAGCTCGATGTACTGGTGGGTGCTCGCCATGGTCGCTTTCCCCGAAGCTCAGAAGCGAGCCCAGGCCGAACTGGACGCCGTCGTGGGACGCGGCCGGGTCCCGTGTTTCACCGACCTGCCCAGCCTGCCCTACCTGCGTGCCATGGTCAAGGAGGTCCTCCGATGGAGGTCCGTCCTACCCCTCGGGATCCCACACTGCTCCCTCGAGGACGACTGGTACGAGGGCATGTTCATCCCGAGAGGGACCATGTGCCTCGTGAACGTCGGCTTGTGCAACCTGGACCCGGCGATCTACGGCGATGACGCGGCGCTGTTCGACCCGTCTCGCCACCTCAACCCGGACGGCACGCCCGCGCCGAGTCCGCCGGACACTCAGGACGAGGGGCACATCGTCTACGGGTTCGGGAAGCGGATATGCATCGGGCGGCACGTCGCGAACGATACCATGTTCATTGCGTTCGCCGTCATGCTCTGGGCCATGGAGCTTGTGCCGGCCAAGGACGAATACGGGAGAGAGATCCCTGTCGACGTGGACGGCTATGCCGACAACGGGATGCTTCAGTGAGTTTATTTTTTTATTCGGGCGCGGTCTTCAACTCACGGTTGAAACACTACCCACCTTCTCCCCTAAAGTCTCCCCGTCCCCTTTTCATGCAAGATCACCCCGAGGTTCCCAGAGGCCATCTCCATTCTCAATGAAGAGCGTGAGCTTCGTGATCAGCTGTGAACGCACCAGCGGTCAACCTTGTTGGAGGTGCATTAACCGTGGAGGGCGCCGTTCTATAACCGACCAAATGATTGACGCGAGATTGCTCGCCGCGTATGCCAGGTTTCTCTTTTTCTGTATATACATTACCCAATTCTACGGAGGAGCCTCTCTTCTTCCATGTTACTAAATGGAATCACGATGACCAGACCGCCACTAAGAAGAAGAAAAAAAAAAAAAGAGGGCTTCTGAGAGTAATAAGAGCGTAAGGAGTACGAGGACCTGTCGTTGGATCGAAAGCCCGGGTAATGGAAGCGATTGCGTGCTTACCGCCGCGCGCCTGCCACCCGCTTCGGTGTGACCCGTGGGACGAGGGACCGTTCCTAAGCGCGGCGGGACTGACTTGGCGAGCCACAGTTAGCCGACCCGAATTGATCATGAGAAGGCACGACGGTCCGCACGACGCCGTCCCCATGGCACTGGCACCACGACGACGACGGCGCCGCGCCGATCTTTGCGCTGATTGATGGCAAGTCCCACCACCGTGATTTTCTGCTACTGGCAGACCCAGAGCCATCCTCGAAGCTCGAGAGCGATGGTAAATCCCGACGGGGTTTACCATAAACTCTTGCTTCACTCGGAAATGGCAGCACGTGAGCCTGAACTGTGTTACTATAGATTGGTATCTTATGGTGTTAGAAGCTACATTACATGACATGAGGTCGTCAGAAAAAAGCAATGCAACGCCGGACAGATGTGTAGAGAGACCGGCCAGGAAAGAAACGTGAAAAAGGGAACCCCCAAAAACCAAAGTATGACAAGGGCCCATATGAGACTACCGCGCTGGTGACGCCAACTTGTGCGGCACCTTGGCCTCGATATCGGCCAACTGCAGGTTTCGCTTGTCAGCGAGCTCTCTTTGTCTTTGTAGGGACCTTTTCACAACAAAGAGATCGATCAGAACCATATTCGACCCATGTTGTTTGGGAAGCAAGACACACGCACTTGATCTGGGTTTCGAGCTCCAGCACACGTTCTTTGTAGCCCTGTCTCTCCCGCTTGACCTTCTCTTCAGCCGCGCGCAACCGCGTCTCATATTCCTTCACCCGCGCTTCCCACTTGCTGTCCGCCGCAGTGGTCTTCTGATTCATCGTGGCCATCTTCTCCTCCGCTGCCGCAAGTTGATTCTGCGCGTTGGCCAACCGACGCTCCGCGTTGTTCGCGCGTATCATGAGCGCCTTGACCTCGTTCGAGTCGCCTGGCGTGGGTCGCTTCAGTATGGCCAGCTGCGCGCTCAGGTCCGATAACGTCGTCTGCACTGCGAGTCAGAACGAAGGACGATTCTAACGTGCACGTAAAAAAAAACCGATTACCTTGGCTGCTTCCAGTTCGCCTTCCTTCGCACTGAGCTTGCGCCGCCACGTGGTCTTTGTTTCCGCGTATTGCTTCACACTGCTCTCGAATTTGTCCAATTGCCGCCACCGCTGGTCCAGCGACTTGCGGATTTCATTCAGCTTCTCGGTGTACCGAGCCTCCGCTTCCTTGGCGCGCTTCTCAAAGTCCTGCTGGATCTGACTCAAAGACTTCAAGCGGCTGATGAGGTTGTCGTGGAAGACACCAAAATTAGTGTATGGTTTCGTCTCTGCATGACCACCTTTCTTCTACAATCAGAATCGGGATCAATGTCAGACCAAGTGCAAGGGAGGGTGACTGAATGACAAACGTACCGGTGTCTTGTCGACTCCCAAGATCTTGTCCATGTATTGATAAATGGTGAGCAGGAGCGTATTACGCTCCGTTACCTGATCTCTGAATTGGTTCTCAGCAGCGAGCAGGGATCTTTGGTCCTTCGAGAGTCGCTGCTCAAGCTCCTGCGCGCGCGCGCGCAATGTGGCCACCTCGGACTCTGCAGTGCTCAAGCTCGCTTGAGCAAGATCGAGCTTATCGGAGACGTTCAATCGCGCCTGGGTCTGAGCGGCCAGCTGCGCCGAGAGGTCGCGGTTCTCCGCATGCAGCCTGTCGATGACGCCATCGCGCGCGCGCATGCGCGTCTCTCGCTCCTCCAGGTCCTTGCGAGCACGTGCGAGCTCATCCTCGAGCCGCTCGAGGTCACGCTTGAGCCTGTCCGCCTCAAGCTGTAGCGAGAACCGCGCGGTCGTCGCGTGTTCGCCCTGCGTCTTGGCCGCTGCCTCCAGTGCGCTCAGCGCGGCCTGGAGCGTGGAGACGTCCGCCTCGCGCTGGCCAAGAAGGGAGTGCACGCGAGCCAGCTCGGTCTGTGCGCTTTGCGTCGAGGACTCTTGCGCTT
Source organism: Russula dissimulans (assembly GCA_022376545.1). Taxonomy (NCBI): domain Eukaryota; kingdom Fungi; phylum Basidiomycota; class Agaricomycetes; order Russulales; family Russulaceae; genus Russula; species Russula dissimulans. The sequence goes on along the minus strand of WTXJ01000024.1, from coordinate 256,306 downwards.
CGCAGGCACGGCGGGACCGGCGCAAGTCCGAGTCGAAGTCCCGGTTTGCTTTTTCGAGTTGGCTTTCGGCGCGCTCGCGAGCGTCACGTTCCTTTTCCTCTTCCCCGACGAGGTCCTTGACATGTCGCGCTAGCTCTTCCTGACGAGCTCGGTGAGCAAGGATGTCTTCGCTGCATGTATCGTAGAGCTTCGTCACTTCCTGCAACTCGCCCTTGAGGTGTGCTGCTTTCTGTCAAGACGTCAACGAATGCCCAGGGCACTAGTAAGGGCACATACTTCTTTCAAGGCCGCTGTAAGCGCTTCTAATCGTTCACGCTCGACCATTTCGTCTTCGCGTGCACGATCGTTAATCCGCTTCAGTTCCTCTGCGTCTTCCTCGAGCTCGTAAATGCGGTGGCCGAGTTGCTCGATCTCGCGGTTTGCAAGCGCAATCTCTTCATCCTTTTCCTCAGCTTCTCGTTCTAGATGAGCGAGTGCAGCTTCAAATTTGTCGTGAAGTGCGTTGGTGTTGGATTCCAGCTCTGCAACCTGCATGCGAAGCTCTTCTGACTCAGTGTCGCGTTCAGCGAGAGCCTGCAGGGAAATCAGGGGACAATCCTTCAGGCTAGGCGGATACAACCTACGTCACGTAGCTCCTCGATTTGTACTTTGGCTTCATCAACTTCGCCCTTCCACTCGCCTTCAACGTCGTCGAGGATAGAGCGGTGTTCGCTGACGAGTTCAGAAATCTCCTGGCCTTTGAAATTAAGCTCGTCATCCTTCTGTTGAAGTTCGATATTTGCAGCGGCGAGCTTGTCACGTAGCACGTTGAGGTCGTCCTCGATCGCTTCGCGTGACTCGCGCTCCTCCAGGATCATGGCACGGCTTTGACTACGTTCAATCGTTTCCGCTTCCCGGCGGCACTCCAAGTCTTCAACTTGCAAACGCAGAGCCTCATTCTGATCCAGGAGTTCTTCCTTTTCTTCCTCATGTTGAGCAAGGGCATCAGCGTGTTCTTCCAGCGCAGCTTTAAGATCCCTGATCTCCTCCTGGAGCGCGCCGATGTACTGGCGGCCGCTACTGCCGCCGGCGTCTTCCCCACGTTGTTCCACGATGTCCTTTAGTCGCTCGAGTTCGTCCATGTTCTCTTCGAGCAAGTGACGCACATTCTCAAGCTCGTCCTCAAGTTCTGCGTTACGCTCCTCTGCCTCATGGAGAGCGTCATCGTCTTGACCCGACTCGCTGATGAGACGACGGCGCAGGTCTCGGATTTCATGGTCACGCTTCTCGAGCAGAGCCTCCACCTCGCGTTCACGTGACGATCGCGTAGCGTCCCCGCGTTGTAGGCGCTGCAATTCGTTCTCGAGCTCGAGGACGAGCTTCCGGACCTTCTTGAGCTCCATGCCACGTTGTTGGACCTCGATCTTGAGGTTGATGTTTTGTTTGAGTGCGGCTTCCACCTGGTCGGGAGCCAGTTGAGCGAGACGCTCTTCCAAGAAATGGACCTTGAGCTTTATGTTGAAGTTTTCCTTCTTGAGATTGTCAATGTGCTGAATGAAAAGCGGTTGCTTGTTTGACACGCGTTATCAGAGAGGAGAGTGGCCACGGACCTTCTCCTGGTCCCGAAGGGTGAGGTTGTTCCCCTTCGGGTTCGTTGCATTCGACCTGGAACGCTTTCCCCTAGTATTCAAAGGTGTCCCGAGGTCACCTTCCCAGTTGTCTTTCTGCGTCGCATTGAGAGCGTCGGACTCGGGATCGTCGTCCTCCTCGCGAGCAGAGACATGTTTCCTTAGCGTTACTGGAGTGGCCTCGTCACCTTTACGTCGTACGGGTGCATGAGGGGGGGATGGAGTGGATATTGGGGCAGAGGAAGGTGCAGTGGTGTGAGAGGAGACGGAAGATACTCTGAGGGACTTTGCGGGGGTTGAAACACGAGAGATCAGTGAACCAAGGGAAAGATCTGGAGTTCCCAAGGACCGGAAGGAAGAATCGGCTTGCTGATTGAGAGCTGCAGACATTCCATTCAATGAACAAGCTCAAGTTGACCGAACCCCGCGTCTAGTTGAACCGGCTCGCTCCGGCCCGGTCGCTTTAGACTGCCTTTCCCATTACCTCCACGTACACCATGAAGATTTACTCTCTCGCCGTCATCCTTGCGCCTCCATCCGGTCCGAGCGCAACCCTATGCAAGGCTTCTGAACTCTCCTCTTTTACATTTTATCAAAAAGGTTCCGTCAACGAATTTCTATCGTTTTTCGCCAAGACCGTCGTAGAACGTACTGCGCAGGGCGCCCGTCAGAGTGTTCAAGAGAATAACTATACTGCGCATGTATATAACCGGGGAGGTGCGGAGCAACTTGCAGGTTAGCCTTCACTCTCCACATACATAAGGAGCTAACCTCCGTCTCGTTATGTAGCTGTGATTATCACTGACCAGGAATATCCTGTCCGACCGGCTTTTTCCCTTCTCACTAAGCTCCTCGATGATTTCACAGCAAAAATTCCTCAGTCTTCCTTCTCGAAGCCATCCTCAATTTCGTTCCCAGAGCTCAACACCTATCTTCAAAAGTACCAAGACCCACGGCATGCGGATAATATCATGCGAGTACAACAAGAACTTGATGAAACTAAGATCGTTCTGGTTCGTATATTTTTTATCCTTCACTCTTTCGGTTGTGTTCATGCATTGTTGTAGCACAAAACGATTGAATCGGTGCTCCAACGGGGCGAGAAGCTAGACAACCTCGTCGAAAGATCGACTGCACTTTCTTCGCAAAGCAAGATGTTCTACAAGACGGCTAAGAAGGTAGATCAACTCAACCCTCGTCCATTCTCTTCATTGACCACAATGCCGCGTTTTAACAGCAAAACTCCTGCTGTTCCGTCATGTGAGGCGCTCGAGGTAATGCGCGCTCTATCTTACGTTTGACATGTATTCATACCCTGGAGACAATGTGGACTATTTGACTAATTCCTCTAGAAGGAATCGCCTGGTTTAGGTACTACTGGCTTTGCGTCGCTCGCGATTACTTTTCTGCTTCGATGACTCGTTCGGCGTATATCAAGATGCCAGCCGCGCAGCACCTAGTCCAAGCGAGTGATAACTGATACCCCTGAGAGCAATCCACCTGCGACTCGAATCATGATTCAGTTCCGTGGCACCTTTATGTGTTCATCCGCCATCCAAGGTCGGAATACAGTATGTCATCGACTGTCCTTTTTTGAGACGTCTCTCGCACATACTTGTAGCCGCTATAACGGCTCGTTGGCGACTGCGGAACTGGAGAGAGGTATCACGTGAAGGGCGAACTTAATTAACGAGAGGACGGCATGTTCCGAGTGCTGCTGTACAGCTCATTCAGCCACAGTAATTGTAGTAGACAATTCCCACGTTTGAGCATCCCCCTCAAGACATCGATAGAATCCGTCCGCACCATGGTATGTTTCTTGACGTTCTACGCGTCTCTGGCCGAGCTCATCAAAGGTCCTATATAGCCCAAGGAGATCCGTGACATCAAGCAATTCCTCGACATCGCGCGGCGGAAGGACGCCAAATGTGCGTGTTTACTTCTATGCAAGTCTCTCCTGCAATCCTAACGGACATGTACACAGCGGCACGCATCAAAAAGATCGCATCCTCAACCCCGGGCACGAAGGAGCGCACAAAATTTAAGATTCGGTGTTCACGGTACCTTTACACCCTCGCGCTTGATGATCCAGAGAAGGCGGAGAAACTCAAGCAGAGTCTTCCACCAGGTGAGCCGAACGGCCATTACTACCGTCACCCTCTGTCTAATATGCGTTGCCTCAAGGCCTTGCCGTCGAGGAAGTGAAGAAACAGCCCAAGAAGAAGTGAACCTTGCTTGTGCTGTCGTTGGAGGTAACACTGCTGCAATTGGGCAGTGGGGACCCTGTATGTTCATGTTCGACGCCAACCATGAAGCGGTTGTGCACATGCGAAAATATATATATAAGCATGTCCTCTCAGGTTCTGTAATGGCACCTGTGCATGATCATCCAACCGGTTGGACGTATATCCGTATGATGCTATCATACACTCCTAACAGTACACACCCGCCAAGGAGCCCAGCCGTCACGCTCTGAAGGATCCTGCTTAGGAACCTGCCTCGTGGTCTTCGTAAGGGTATTCCCCGATCCCTTGATCCAATTTCAATATCTACCTCAGCTGAACTGGGGCGGTCGAGATGACAAAGTACAGTGTCAATCAATATTCCTCCATCCAGGCGGGAAAGTGGAAGAACATTGAGTAAAAATAATGAAAGTGTTAATGTCCGGGTATATCTGCCGGTGACCTCAGCTGATTAGCGGACGAGCGGAGTGACCTTGGTGACCCACATTATCATCGCCGTCACAAGACTTGGAAGCCAGAGCGGGAGAAGTGGCAACCGCGGTCGCCACCGGGTAACGGCCACTAGATCCACCATTAGTATGTATCAATCAGCTGTGCAACTGAATTGGATCACACCACTGTAGTAGATTTCTTCCCGTTGCCCGCGCCATAGTACGACGCGTGTCTGCCCCCCCTTATCGCCAGACTGTACGCTAATGCGCAAGAACTGTTCGCCTCTACGCAGACGTACACAGGTTTGCCCAACTGCACACGATTGCTCACAACGCGTGACGACGGATTCCGTCGGTACGAGTAACTCCTGTGCGTCAACGCATCGTGAAGTTTCGTCACTTCCGATCGGTATCAGGCATGCTTCTGAGCCGGGCCCAGGTGGTGGAGTTGCACAGCAACCATGCGGGCGATCTGTACAAGAGGGCATGAGCGAGGAATAGATAGGCCTCAGCAAAATTTCGCACTGAGGAACCACTCGGTGTCTAGACACCACGCTGGTTCTTCTGAGAGCGGCGAGGGCGAGGTGGTCAGATAGTCGCTCCACGCGCTCTCTTGAGCACCGGCGAGCGGAAGGTCGTCGAGCGCGGTGAGCAGGGTCCCGGGAGAGAGATGGGATGCTAATGGCGAATCGGGCGTAACGGATGCTACTAGCGAGCCATCCGTAGAAATATCTGAGTACCCGAGGTGATATAATGGACCCGGGAGCGGCAGGAGGAGGATGAGGCACAGCAAGGAGCTGAGGAGTGGACCAGCGGCCGCGATGCGTGCGCGGACTCGAGGGGCCGAGGCGGCGAGGGCGTGAGCGGGGAAGGCGACGAAGGCCGCGGGTAGCAGTACTGTTAAAGATGCACCGAGGGATTGTAGTGGCACGTTGTCCCTGTCAGAGACGCGTCAGCGGCGGGACGGGAGACGAGGGTTACGCGGGACGAACAAAGCGGCCGCGAGGGCGTGCCCTGCCTCGTGTATAGTCTGCGAGACAAAAAGCGCGCTAATGAGTAGAGGAAGATGTGAGAGTGGAAGGGTGATTCCTGGTATCTGTTATCGGCGAGTGAGTGTGCGGCGAAGATGGGCGGCCACGGCAGGAAGAGATGAGATGAGACGAGATGGACGTACCAGTAACTGTACAGGGACGTCTGTTGCCGTGGGCGAGGTGGACGTGGAGTCATATGCCCGCTTTGCGCGCGGGGATGGGTCTGCAGACTGCGGGATCAGATCGGCCATCATCGATCTCCTTGCGAGCTGGACGAAAGTCCAGGCCAGCACGACCAAAGCTATGGCCATACCGAGCAGGGAGACTACGATGCCCGTGTCAAACACAGCAAGCAGAATCGTGCGAACACGGGCGGCGCGACTCCGAGAGAGCCAGCGAGCTAGGGTGTCATGGCGGGAGTTGAAGGCGGTGCTCTCGACGCGTAGGTAGGGTCCAGTAAGCGTGACAGTTGTCAACTTTCGCTTCCGGGTGACGAGTGAAATGGGTAGGATATCGCGCGGATTGTTAGAGGATCGGTAGAGGCGGTGAATGAGATGTATCGAAGACCATAAACCGATGAAGAGGAGAAAAAGGGTGAGCGTGGTCATACATGAGCCTGTGGCAGTCGTGGTTTTCAGGGCTCATTCTTACCTAAGCAGGTCTGCGATGACAGCCTAATTCTTGGATACGCTGTGCGCCGTCCCCTCGAGTCAGGTCTCAGCCTTGAAATCTCGGCTCAGTTCAGTTGTGCCATGCCCATAATCTCACCAATAATATTGGTGCTGGTGTGCGACCTCGTGCAATTGCGGTGGAGCAGATGCCTCGGCCTCGAGAATACCGGCTTTTCGGCCAACCCTTCGTCTCGTTGATGCACATTTCTCGTTGTCCCATCGAAAGTTCTAATGATACGTCGCTCAGGTTGTCCTCATGTGACAAAATGTCCGCTGTTCCATTGTTATCTGTATAATTCTTTTAGTCTTGGTCGATCCCCGCGGGTTCTTGATCTATCCCAAGGACGAAGAACTGAATTCCCCGCCTTCTGTACATGCACAACCTTGTCCTCTGGAAGTGCGATGGGGTACCTTCTTAACAAGAGAGACTACATAGTGGATATGCAAAGTGGCAGGGCATATCAACCAACAGCCTGCTCCAACCATCATAGCCGAGGATGTACAGCCATCAACCGAAATTATCCATCAATGTTGAAGAACCGATCAGTAACGATGAGCCGGCCATATATAATGTCAGGGTCTGCACCGCAACCACCTCAGGCTGAGCCTCTCTTTGCCCGTTTGCTACGCTGATTTTCCCCCCGCTTTCTTTGTACTCCACACTCGACGTGTCTGGGTCCCGATCAATTTGAAGTCCACTAGCCGTTTTACTCTGAGTTTACTACTATGGGTTCCGTACGCTCCCACACATTCTGCTGCTGCATCCCTGTGCGGTTCGGTGCGTTTATCATGACGACACTGTTTCTCCTTGGCGGTTCGACTCTCGCGGCCGTCGGCTGGCACGGCGTTACGCATAAAGGTATGAAGGCATCTTATTCTTCCAGACTTACGTCCTTGACGACATTTTTCAGACCAATCACATCTGACCAAGAACCAGGACTTTTCCCTCGTCGTCACTTCTATCTCATACACCATCCTTGCTTTAATCTCGCTCTTCGGGTGCGTTTGCTTTGTGCCGCTTCGTTTCGCGCGGCGCGAACGCTCATATCTGTTCTCAGCTTGATCGGATGCGTCATCAAGCGCCGCTCTTATATTTCTTCGTACAGCTCGGTTATAGCTTGGCATTTGGGGACGAGCATCGCCACTGGCGCGTTTTTCATCTATACGCTCTTCCACAAGGTTGGCGACTCGGACATAAACAACTGTGTCGCCAAGAATGGCGATGACCAGAACCGGGAAGAAGACTGTAAGAGTGGCTTCAAGATTTACCGCAACGTCCTCATCGCCGTTAACATCGTGTTCTGGTTGCTTCAATTCTGTGCGTCTTCCGTCTTTCCCATAGTCTGCGTTTGCGTCTGGTTTACCGACGGATAAATAGGGGGTTGCGTCATTGTCGCTCATTACGTGGCACAACTTCAGGAAGAGGAGGAAAAGGAGGACTATCCACCACCGGCTCAGACGGCGGCGAGCACACCACCGATGGCTACGACGTACAACCAGTATTCGTTCAATCGGCCAGATAATTCATTCGGTCATAACACCTCGGCCAGTGTATGAGCTAGGGAATGATATTAACGACTGTCGAGTACACCATTTTACGACTACTATGTCATTTTGTTCGAAAGAGAGCCGAATATCACCAGAGCACTATTTGAAAGATGTTACGTTGTAAATGCTATCACTTTCATTCTTCCTCGCCCTGGCTCACGGTTTGTTTTCTTTCACTGCCAGTGGTGTTTCAGCGCGAGATTTCTTGTCTGTTACTGAACCACTCAGTTATGGTGTCTTGTGCATAGAAGAGAGGGGATGTACTATGAAGGATATGATGACAGAGATCAAATACCTCGTCTCTGGTGTTCCTGTGGTCAATCAGTCAATATGTTTAATAGGAAAGCCACTGTCTATAAGTTCCTTCTACTGACGACCACAGATTGGGTAATTTTGCTCACAGAGTAATATTACCGAATGATGTTGGAGGTGGTGTACTGATAACCCCGGCGCATTGACCAAATCGGTACAGTTGGGCCTTTCATAACATGATGATGGCAAAAAGAAGTCAAACACCAACAGGATTCGAACCTGCACTTTCAAGGTGCAGATTTCTGGTCTGCTTTCTCCAACGAAACAGATTTCTCGTCTGTTACCAAACCACGGTGTCTTGTACATGGTAGATGTCACCGCTACTACCACGGACCCGATAGTCCGATGGTGAACACGAGGAGGAGAACGAAGGTTACGATGAGGAAGCAAAGCATACACCCATACGTCTTCCGGGAGCGGAGCGATAAGTCAAACCAAGGGCAATGAAGTATGCCCGACTTCGACTTGTAGCGAGAACAACCTGATATTGAGACAGAAGACTCAAGTTAGAGTCTCAAGTAACTAGGTACAACGCTATAAATACTACGAGTGGGTAGGCTATTCCCATAAAGCCTTATGCAGACAATAACTACGGTCAACAGTGGCGTGGCGGTAATCAGACAGCTAGCAATAAATCAGGGCATCAAGCCCTGGTAAGGTACAATCTCACTTGTATGGATCAAAAGCAATGCGGGGTGGTACATAGGCAAACAATGGGGCATAGCCGGTTCTTGAACTTACCGCAGTCCAACAGACGCCAACCCATCCGTTCTCGCGTGCCGGTGACAGTAGAGAAGGGATGAAACGATGAATGATATTCAAGCCTCCAAGCCAACAGATTTCAAACACCTCATCTCGAGCATTCCTGTGGTTAATACAGACAGGGTATTTCAATTATCTTACAGAGTAGTTATACTGTCTTGGCAATGTTGTGCACCAACCACAGCACATCAACGAAATCGGTCCTTCGGGCGTCGCATCAGGAAGATATCCATCAGATTTCGAGCTTTTGAACTTTCTGGGAAAAAAGTCTTTTCAGCTTTTCGACTTCAAAAAAGTAAGTGGCAGGGTTCCTGATGGCCGCTGACTTGACATGAGATGAGATAACGGCAAAAAGAAGTTGAACACCAGCAGGATTCGAAGCTGTGCCATGAATGACATACAATGGAAATATAATCCCTCATCTCGAGTGTTCCTGCTGTAAATCAACCAGTAATTTCTACAATAAAGCTACTATCTACAAGCCGCTTCCATAATTAGACAATCGAAGACATACACGCTTGCGAGGCTGCCGATCGCCGGATCTCCCGGACCGCTTGCGGCTAATGCAACTATTCTTCCCTTCTGCTTTCAACAGTACTTCTGTGAAAACCACCTTCTAGATAACAAATATCATAAACTTTATACTGCGTGCCAGTACTGGTACTAGTGAAAAATACGCACGAGAGGAAGCCTCGCGCGCGGCAATTGCCGGTATATCATCGTCGGTTGTTGATTTGTGGGTGCCCGCGAAAGATGGTATGATACCAGATTGTCAACTGCTCGTAGGTTGTACTTACTTATCACCAGGTTGTATGCACTGATTGCGGAGGCACGGTCATTGAATACGATGCTGCAGCCGGAAATGGCTTTTGCGTACAGTGTGGCACTGTTCTCGAAGAAAACACTATCGTAAATGAAGTCTCCTTTGGCGAGACCGCAGCAGGCGCTGCTATGGTCCAGGGATCGTATGTTGGGCAGGGCGCAAGTAAGGTTTTTTAAAGTCGTTTCCTGCATGCGCGCTCAAATCAATTCAAAGCCCACGCACGAATGGGAGGCCCTTTCGGAAACAGGGGAAATACAGAGTCGAGGGAGCAGACTATTGCCAACGGTGAGTTCCCACCTCTGCGATGCTACATGTCCCACATTCTCCTCAGAGGGATTTCCCCCCCTCCCTTTCCCCTCATCTCCGCGTGCTTTGGCCCAGAATCTGATTCTCCCGTCGCCTTCGTTAGCGAATCGCAAGATCCAGAGCATTGCTTCCGTTTTGCGCCTATCTGATGTCGTCTCTCTTGCGGCAACACGGCTGTACACCCTTGCAGTAGAGCACAAGTTTACAAAGGGGCGAAAGAGTCTCAACGTCGTCGCTGTCTGTCTCTATGTTGCATGCCGGCAAAAAGAGACGCGCAACTACATGCTCATCGACTTCTCGGACCTCCTCCAGGTGAAACCGCATCTCGCAATGCGTCTTTAATCAACATCAACTCACTGATCTCCTCCAGGTCAACGTATTCGAGCTTGGACACACCTATCTCCAGCTCGTGCAGACCCTCAATCTACGCTTACCACTGGTAGATCCCTCCCATTACATCTCTCGTTTCGCCGCGCTCCTAGAGTTCGGTGATGAAACGCACAAAGTCGCGACGGACGCCATTCGGCTCGTGCAACGTTTCGATCGAGACTGGATGACCAAAGGACGACGGCCTGCAGGCATATGCGGCGCATGTCTTCTCCTCGCCGCACGCATGAACAACTTTCGGCGCTCAGTGGAGGAGATCGTGCAAGTTGTCAAGATCGCTGACACGACGTTGCGTAAACGTCTGAAGGAGTTCAAGGAAACGCCAAGTGGTGCGTTGACCTTGACGGACTTCCGTACCGTGTGGCTCGAGGAGGAAATGGATCCACCTGCATTTATTAAGGGTAAAGAGAAGGAGCGTGCGACAAAGGGGACGGAGGCAGACGAGGAGGCTTCTGAAGAAACAGGCAGGGCGCGCAAGAGGACGAGCAAGACAGGTAAGCGCAAACGCAAGCGACGGAATGTCAACGCGAGTGACGAGGAAGACGGCGGTGGCGTTCCTCACGACGATGTGCCGCGCGCATATCTCGACCCTATGCTCCTTAACTCGGGAATTCTAACTGGCACGTGCCAGCCCGAGCCCCTCTTCTTACCAGAACCTGGGGAGGGAATCCTCCATAACCCAACAGGCACCACACATCTAATGGAACAGCCTACTAGCGATTCTCTCGGACCACCGCCCTCACAAGCCATTGATCCGGGCGGTGTAACCGATACCGTGTCGCCACTCGAAGTCGAAGTCAACAACCTCCTTACGGAAGAAGTCGCAGAGTTCCTGCTCAACGATCAAGGCGCACAGCTCAGCGCGGCATTGAACGAAGTGAACGAGCGGCGCATGGCAGCCATTCAGCTTGTGGACGAGTTGACTGGATTAGACGAGGAAGAACTTGATCAATTCCTTCTGACTGAGGAAGAGATTCAGATCAAAGAGCGTGTCTGGGTTGAGATGAACCGGGAGTACCTTGAAGCCATTGCAGGTGGGTTCCCTGGCACCGCCATCAAAGACGTGAGTTCATCTGGCGTTTTGATCGCTAAACAGCGAAAGGGGAACAACATGAGCCGGGTACAGCCTCGACCAAACATAAGAAGGTTCGCATCTACAGTTTTGGTGTTTTGGGCTCTCAGCTGATGGATGGCGACGACGACGAAACAGCGCCGGAAACATGCGACAAAACCTCGCGACGCCTCTACCCCGCACGGGAACACGGCTGCCGAGTCCGTGCGTACGCTCCTCAAACAGAATGCGCGATACAGCAAGCGGATCAACTACGATGCTCTCAAGGACCTCTTCACGGACGAGAAGGACGAAGATAATGACGGCAAGTTGTACACCATCCACGATGACAAGGATGAGGAGATTGCGCCGAGCGTAGTCGTCGAGGAGGGTGGAGGGCGTGTTGGTGGGCATGCTGACTTGATTAACGCTGCAGAGCTACAGCGGGATCCCGAGTATATGGATGATGGCGACGGAAGCGACAAGGGCAATGACTACGGTGACATTGGTTGGGAGGACACGTATGAGCAGGAAGTGTAGTCTAGTGTATTGTTATAAATTTTAATATGTTGAACGACTTCTCAAGGCATTTTGGTTGAGGAGCCTGGGCCACCTTGGTTGTTCCCGATTTCCATTCTCTGCCCTCCTAGGGATGAAAGTGAGATAGAACAGTCCGCGGAACATGCATTCTAGTCTGTGTCTGACCGATCTGACCTACTGTAGAACCCCTTTATCTTTCACACCCCTGCATCGAGTGGGACCCACCTTCAATCCACTTATTGACGACCATTCTGTCTCGCTGACCCAACAGTCCAGGCCCGTTGAAGCCTCGCGCAGAACCTGCCACTGTCACGCTAGGTTACGTTTGGTACTTCCGCAGCTTGTGAAATCTTTTCTGCATGCGGTTACATTCCTGCGCGCTACTGTAGTCTCGTGCTACGCCACGAATGGATAAGCTGCTAACGAGTAGAAGCAGAGTCTCGCCATTGTCTCGAACACACCTACCCTCGGAGCGTGCCCAAGGAATCAAGGAACATCTGCGACTACAAGCTTGCCGTGAGAAGGGAGGCCAGATGTAATAGAACTGAGTGACAACTTGGTGAGTGGACACCCACTGCCTTGAGCAAAAAAAGTTATAGCAACACGGGATCCTGGGTTCCGTTTAACTCTGTTCCAGTGCTCGCATCGCATGGGAATGGGAAGCGAACTCTCGACATTGGCGCCCATTGTAGGCATGGTCAACATGAGGCACGGGAGCACCGCCACACACATATCCCCAACATCCCCTCGTTCTCCCCTCTTCTTCTCAACCCCGTACCAACCACGATGATCATCATTCTCGCCATTCTCGCAGCCACCCGCGCATCCCCTTTTGGACTACCATCACCTAACCTCTCTCTCGACCAACTTCAAGCCCGCGGGGCCTCCTGTGACGACCCTGACGGGTGCCGGTCGCTCGGGGACATAATACGTAGCTGTCTGTTCACCATCCTATTGTGTACATGGGTGTCTATGCACCCGAACATCCCAAGTCCCGACGAGAGGTGGCCAAGGGTTGCATTGCGACGTGCGGGACTTATGCTTCTAGCCGTCTTTGTGCCAGAAGCAGTCATCGCATGGGCATTGAGGCAACGACAGGCTGCCACTGAGCTAGCAGAGAAATACAAAGGTGAGTCATAAGTTCTTGATCGAACCTCAATAATGACCATTCGACATAGGAGAGGGATGGACAGTCACCCACGGTTTCTTCGCGACCATGGGTGGTTTCATGGAATACGAGGGAAACCGTCCCATCCGAGTCATGTTGCCCCATCAGCTAGAATCGTATTCTCTGACAGGCAATGGCGATTTCCCAAGGATCTCGAAAGCGGAAATTACGGACAAGAGCAAGGGAGACGCTATCTCAAAAGGTTTTGTCATCCTGCAAACCGGCTGGTTTGTGACACAAGTCATCGCTCGAGGAGCCCAAGGCCTTCCAGTCACCGAGTTGGAACTCGTCACAGTTGCTTTCGCAGCCCTCAACTATGTGATTTACTCCCTGTGGTGGGACAAGCCGCTAAATGTGCAACGTGGGGTACGAGTGTACAAGAAACGAATTACTGAAGAGCCAACGAATGACGGGGACGTTGAAGCTACAGTTGGATTTTGGGTCGCCCTTCGGGATGCCCTTTCTGGCCTTCCTGCCGCAGTTGTCCGTGGCCCACCTAGTGCCGACTTCAATACTTGGCTAGGCCGCGTCGTCGCATGGCCGCTCTTCAGGCCTTTGTACATTATGATGGGCGACGCGGAGACGTACGAGAAGAGGGTCAATACATTTTATCCTAGCAAATGGGTCTCGCAATCTGAAGGTTTCTCATACATCCTCGTGGTCCTTATCACGTTGGCCTTCGGCGGCATTCACTGCGCTGGGTGGTCATTCACTTTCCCCTCTAACACAGAGCGAATTATCTGGCGTGTCGCTTCACTCTGTATAACTGGAGTCCCAATTATGCTTTTCCCACTCATAGTTGCGGTTGTAACTGAAGTCCTTAGCGCTGGTGGTGATAACTGGGCGAATATTGCCATTAGGCTGCTATTAATAGTTTATGTGCTTTGTCGATTGACGTTACTTGTGCTCCCTTTCCTGTGTCTGAAATCGCTCCCTCCTGCAGCTTTCCATGTCGTACACTGGACTTCTTTCATCCCACATATACTATAATTCGCTCTTATAGCCCATCAGCTTACTGACCACAACTCAATGTGACGGTGCCATATTATTCGAAGGTTATCTTATGCGTTGCAGACAACATAGGTCATAATATTAATACAATATCTGCCGCGGATGCTTCCCAGGATTGTCATTGATGTTTGAAGTTGTGCATTGCTGAGGTGTTTTTCAGGACACGAACGAACAGAAAGTTCTTTACGGTGAAGAAGGTCCGTAGAGCATAGATTACGTTCACAACGCTCAGACACCCCTGCAGAGTTGCAGGAAATCCTCACTGCTATCCCAATTACATGTAGCGATTGGCCCAAACTGGTAGTACCAGTCTGATGAATGCACGGCACAATGGACAAACTAAGTTGTCCTGCGAACACCGTCATAGCTATCAATGAATCATAAGACATCCCCCTGCCCTGTTACTTGGGCAGTCTTCATGGGGCATTTCTACAATAGCTGCATGGAGGACCCTAAACGTCATTGACTTGCCCCCCACATCAATGACAAAGTCTCTTTCCGAGCTTAGGGCTTAGAGCCCTCTGCTGCGGAAGCGTGACACGTGCACAGGCAGTCAAAGACTGGAAATAGTTTTTGGCTCGCCGGGGCGGGCAATCCTGGAGGCAGAAATACCAACCTTGCCACTCAGCTCGCCCGCGGCGGGAGCAGCACCCGCATATAAAGAAGTGATAGCACCGCATGACACAGGATACATTACCAAGGATACAAAGGTCCGCACGAAAAGAGTTGCGGTACGCGTGAGGTCTGTAGCGATGCTTCCTGGGTGTAAGGAAATGGAGATGATGCTTTCGCGGCCGCATGGCCAGGCGGGTTTGTTCGAGGAGAGAATGTTGCCCTATAGCAGCAAGATCAGAAATGGCGGATATCCGAGTCCAAACAAAATAATGTTTCCTTACTAGCTTGCTCTGGCCGTATGGCTTGCTTGCGTCGACTTTCGTTCCCACTGCAAGATAGTCATCGCCGGGAGCAAGCGTGAGGTATCAGATGCCTTCTTTCGGTGCCATGCGGTCTTGGGCAAGAGAACCAACGTTGACGACGCACACCGACCCCAGAGGCGAGTCCTTTGCCGTCGCCGTGGGGAGGGAGAGGAACAATTTGGTGAGGTAGTGGTAGCTTGAACGTGCCTGTCTTGAAGACGTGGTGTTGGTCTGCAGAAGTTGTCCTGTCTCGTACTTAAAGCGTTGACCCCGAACTGCATGTCATGACACTTTGTTGTGACCTTGTCGATGACCGCATATACGCCACTGCACGATACTATTAGTGGCATGTTTCGCGGCGAAATTGCATGCAAATCAAGGCTTACGCGTTTCTTGTAGAGCATGTTTAACTGGGACTCCTTTCGAACGAATTCCTCAGCGGAAGGCTTGACGAAGACGAAGACTGCTAAGTCGAGTTTAAGAAAGAAGCCCAAGTCATTCACTGCGTCCTGGTTGAGCTCTTCAATCGCCTGTAACGATTTTTCCTCCGAGTGGGTGGCGATGTACAATTTGTCGCCTTTGGAAAGCAACGGCTGTGAACGTTCTCAGTGCGTAAAGGGAGAGGACAGAACGCAGGCTCACCCATACTATTTCCTTTACAATACCACCGCTGCCGCCGGTGACGATAACGGTCTTCCCGGTATGGTCGGGGACATCCTCCGCATTCCAGCAGGGCTTGGGAGGAAAGAGTTGGCTGAGGTACCCGATGCGCTTTCTGACATATCGCAGAGCTTTGCAGTTGCAGCTGATAGCCGGGCTAAGGGCCAGTGAAAAGAATTACACGAGAATGTACGAGTATTGCCGAGCTTGACCTGGTACAGTACACTTGCTCATAATGCATGATGTAATACTGCATAAAAGGTGATAATGCATAGATATTGGCGTCTCCCATTGTGTTCTGACCATTCTGTTCCAGTGGTCATAATGCATATTGCTCATAATGCATCAAAATTTGTCAAAATTTGGTGGTCCCGATCATATGCGTTATGAGCAAGTGTACTGTACCGCACTGACATCACCTAGAGTCACAAACACGAGACACGCGAAAACTAGTGTAGTATCATGGTGCTCTGACTCGAGCTGGACAGTCAACCTGGATATTTCATTGGAGCGGGCGAGAATGGATTTATGAGTCGTTGATCCATGGGTTGAAAGCTATTACATTTGCAGCGACTCGGACACATGGCCAGCGGCCGCTCCGAACCGCATATCGAGCTCAATTTGCAACAACCACTCAAACTGAATGTTGTTGTTGAACCTTGCTAGCTGCCGGGGGCGTCAGGCGATTTCAAGTTACTAGTTAGGTTGAAGCGTTCTTGGCGCAAAGACTCGAGGTTCACCTTTACTATAATCGGTGTGAGTTTCAGCCTAACCACGCCGTGGCATTATGTGGCTCTTTAACCGCCCACGGAACCCCTACCACGAGACTATTAAGACGAAGCGCACACACCGTAGTGAGTCCCTCAAGCACGCACCAGCCTTTTCTGTGAAGGACCACCGAAAGTATCTCATTGTGACAGGTATGGATGATGATTCCAATTACTCTCAACTGTTCTGACGACTGCGCAGCGTCACAAATCGTTGAAAATATCCAATCTGGCACCTGGACCGCTTCTTCGGTGTTGGAGGCTTACATCGCACGCGCAGCGCAAGTACACGAAGCGACGAATTGCCTCACGGAGGGTACGCGTGTCTTATTGCTCGAGTTCTGTCGATGGAAGGAGCTCTGATTTGCGTGCATGTAACGAGTAGTATCCTTTGAGGAGGCCAGGGAGGACGCACGCAGGCTCGACGCCGAGTTTGCCCAGACAGGTCGCTTGAAGGGCCCGCTTCATGGGGTACCGATGAGCGTCAAAGACCAGTGTACGTTTTCTCTTCCCCTCCTCCTTCCGACCCCCAGTCTCTTCCTTTCCTTCCTTTGGGGAAGTGCATTGTTAGTAGGTCATGGCACTGACGAGAAGTATTCGTGGGGAATAGTTGGTGTGAAGGGGTTCGACAGCACGATCGGATACACACAATGGGCCAACATACCAGCCGAGTGCGATGCCGCCGTACGTCTTTATTCCTGTCCTCTCCCATCTCACAATCCATGCGCACTTTTTCCGCCCCCAATAGGTCGTCGAGACGCTACGCGCGGCGGGTGCCGTCATCTTCACCAAGACGAACGTGCCGCAGACGCTGTTCGCGTTCGAGTGCTCCAACCCCCTCTGGGGCCGTACGTGTAACCCGTGGTCGGTCGCGCACACCTCAGGCGGCTCCTCCGGCGGTGAGGGCGCCCTCCTTGCGGCGGACGGCGCGGCGCTCGGCATCGGCTCGGACGTCGGCGGGAGTATACGCATCCCGTCCGGTTACTGTGGGATCTATGGGCTTAAGCCGGGTCATGGGCGCGTGTCGTATGCGGGCACAGTTCGTGCGTCTTTGTGGGATTGCCGTTGTGATGCCGTGAATCGACCCGCCATTCATCGCTGCAGATGCGAACCCCGGCTTCGAGGCTATCCATCCCGTCGCAGGGCCCATGGGTCGCTCTGTCGCAGACCTCGAGCGCGTTGCACGTGTTCTACTTGGTGAACGTGGTGCTAGACACGACTATTTCCCTGCGCCGGTCCCGTACCGAGATATAACACTTCCCGAAAAGTTGCGGTTCGGGTATTATCTCAACGGTACGTGATGTGTCTTGATAATGCAGGATTGATATGTACGTGGGAAGTAGATGGGCTAGTCAAGGGCTCTCCTGCTTGCCACAGGGCCGTGTTCGAAACGGTGAGGGCACTCCGCAAGGCAGGACATGAATGCGTCGAGATCGAATCCCCTGATTGTGGGTAGAGAAGCTGCTTTCCAGTTGTTTGCAAAGTTAAGCTCTTGCTTCAGCTGCACGGGCGGTGCAGTTGTTTGCAGCAATCACTTCCTCTGACGGGTACCAAAAGCTGACAGGGCACCTTGGCCCTGACAAGAAGGTATGGTTCCTTACTCTGCGATGACTTGCGCTAACTACCCTGTACAGGAATCGGCATTATTTTTGGTCCTTTTGGGTCCGCGCCTGCCCAGTGAGCACACATCTACTGTATCACACCCCTTATTCCTGATCACCCTGTGCAGGCTTCGTCCGTGCCTTTGCTTGCTGGGCGATCCGTACATTTATTGGGGACACCAAATTCGCCTCACTCCTTGCAGTCGCGCACCGAAAATCCGTGCTCCAATATTACAATTACGTTGCGGACAAGCTCGAGTTTGAGCAGCAGTCGCGCGCCTCTCTATGGGGTTCCGCGCCGGATCGCGCCCTCGACGCAGTGCTCGCCCCCGTTCAAGCGGTCCCTGCGTTGCCGCATGGTGGTTGTGACCGCCTCTCGCCGCTCGCATGCGCGACGGCCATGTACAATGTGATGGACTCCCCCGTTGGCGTCGTGCCCGTCACCCGCGTCGACCCCGCGCGAGACGAGCTCTCGGACGCGTGGCGCGCCGCACCAGGCAACGGATCGAAGCTGTTCGAGGACGCCCTTTATGGGACCAAGG
This sequence comes from Russula dissimulans, assembly GCA_022376545.1. Taxonomy (NCBI): domain Eukaryota; kingdom Fungi; phylum Basidiomycota; class Agaricomycetes; order Russulales; family Russulaceae; genus Russula; species Russula dissimulans. The sequence continues at coordinate 237,928 of WTXJ01000024.1, read as the reverse complement.
GTGCGTACGATCCGCGGGCGATGGCGGGGTTGCCCGTGGGCGTGCAGATCGTCGGTCAGCCGTGGGAGGAGGAAAAGGTGCTCGCTATCATGCGTGTTGTCGATAATGCTCTGGGCCCGCGTGGATTCGGCCCTGGGTCCTGGGCGCCGACTAACCAGGCGGGTGCGGCACATGTGTCTGACAGCGATAGATGATTGGCAAGTTAAAACCGATGGATCGAGATAGATCATAAGAGTAATACAGCCAAAATAAAGTCTCAACGTTAGAACAGTCAGACCAGTCCCTAAATGTCTTTGACTTGCTCCTCACACCATTCCCAGAGTTTATTTTCGAGCTCAAGGTCAAGGGCCTTCTTATGCGGGAGCGTGACGCGTGCCCAGGCAGTTAGATACTAAAAAAAAAGTTTATTCACACTGCGGTCAATCCTGGAGGCAGAAATACCAACCTTGCCATTCAGCTCGCCAGCAGCGGGGGCAGTTCCCGCATATAACGAAGTGATTGCACCATATGGCAGAGCATATGTCACCAACCGTCCGAAAGTCTGAACGAGTAGACCCGCGTTACGGGCGAGATCTGTAGTGATATTTCCTGGGTGTAAGGAGATGGAGACGATGCCGTCACCGCCGTATCGCCGGGCGAGCTGGTTCGAGAACAGGATATTGCCCTGTAGTGGAGAGATTACAAAACAGCTGACATGCGAGTCGAAAGAGATCCTTTACCAGCTTGCTCTGGCCGTATAGCTTCAACGCGCCGACTTTCTTCCCCACGGCGAGACAGTCATCGCCGGGTGAGAGGGTGGACCAGAGGATACCCTCTGGCGGGGAAACGACGTGTCCAATGGAACTGACGTTGACGACACGCACTGACCCAGAAGGCGAGTTCTTTGCCGTCGCCTTGAGAAGAGGGAGGAGCAATAGGGTAAAGTAGTAGTGGCCTGCGGTCGGTCAGGGTTGGCCTGTAAAAGTTGGACATGTTCCGTATACCTAAAACGTTCACCCCAAACTGCATGTCATAACCTTGGCTTGTGACCTTGTCGATGACCGCATACACGCCGCTGCACAGTAATCAGAGGCAATGTTTCGGGGAGAAAGCGGCGCAGGCGGGGGGGGGGGGGGGGCTTACGCGCTGTTGTAGAGCGTATGGAGTTGGGACTCCTTTCGAATGAACTCCTCGGCGGCAGCCTTGACGGATACGAGGTCTGCTAGGTCGAGCTTGAGAAAGAAGACAGAGTCCTTTCCGGTCTCCCGCTTGAGCTCTTCGATCGCCTCTCGTGACTTTTCCTCTGAGCGCGTCGCGATGTACACTTTGGCACCCTTCGAGAGCAAGACCTATGGACGGTCTCAGCCTGTGAAGGGACTGCGACGGAGAGGACCGAACGCAGGCTCACCCGTACTGTTTCCTTGCCAATGCCACCGTTGCCGCCGGTGACAATGACGGTCTTTCCCGTCTGGTCGGGTACGTCCGTCGCAGTCCAGGTTGGCTTGGGAGGGAAGAGTTGGCTGTAGGTCCCAATGCGCTTTTCTGTCATATCGCAGAGCTTCGTGGGAGGTGGGGGGAGTGGTGGGGACTGGGTGGATTATAGGCGCCGTTGACGTGAAACCCCTGAGAACATGATGTTGCTCTGAACCAGAATCAATCAAACCTGATGCATGATGGCCTGATGTACAATGTGCGCTTTCCGCACACCTCACAGTCACTCACAGAGTGTTTCCTATGCAGGTTCCAACAGAAGTTGACATCATGTATGGAAAAGACTCAGAAATGCATGTCGCGATTGCCGCTATCATGTTTGACACGACACTGAGAGACCTTGGGAATAAAATCATTCGACGACCGGATCCGGACCAACACGCACTTCATACGTTCAACGTTCAACGATTAACGCTCGTCGTTCGACGATATACCACACTGGACACCCTTGATCGGATGGTTTGTACGCTTGGAATCAGGTTTACACTGCCGCTGGGCAAAGCAAAGTGGAGCACAGTGGGTTGGGGACTAACGGCTTATGAGGCTGTCGTCGATCGGATAACTTTGGTGAGTGCTGTCATTGTGGGGAATTGAGGTGCCATCGACATTTGACGTATCTAGACTGTCCAGCAATTCTTTCCCTTCCTTTGACACTGGTCAACTCGACCCTCGCACCCGACGTGTATCGTCCACTCGACTTATCACCGAATGTCGGGTTACCGCACTCTCTGCCTTTATTAATAACACCCGGGTGCGCAACGGTCACGCTCATCGACAAACGGTCCGCGTTGCATCCGAGTCCCCGCTAAGGAGTCTCATGTTCCGTGTCCTCCCTCGTCTTAATGAGAGAACGTCGGTTTGTTTTCTATTTTTACGGCACACTCCAGCTTATTTATGTGCGTCAGGCAGGGGGTTGTGTGAATCTCCATCTCCATGTAGGATAACGCTGTGGCCCTGTACAACATGAGGCCAGCGCTGACCAATTGAGAGTCAGCAGAGATGACACATTCCTTGATGCACGTGATGTTCGTTCGCTAGTACGCGAGCTCGCTCATATATGGCGAAAGTAAGCAATGAGTAGAGAGTTGAGTCAACTCGGAGTTACCTTCTCCCCAATGGTTCGGAGCTACACTTGGCCAAACACGTGCTTTGGTTGTCAATCCCCAAAAGGTGATTGGTGGATGAGCCGGACCGCTATCCCCCCAACTCAGTTTTCACAACTCAAACTCGACTCAACTGTACTAACTTAGTGGTTAGCCATCAATGTATGGTCGAGTTTTCGGCTCACCGTCTTCTCAGAAAAGCAATCAATCAGAAATAGAGGGCCTAGAGCGGGTGGATGAGTTGATTATCACTTGCTGGCTGCTCCACTCCCAGAAAAGGGGCCTATGACTATATAATACCCCAACACCCCACTTTCCCCACAGTAAGGTCTTCCTCTCATCATTCTCAACCATGCCTTCCAAGCAAGTCACGAACAACGACAACGCCGTCTACACTACCTCCAACGGTGCACCCGTTGGTCAACCCTACGCGGCCGAGAAGATCAGCCTGCACGGGCCTCTCCTCCTCCAAGGTCCCTACCACGACTAAGCTGGCATCCTTCCGTTCGCTTACTCCACCCCTAGATTTCCATCACATTGACCTGCTCGCCCACTTCGATCGCGAGCGTATTCCCGAGCGCGTCGTCAGTCTCATAATGCTTCGAGCCCATTCCCTCTCCCATCCTTACGTCGGGTTTCTTAGGTCCATGCTAAGGGTGCTGGCGCGCATGGCTACTTCGAGGTGACCCACGACATTACCGACCTCACCTCTGCCGCCCTCTTCAAAAAGGTTGGCAACAAAGCCCGCACCACGGTTCGTTTCTCCACTGTCGGCGGCGAGTCTGGCTCGGCGGATACTGCTCGTGATCCCCGTGGTTTTGCCATCAAGATTCGTACCGAAGAAGGTAACCTCGACTGGGTGTTCAATAATACTCCCGTCTTCTTCCTTCGCGACCCTGCCAAATTCCCCCACTTTATTCACACACAAAAGCGCGACCCTCAGACCCATCTGAAAGATGCCGACATGACTTGGGTGAGTCACCGTTTGAGCGTCGTTTTGGCCTGGTCTCGTAATCAGTCCGCGACAAATGCCGCTTATTTATGGTCACCGAGCGCTCATTCTGTATTTGTCCAGGATTATCTTTCTCAGAACCCCGAGAGTATCCATCAAGTCTTGATTCTGTTCAGTGATCGGGGCACCCCAGATGGTTACCACAACATGCATGGCTACTCTGGCCATACCTTCAAGTTTGTGCGTGACGATGGGGAGTGGGTCTATGTTCAGATCCATCTCCGCGCGGACGGTGGGTTCAAGGTGATTCCAAGCCGGTTCGGAGCCGAGAACAAACATCTGACTCTGGTCGTGTAGACTCTTGACAATGAGACGGCCGTCAGGCTTTCGGGTGAGAATCCAGACTATGGTATTCAATACCTTTTCGAGACCATCGAGAACAAGAATTATCCGTCATGGACGGTCTATGTGGTAAGCATTCAGGATCATAAACTGGTCTCTTTTTCACTTTCCCACCTGTCCTAGCAAACAATGACGCCTCAACAAGCGGAGTCATTCCGCTACAACGTTCTGGACTTGACCAAAGTTTGGTCACACAAGGAATACCCCCTCCGACCCATCGGCAAGCTCGTATTGAACGAGAACCCGCAGAATTACTTTGCGGAGATCGAGCAGGCCGCATTTTCTCCATCCCACATCGTGCACGGCATTGAGCCAAGCACGGACCCAGTCCTGCAAAGCCGCTTATTCTCGTACCCCGACACCCACCGCCACCGCCTCGGCGCCAATTATCAGCAGCTCCCAGTCAACTCTCCCGTCGTCCCTGTTGCCAACTTCCAACGCGACGGCTTTGCGACGTTCGTCAGCCAAGGCGCCCGCCCCAACTACCAGAGCACGATCTCGCCCCTGACCTACCGTCCCAAGCCCTACGCAAACACAGAGCACAAGCACGAAGTCTGGGCTGGCAATGCCCGTGCCCATCTGTACGAAGTCACTGAACGTGAGCACGTTAGATCTATCGTGGATAGCTACGCCATTGGTTCTGAATCGGATTTGCGATGTTTTCCTCGATTCTAGTTGACTTTGAGCAGCCTCGCGCACTGTACACCAAGGTCTTGAGCGAGACGGACCGCGAACACCTCGTTCAAAATGTCGCCGGCAGTTTGGGCACCGTCAAGTCTGCGGAGATCAAAGCACGTCAGCGTACGTGATTCATGTTATCCTTATCGGGATATTTTGGGGCACAAAGTCTGATGCATGATGCGCTCATCCGCAGTCTCCGTTTTCGCTGCGGTGGACCAGGGTCTCTCGGATGCCATCGCCAAGGCGATTGGCGCGTCGAGAGCCCAACCGCTCAGGGTTGCACCCGCGACCTCGGCTGTCCCCCTGAAGACTCACATTGGTCATGAGCCATTTGCATAAGATAGTGTTGAGAAGAGTAGTTTCGCTTGGAATGCTGCGTCCGTGTATTCAGCGCGTGTGATTGATAGGAATGGGGGAAGTTGGGCCGTCGTATGAATATTCTGATCTTCCTGTACTTGCTCGGAATAAAGAAACTTTGTCACACAGTAAATCGTAAAAGGGAAGTCTAATTAGGCAATATATGGTATCTCACATGATGTTGTTCTACGAACTTTGGGAATTCGCAGAGAAGTGGATATCAAGAAGGGAGACGCTCAGCGGCAGTATATGAATTTGAAATTAACAAGGCTTCGTGTGGTCGAGCGGACTCCATAAAATCGTCTAGGTACACGATCTTCGCAAGCGACCGAGTCAGATGAAGCAGACGCAAGGCGCATCCGCAAGTTCGCGAGGAGATTCGATGCGGGAAAAGAGGGAGGAGACAGCCTGAGGACGCCAGTGAGCGAGCGCGAGATCAAGCAAGAAGTCGACCGCTGACGGACGGGCCCGGTAGTAGTAGCTCGCATTCAGTGTCGAAGTCGGATCGAGAGAGGAAAGCGCGACTACAAGATCAAGGCGACTCTTGCGGGCACACAAAGAGAAAGAGAGGCAGAACGCGGGGGAACGTTGCATTTCGAGCACTGGAGTTGAAGCTAAGTATGGTTCTCTAACTAACACGCGGTAGCTATGTACTCTAAGGATGTTTCTAAGGTAATAGCTTGTAAGTCACTTGATGGTAAACTGCCGCTCTAAACGTAGGTGAGCTCAGGCTAACAATCGTCGAGATCAAAGGAATCAAATGGGTCAAATGGAGATCAAGGAGGATCGAGGCTGTTGGAGAAAAGACAGAATTATCGCTGTATCGTAGCTGCGTAGCTATATATACGGCGTGTCTGTTCGAATACCAAAGAATAATCACGAGGAAAGAGCCAGCGATGCAAGCTAGAAGAACCCATGAGTGGGAATGGCCAGTTTTATCCAAGGCTTGTCGCACTGGTCAAGCCGCGTGGCGGCTGTACTTCCAACAGAGGCAAACATATCAAAAAAGCCAAAAAAAAAAAGAGTCAGAAGGAAGGATTGGTAAGGTCTAAGCAAGAGAAAACGATACCCGAGCACGAAATCGAAACACGAGGTATTAGATCAAGTAGAGGTGGTCCAGTATGCCTGCGCGAGGCCACGAGAGTGGCGGCGAGGCTAATGCGAGGCCCTTTTGAGGATCAGATGGGCGGCGAGAGAGTTGCACCACGATGTCGAAAACAAAGGGAAATGGGCGGTCACCACCCATTTCCCTTTGTTTTTGACGGTGAGAGGGTCGCGGTGCAAGATTGAATACAAAGGAACAAAGGGACACGTGCGCGAGAACGAGGCAAGAACGAACGAGCGAGGCGATAGGCGGTGACAGGGTCGACTCCGACGTGGGGGATCGTGTCGGCGTCGGCCAATACCTCCCGGATCCGCGATTTCCGTGATCAACGACACAGCTCACCTTACACAGGTTCGTACGCAGGCCAGTTTGGCGCGGGGCATGACCTGAAGGGATCCTTGATGAAGTTGGCAAAGGTAGTCTGGACAACTTGGCTTCTGCAGCGGTGGCCGTCGACCTGTTGAGTGCTCCGAACAGAATGGAGGCCATAGAGCGTTATCATTAAGGAAAGCCGCGAGTATTGCGAAAGGTATACGTACTCGAAGATCAGCCTGGAAACTGACCTTCTGAACGATGGAATGTTATGGAACGTCCCGCGTCGGGGAAGAGCTGGATAGATAACGCATGTAGGCATGCTTGCTCTGGAGGGTAAGCATACAGCTTTGCATGGCGTAGCATATGTGCATCGATACACATTCGTAATAATTTCGCTTCAGACCAACGCGTCGGGCCTCCATAGTTTTGTTGCTGGGCTGTGTCATTTTTCCCACCGTGAGAAAACAGTCAGACGTACCAACACAGCGGATAGCAGCGATCATCTGTGTATCGTTCAACCCGGGGTCCAACCCCCGCACGGAGGCTAGGAGTATCCAATAGTCGTCATCTTCCATTAGGATGCGCGATGGTCACCGAGCGCCTGGGAATGCGGGGCACTTGCCATTTGGGTCGTGGGAAGCCTTTCACTTTTCACGGCACGGTGATTTATTCCGCAACATATTCGTTGTATGCACCCCTTCATGTCCTGCGGTTTCTCCTCAGCACCGATGAGCAGCATTCTCCTTGCGAGTGGCTCAAGCCGTTCCGAGCCATGCCAGTGACCTGACTGCGACGTGACAAGGGTGCAGGCCGCATCATTATGCAAAGCGCAACGCCTTGGTAAGTCCTACAGGTAGGTTCACTGGCACATCACCCGTTTTATTTCAAATGTCTACCGGACTAGTCTGGCTCTCCTCGCGCTCTCGGGAGTTCATCTCATTGGGTCTTTGCTCGTCCGAGTCGTCCACCTAGTTATGTCGTTGATCGGAAGACGTGATCCGTATGGCGGAGAATGAGACCGGTTGCCTTATTATCGACACATCCACTGCCCTTCAAGTTCACGCTTCGTGTTCTCTGTTGTCTTTCCCTCGTGACACGCCAACCATTCTTGGATCGATTCTTGACACTGTCGGAAAATGCCCCTCCATACGTCCCGACGGGATTGCGAAGCATCAGGCCTATTGATGTATCATTCGTATTACACTCTTCCCTTCGGCTGCACACCTCACACTCACAGAGTGATAACTACATGTCTTCCGGTTAACCCGATTCTTGCGCCCGAAACCACCACGATTGTCTACGTATCGTCAATTACGATCACAGGCCCGTTCACGGCATTTCAGACTGCCAACTTTCGAGCTCAAAAGACTGGTGTCGTCCACTCGACTTATCACCGAACGTCGGGTGGCCGCACTTTCGGCCTCTTTAAGATTGGGGTTGCGCAACTGGTCACGCTCATCGAAACTCAATAGTTCCGACTCCACAGCGGTTCGCGTTGCATGCCCACTATGGTGTGTCATGTTCCTTGTCTCCCCTTATCGGAATGGAATATTCTATAAGAGAACGTTAGTTCGCATTCGATATTTACGCCACCGCCACTCCAGCTATTCACGTGCTTCAGGCAGGGGGTTCGTGTGAGTCTCCATGCAGAAATACGGAAAAAGTTGTGGCCCTGTCTGACTCTGACAATGAGACGGCCGTCAAGCTTTCGGGTGAGAATCTAGACTATGGTCTTCAATCTATTTTCCAGGACATCGAGAACAAAAAATACCCGCCATGGACGGTCTATGTGGTAAGCATTTAGGATCATAAATTGGTCTCTTTGAGACCATAACTCGGTTTCCCATCTGTCCTAGCAAACAATGACGCCTCAACAAGCGGAGTCATCCCGCTACAACGTTCTGGACTTGACCAAAGTTTGGCCACACAAGGATTACCCTCTCCGCCCCATCGGCAGGCTTGATTGATGGGAATGGGGAAAGTTGTTGTATGATTATTCTGATATTTTTGAACTCGCGCGGACTCGGAATGAAGTATGTTGTCATAACAATGTTTTGTCACACATAGTAAATCGTAAAAAGGGAAGTCTAATTAGGCAATATATGGTGTTTCACATGTTCTACGAACTTTGTGAATTCTCAGAAGTGGTGGTATATGAATTTGAAATTAACAAACAAGCGACGGAGCCCCCCTTATATGTCTCGACGGGATTGCGAAGCATCAGCATATTGATGTACCATTCATACAACATGCATCATTCTCCTACTGCACACTACACAACACTCACAGCGTGATAACCACATGTCTACTGGTCAACACAGCCCTCGCGCCCGGAACCACCACAATTGTCTGTGTATCATCAATCACGACCGCCGGACCATCCACAGTATCTCCGACCGCCAGATTTTCGAGCTCAAAAACCGGCGTGTCCTCCACTCGACCAATCTTGTCAAAATATACTGAATGTCGGCTTGCCGCACTCTCGGCGGTCAACACTCGGGCGCGCAGCTCATCAAGCTCACCAAAGACCGAAAGGTCCGACTTGTCAGCGCTGGAGCCGATGCCGCGAACCTTGATATCATCTACGATGATACGGGCCTCGTCCAACAGAAAACCGAACTCGGCTTTGTACGCGCGGCGAAAGGCGCCGAGGTAGTCTTCGTCTTTGTCCTTGCCGGGGTCCGGAAGGACCATGAGTGCAGTGTCCGTGCCGTTAAAACGCATATTGAGCAAACGCTCCGTCCGAATGTGTGCAGGTGCAAAGCCTTGCTTCTCGAGCTCCTTCCGTGTTGCCTCGGTGAGAACGTCTAGACGGGAAGAGAGGGTTGGCATGTTTTCTGCGGTGTAGAATGCAGATGCGGGTTCCTGGATCTCGTACACGCTGGCACGGAATAGGATTAGTAGAGCTAACTGGAGCTCTCGTAAGACATGACATACCGTTCCGCCAGCGCGAGCCCATAGGCGGACAGGATCGAGCTGTACCGGTGAATCAAGACAGTTTTGATGCCGAGCAAAGAGGCAATCTCGCATGCATGTTGTCCACCGGCGCCGCCAAAGCTAGCTAGTCTACGTGTCTGGTATGAGGTTTCCGCTTTTCGGTCAGGACGACACTTCGCTTACATATGTGCAGAAGTCGCGTATCCTTTTGCCTCGGTAAGGGCGCGTATAGGACGACACATAGTTTCGTTAGCGACCTTGATGAACCTATGCAACTTTCAGAAATGGGATTCTGGGTGTGGTCCGCCACATACCCATAGATGATCTCATCCAAACTCAAATCCTTCGCAGAATTTTCGTTGATGTTTTGCGCAAGTTTCTCAAACTCCCTCCGGGACGCATCAACGTCCAAGGGTTCCTTTTCCGACTTGCCAAATATCTTTGGGAAATATTCCGGGATGAGCCGTCCAAGCAGTAAGTTGGCGTCGGTCACAGCCAGAGGACCACCCTTTCTACGTCACATCGTGAATCCTAGCCCCATCAACTAAGGCCAGAGATTCCAACTCACCGGTAGCAGGTAGGGCCTGGTTCTGCTCCCGCACTTTCGGGCCCAGCAAGGAACAGACCATTACGGAATGTGACACAAGAGCCACCGCCAGCTGCGATAGTGTTGATATCAAGTTGTGGTGATTGAATCGTGACGCCTGCGGTGGTTGTCTCATACACGATCTCGTAACGGCCAGAAAAACGCGATACATCTGTCGATGTACCACCAACGTCGAGCCTATCGGCAATACTCTTGTCAGCCGAGGCGTGGGAAGAAGGCCAGGCTGGAGGTACTGACCCTATAATCGGCGTCTTCCGCATCTCATCCCAACTTGTGCGCGCGTACCCTACTACCCCGCCTGCTGGCCCGCTCAGAATGGTTTTCAGTCCCGAAAAGCGAGAGACGTCTACAAGCCCGCCATCGCTGCTCATAAACTCGACGCGTGGGAGCTGCGCAAAACCAGCAAAGAATCCATCGAGGTATGCGCGCAGGATTGGCGTCAGATATGCGTCTGCAGTGGCGGAGGCACCCCGCGGGACCATTTTTATCATGGGTAACAGTTGGGACGAAAGCGAAATGTGTTCGAAACCTATAGAGGACGCCACTTTTCCGACCTGGAGCTCGTGTTCCGGGAAGGTATAAGAGTGTGCGAGCACGACGGCGACTGAACGGTAGCCGCCATCATAGAGCTTCTGAAGGTCTGCTCTGATAGCAGCCTCGTCTGCATAAGGTCGGGGTTAGGGAGGGTGTTCTCAGTTGGGGTTGAAAACAGGCACCTGGCTCTTTGAGGATTCTCACCGCTTCTCCCGATATTCCTTGAACGATTCTTCCCGGCCCTTCAGCGTCTCCCTTTTGGTCCCACCCTTTCCCTCTATACCCACGCTTGACTTGACCGTCATCATCGAAAACTACCTTGTGTTCTTCAGCCTGGGGGTCGCTCGTATAGCCCACGAGGGTGACGCGCTCGTCGATTTCTACAACGGTTGAGTATAATTGTGGTGGACGACGAATGTTGAGATCAAAAATCTTTGGGCGAGACTGATTTCCTATCAGTAAAAGGTCTTTGAAGCCTTTGGTGATGAGCAGAGCATGCTTGCGGCCTTTGCGTTCAAGGAGGGCGTTGGTAGCCACAGTCGTGGATAGACGAATGTAATCTGATAACAGAACGATCGACCTAGGATACGAGCGGGGTGCGAGCGCTGCGGCGCACCGATCTTGGTGATGTCAAGCTTTTGACCTCTTGGAATCGTCTGTCCAGTGACGGCCTCCAGCACACGCCGGATGCCTTCCGTCGGCGCGTCTTCATAATTGGAAGGGTCCTGTGATACTGAGCAGGGATGAGATTTCGATGCGGATGAGAGAACGGTAACGTGCGGAGCTTCACAACGAGTTCCTTCCTCTGCTCTGCGTTGTCCGGGTCAGGATAATTTCTGCGATGAGATAAAGGACAAGTTTGACGGCTTCGAGTTGGACGCACGCGTAGACGTCGCAAAACGTGCCCCCGCGATCTGCAGAGATTCTGATTGAATGGTCCATGTTGTGTACGATTACGTCATACAAATCATTCCTCTGCCACTACGACGATCTTCTTGGCCCGATTCGTCCCATTCGCTACCTCCAACAGCGCCTCGCCCACTTTATCCAAACCATACACGACGTCTGCTTCAAACTTGATTTCACCTGACTTTACGAGCGGGGGGAATTCCTCATAAAACCCAGCCTCATACTTATCTAGCCAGTTGATAACGATGAACCCGTTGATGGACAGTTCCTTCCGGAGGATCATCACCTGGTTCTAGTTGATTCGTATGTGGTCAGGGCTAGGTGATCCGACTGTATGCTTTTTAGAGGGCAAACCTTCAAACGGTACGGATTTGGTCCTGCAATAGACGACATCCCGCATTCCTGGGTTCGATGTGTCATTAACTTTCACGAGTATCATAACAGGTCGCACTCACGATGAACCTTGCCCGATTCTGCGCAGCCTCGATCGCCAAATCGAGTGTTTCTCCGCCTACATTATCCCAGAAACTACCCCGTTTACTTAGATCGGTCGAGTCACATCCAGGAAACAGCATCACTTACATGTGAACCCCTTCGCGCAGCAAGATGGCCCGCATATCATCGGTCTTGTAGTTAAACGCAACGTCTGCACCGAGGGTGCGAAGCCAGGCTACTTTCTCGTCCGTGCCGGCAGACGCGATCACGCGACAACCGTCCCGCTTTGCGAGCTGCACGACTATGGAGCCAACGCCACCCGCAGCAGCGCTCACAAAGACAGTCTCTCCCTGCCAGGATCGCGCAAAATTAACGCCGGGTGCACCGCAAGAGTCAACCACGGCCACAACTTTACCTTCTTGGCCTTGGAAAACTCCTTCCAGCCGATGTATGCGGTTTGTGCTGTACAAAGACTGAGCGTGTTGCGAGGCTCATACACGTATGACGTTACCTGGCATGCCCAATACACCGACGTATGCTTCCCAAGGCAAGCCAACCTCGTTTTTGATCACTTTGTATAGCGATGCGTCTACTGGGATCCAGTACTGCTCGTGAGCTGAAGAACGTGTCACTATACGCTCTTCACACCACTCGCGCGAGACGTATGATACGCACGGGTGCGCGCGCTGTACACGTGATCCCCTGGTTTGAAGGCAGCATTCTCCGAACGCAGAATCACCGCAACACCGTAGCCATATATCCTAACCGCGTGCGTCAATAAAGAGTGCCGCAAAGTGACCGTGGTGATATGTCTCATACGGTTTTCCGACTTCATACGCAGACTGTTGCTGCATCAGTAACTACAATCTTGAGACACGGCAATCCCGCTCACGGCGTAAGAGCTGATCCTCGAATCCCTTAATTTAGTGCGGTGCATGTATGGATCGATTGCCACGTTGAGCGTCTTGGCAAGGAAAGACCCATTGAGCGCTACTGTCTCCAGGTCGATCGTGTCGCTTGTATCGTACACCACGGTCTTCCCCGGCTCAGGAAGACCTAAAAGCGGGTGAGAGAGGCAGACGAATGGAAAATGAACGTACTCACCCGAGCCCCCGAGCTCAATTGGATTCGCAAAGAGATATTTAGCGTTCACGACAGGCGCCATTGTGTATACTACGCTGTCCTCGGGCTTTTGTTTCGCCTCCTTTATACTCTAGGAAATTCACCCTGAGTCAGCCCGAGTCTGCTCGCCGGAATGTTTACCAATGGGTCCGTCACGGTGGGCGTTAATCAGCAACTTATCGAGCCGTTGCGGTGACGTCACCGCTACGTTGGCCACCGGGCCCGGGTTGATTCGCGTAGGCCGAGCCTCAAAGGGACAAGCTCTGACAATCCGCCATACCAGCCGGGACCATCGTGCATGGTGCAAGTTGTCCACTCGGTAAACCGCCAAAGCGTGACATGGAATGCTATTGATCCCGATATTTTTCCCTTGAGGTGTGGGACAGAAAAAGGTTCGTGAACGCAACAGTCATATAAATGTACTCTGGAACAGGTAATGCGCCTTGGGATGCGAAGATGTTGAGATCGGAAGCGATGCCAGCTGCTTCGCACTTCCGATCTCTGCGTACTGTTACTACTACAGGCTCGAGATCGAACTGTGCGATCACGCACCCATAAACGGAACTTGAACAACTCGCTGACTTGCGGTTGCAGACAACTTATTGCCTTGTGTTTGGTTCAAGTCGTTGATCCAACAGGGCCTGCGAGCCAGCATTGTGGCATTTACGGTTACAACGTGGAGCATAGCATCGTGGAAGAGTGATGACCAGTCGTAGTGTTATGCCTCAATATTCCATCAGTTCATAATCCCTGGTAGTATATCGGATTAGTACACGCGCCTGTCACCTTCACTGGTCGCGCGAGAGCGGGGTTCGACTCCCCGCCAGGGAGTATTTTTTTCTCTCCTTCTTAGAGGCATTTTGCAGTCGTGTGGAGGGTGAGCGCGACCAATTTGAAGTTTGATTTATTATAGTAACACAGAGTTGGAGTTGGAGATGAGAACGCATGAAAAGGCGCTCATAATGCATGATGTAATACTGCATAAAAGGTGATAATGCATAGATATTGGCGTCTCCCATTGTGTTCTGACCATTCTGTTCCAGTGGTCATAATGCATATTGCTCATAATGCATCAAAATTTGTCAAAATTTGGTGGTCCCGATCATATGCGTTATGAGCAAGTGTACTGTATTTCAAAAGCGATCTCAAAGGACCATAAGAAAGCACCTGCGCCCTCCGGAATGCAGGCTAATGTACTCCACAAGTAAATATAGCCCACCCCACCACTCCCACCACTGCCATGACACCGAGCTGACCTCGGCGGTCTCGCGCCAGACGTTTGGAGACGCCTGGGTGACGAGTGAGACTCTCATCACGGTACCAGTACCAACTGGGACTCAAAAAACGCCGGGGTAGTCATTGGTAGGGTTCGTATGGCCATTTAGTCAAAGCCTCGCGACCTAGCACGAAAAAGAAAGCAGATAGCAAGGCGTATAGAAAGCTGACCCGGAAACTCTGATACGAACTCGGAGGGTATATACTGACAATCCGGGAAACGATTTCTTCGGCTCACTCTGTTCCTCGTCATAAGCACAGCGTTTCGGTGGACGTGGTAGAGGTGGGTTAGGCGCAATGGGGGAGGGCATGGGGAATGTACCTGTGGCGTGGCAAGCAAGTCGGTGCCCCTGGGTCTTACCTCGAAATGATACGTCGATGGCTTTGATCCCCCTTCTTTGATCCCCCTTACTTTCATGTCAAGTGATGCGATGTCGCTACTGGCGCAATCAGCTGACGCTTGTTTCGTCAGCATCGTATCCCTTGTCTCTCGGCGTAATTCTCCCACTGGCACTTCCTCCTATTCCTTCTGTGGTCGTTGAATCAGTTCCTGATGTATGATGTCGTCCAAGTAGGCGACGTCGGCTTCATTCGCAGAGGCTATTTCCACTGTTTGTTTAGTGTTTTGCTTTCCGGAGACCATCTATCCCCCATCGAAACTTTAGTGTCCCGGAATATCATCAGCCATTACGACCCCAGGCTCCAAATCATATCAATAAGGGTACAGAAGACACAAGCAACTTCTGCTCGAGGTATGTTAGCCTGTCTCGTGAACGTGACATATATGCTTTGAGGAACCAAACGAGAGCCGTAAGTGGAGTTTGGTATGGGGAGTTGTGAAACCAAAGTGGCATAATGGTAAGCAGAAAGTATATCACAACTCCAGGCACGATCAACGTAAGGAAAGAATAGGCGACGGTGTGGTTGTTGTTGAGCAGGAAGTCGACGAGTCCTGCGCAGAACAGAAGTAGTGACGCGTGCAGCAGCACAGACAACACCTCAGCCGCCGCTGGAAGCGCAAATCTCTCCACGCCGTCCGTGAAAAACGCGCGAATCCGAGGGCCGTATGGCCCATCTGCGACTCGCACATACCTCCGGGTCCACTGTCGCATGAGCGTCGCCCACAGCGCGCAGGCCAAGCTCAGGATAAGGCTGGTGAACCACAAGGTATTCACGCGAATAGCAGAAGGGGTGGGTTGGAAGGCAGATTGGCCAGCTGTAGTCACGGGTGCTGAGGGGGTCCCATTGGGAAGCGCCGACAATTGCTGGGAGATTTGAGTAAGCAGCTGATTGGTGAGGTCGCTTGAATCGGGTCGCAACTGCTGATAACTGATTTGGATGAATGAAGCCACAGTTGCGGAGAAAAGACCGCTCTGGACACAGGGTAAGTACGATCTCGGTGGCATAATTTATGGAGGACGCACAAACACCAATACCCCATCTGCGTTTGATGTCCAACTTTCGGGCCGCTCCTGGTCAACCTTCTTGGCTTGGGAAAGATACAATGACCAGATTTTGCCTAATGGATCACCGTACGCTCCCGTGTCCCTTCGATGCTGGCCATTCGGGACTCGGCTGAATGTCGAAGTCCGAGCACTACCGAGTTTATCATCTTCATTCAAGGTCAGCGGACATAGAGAAGGAACCCAATCAATTCAATACCATAATATCATGACTGCAGCATGGAAAACCATGTCCAACTTTCCTTGTTTGTACTTGTAGAGGATGACAAACGGGCTCGCTTGATCGGACGATTCCTGATGACATCTTTCGTCAGTCCTGTCGAGTTGAGGTGACTTATCTCTCAACTGAATGTATTGCAAATCTCAAGGCCCACCACCCTGGGATACTCTCCAAACGAGTTCGTCTACTTCGTAGTCCTGACCAAAATCGCTCTCTTTTGTCGCTTACCAAGACAGCGCTGGAGGTCCCAATACCGTGCTCTTTGTCAAGCCTGATCCACAGCGCTCTATCATGATGTGCTGACGTGTCTGGGAACCTGGAAGCCCAAGAACCTATATAAGCTGTCATCTGAATGCATTGGCACGGCTGTTATTATAACGACAGGTTCACTTCCTTTGTCTTGGACCCTTCCTCATTTCCCAAACTCGACAGCCCCTCTTTCAGCTGCCCTGTCGTACTCGTACTAATGCCTTCTCTCATTCCTGTCGACAATGTCTTAGGAGCTGAATTTATCGGGGTCACGTTATCGTCGATGTGCGAGGCAATTCTCATGGCTTTCTTGGAAAAGACTAGACATAAGCAGGTTGTACGGCGTGACATGTCAGCAAGTCTACTCGTATTATTCTCGGCATTGTGAGAATGATAAGCCCTTTCTGAAGCTTTTCGTCAGTATATCATTTGGTCGCTTTCGGGTCTACAAGCAACTTAAATATGTTAACGCCCAGGTTGCATCACTTCTGTAAGGAAGACACGAACCCAACCACTTCATAAAGCTCACATTGAGCAGGGTGTTAGAATCACTACAAATGGCGTTTCTCATACATGGATGTTATATAGTTGGAGTGACCAACTTTGGTGACTTTGTTGCATATCGTGTAATCCCATGGTGCGTAGTTCCTGTAAGTCTCGATTATCCGAACCTGACGACTGTCGTAGGAGTATTGAGGTCCAGAGCCTTATGGGATGTACGTTAGTTACATCCTTTCATGTCAACATGCACACACATAGGTTTGGTTATTCAAGTCCTTATCGCCTTCGTGATTCAACAGTATGTTCTACACTTCTTTATTGAATCACTGTCTCACTTCCTATTCAAACTCATATTAGATTTTATGCCTGGAGAATTCACCAACGTAGGCGTCTCCCGAATCTGGTCAGATGTAAACTTAATTGCTCACAACTCTTCTGGGACAGTGAGCATAAGGAAAGTTTACATCCCAACCCTAATTGTAATTCTACGTTTGCATAGGTATCGCCAACGACTTATCTGTTTGTCATCTAGGCTATTTTATCCTTCCTTGAGCTAGGTACACTTAGTCTTCGTCATTCACCTTGGTTTTGCTGAAACTTACCGATTCGATAGTGCTTGCAATTGGTGCGCAGTGTTCATCCAATATAATATTAAAAAATTTCCTCATTCAACCCATGATCGTACTCAGTCTTCTTCATCCCTACGTGAGCTCCAGTTTGTACTCCTGCGGCAATGCAGCTTATGGTTCCCTCAGCGCTCGTCACCCCAGTCGTATGGAAATGAAACACAAGCTCGTACTCCATCCTCATCGCATTAATCTAGACGACACTTAGTTTTGCATTCTCAGCCGCTTGGGATTACTGTCCTCTCCATCCAAGTGGCATGCGACCTGACTATCACTACAAGTATGGCGTACTATTTGCTCACGGGCTCGCAACGCACCGCAAGGCAGCAGTGCGTATATCTGTAGCATGCATCATGGCATGTGATCATGTGAATAACAGTGGCCTCGAGCAGAACGATCGCTGTGACTACCACACTTGCGCTCTACTTCATTACATCTGGTTCACTCATGCTGTTCGTGGTCTGATTACCGTTTTTTACGCTCGTGCTGACTTCTTCGTAGTGTGTTTTCAATCCCACACCTGGTCACGGTCCGTTTCTACTGTAATACTGGTATTCACATCCTGCTGACCATGCCTGCTCGCAGTACATACTCTTCTCTGACACGTTCATCTACGGCCCGTTCTGGTTCATACTTACACGCATTTACGTCTGCGCGTTTATGACCATGTCAGTCCGTGCCTTCCTTCTTCCGCTGCTGTCACACCCATAGATGCCGCCCTTTGACTGCAGACTTAACTCCCGAAAGCGATTTCGCACCAAGCTCGCCGAGGATGTCGGAAATGGAGTCATGATCACCATCTCAAAGTTCACGCCTGAACTGGGCCCTTGCGATGACAGTACTGGCATCATGACAAACTCTGGTGTCGGCAATCGGAGCACCGCCGCCATTCCGTCGCAAAAAGTGAGCCGCTGTAACTTATTTTTCTTGAGGGTTGATGGCAACGTCTTGGCGCACAGGATTTCGGCGAAGTTAAGACCGAGTATAATCCCGTCTGAATTGTAATCACGGCGTCACACACCCCTTCTACGGTATCATTCGTTATGATGACGGTTCTCACTAGATACCATGTATAGTAGGCACGCCTAAAACGAGTTTATGATTTCAACACAATCTGTGTATGTTGAGGTTATTGGTCCTCTACTAGACTAGCGGTCACCCGTGTGCAAAGCACGGTGATGCCCAGCCCCAAATCGTAAGGAAGACCCTGTTGACTCGAGAACTGACGTTTCTGTTTACCAGTTTTGCCTGTAACGTTGTGAAATGCGTTCTGTTCAGCTTTGAATCTATGCATCGAGGAGGACGTCTGCGATGTCGCTCGAATGATGGTGCACAGGATGCATCGGCCTGACCCTGATCTGTTCAATTCAAGCCTACGACACAAAGTCGAAGAGCGCTTCGCGGGGCGATGTGCAGCGCGTTAGAAATGTTCTGTTTAACCCCGGGAAGCGGAAGAGACGGCCTAGCACAAACACCGGAATCTCGAGAGGACGGAGTGACCGACTCGGAGCCAGATTATCTCAGATAATGGAGTCATCTCCCTGACTGGCTGAGTCTGACTAGTAAGGAACATAAACGACAACAGCGAAACGTCATCCTGTTGTACCCGTTGCACACAGAGTAGCACATGCGTCTGGAGTTTCTAGCGTTAATATCGAACGGTGATCGATACGCGGGGATGCAGTGTTGAAGCTAGGCCTGAGCGGACGATGCTCACAGAACGGGCGAAAATGCGTGCGTTGGGATGATCGCCAGACAAGGACAGGTTGAATGCGCGCGATGCCAGGGCCACCCACAAGGATTTTAAGAATTTATTTCAGCGGTTTCGACCCCGAGCCCAATAAGGGTGTGATAGCTTCGTAGTCAGACTAGGTAGAAGAGATACCTTTCCTCAAAGGGAGCACGAGACGAACAGACAAGAAGTCTTTTTGGCGATACAAGTAGTCTAATAACGAGATTTCTGCTAGGCACGAACTTGAAAAGCGTTGGTGAGTTGTCAAGGTCACTGCCACTGGAGTAAAGTCGTGACTTGTTGTAAGGTCTCCTGGCCATTGGAACCAGTGTTCTTTTGATTTTGATTTGGCCCGTGCCAGTGCGCGGCGTCAAGCGATATGACTTGCACCTCGATCCAAGCCATGTACGGCATTACCTGGCAGAATTGACATGAGTGAGAACCACCCCGTGGTGGCACAACTATCAAAAGAGGAAGAGCCCAGGGAACAGCACTGAGAAAGTAGTACAGTAGTCCGTGAGCATCGTCGGGTGGCAGGCCAAGGGCGTCCGCTGTTCCGGCCGTTCCGGGTCCGACTCGGGAGTCGTAGCTTGAGGACAGGCCTGGAAGGCTGTCTGCACGCTCCGGCAAGCTCTTCCAATGCAAGACCGGGACTCGGAACTCCCAGATCGCACACCGTCCTTTCGGGAGCTGATGAAAGTCCAGGCTGTTGCAATACAGCTTTTTTGGAGTTGGGTTTGATAGTTGTGGCGTCGCTGACTGGCGCTTCTTTGGTCAGCGTTGTTTCCCCCGTTCAATGTCTTGACCTATCCCTTTCGTCACGATGTCCCAACTACCTTGCGACACTTTCCGCGAAACCCTTGCAATTAGGTATCCTCATTGCGGGCATGCTTTGTGGGATCCCAGCCCGGAAGGGTTGTATGACGCCGTTGCAGTGGGCGACGTCGGTTTCATTCGCGAAGGGTATTTCCACCGACTGTTCAATATCCTACTTCCTGAGGATCACCCATCTCATCTAAACTCCGGCGTTCCCGAAAACTATCAGCCACTACGCCCCAGTTTGTCAAGTCACATACGGAAGAGCACGGACGGCACGGACGATTTCTGCTCCAGATATGTTACCATATCTCGTGGACCTGACATTCATGCGTTGGGGTAATTAGACTCCATGTTCTCATGGATCCTGGTCGCTTACACTTAAAAAGGCCCGACGACGATTCGCAAACCACAGTATCATGTCCCGGAAGACGTGGAGCAGTTTCATCGCTTCCTTTCTCAGCTCAACGTGAGGATACTGTCGCTCGAGGCGATTTCGGAAAGTGGATGATCAAGCACATCGATCTCTGGTTTGCGTTTGCCGTGAATCTTGGCTTGGGGGTCAATCGCATGCAGGACATCATCCTGGTCACCGGGCGCCATTGCGCGAAATCGTGGGTCAACGTCGCATTCTCTGAAGGTCAGAGGGATGCAGAGGTTTCGTTCGGAACGCAATTGTCCGGAGTTTCTGGCGTCAATATCGAACGGCGACTGGTGCATGGTGATGCAGTGCTGAAGCTGGGCCCAACTGGTGAGGTATGCTAGGACTGGTTTCGATTAATCTTGCAAGGCGTCTAATTTCCTCATACTAGGATTTACCCGAGAACCAATGCATCTTCATTCGGGGATTCCGCGTCGTTCGCCTATTGAACATATGGCCGAGACTTCGGGGACGGGGACCCTCTCCTGAAATAGATGAGCATGAATCAGGACCTGACGGGCAACTGGAATCCATAGGTACCTCCACTAATTCAAATGTAAGAGTTCCAGTTCTACTTTCGAAACTTTTGTGTGATGTTTTGAAGTACGAGGAACCCCTTCACGTCCTGCTGCAATATATCGCCGAAGTACATCTATCCGTTGTCGCACGCCCCTCTCCGATATAACTGAGGTCGTACAGAAGTCTCCTGGTTGTGATTTGGCTCTTGTCCATGATGATGACCTCGCATGCATCGACGGTGCTGTATGCTTATCATTTATAGGTCCTTTGTGCCATCTCTCTGACTCTGCTAGTCTCTGGATTGCCTCCAGCCTGATGCATTGCTAGAACATCTCCAAGCCGTTGCCCCAGAAATCCAGCAGGTACAATGCGGTAAGCATTTGGCCGAATCGTGGTCCCGTGTCCTTGTCTAACAAATCTACACAGACGTTTTGCCTAGCAATGAAAGTGGGCGTGGAGCTACAACCAAAGTAGCGACTCTATCTCAGCACCCATCTAACGTACGGCAGCCATTACTTTGTATCAACGGGCACGGCCTTATTCTTCCTCAGATTGGTTTGTCTACGTCGCTTATTGATAAGAGTCCAATTCGAGGGGAGTTGTCCCAGAACGATCGCGGGCAACGAGGCGCGGCATCCGCTGATGATACAAGGGCTTCTAGCTCGGCGCCGAGCGACGAATTATCACTAGAGACCAAACCGTTGACTGACGTGAGTCCTGCACATTGTGTAACCTGGTCGTCTAGCTGACGTGCTAATTAAACGAACAAAGATGATCGTTTCCGATCGAGACAATGTAGCAAACCCAGATGACGGGCATCGTGACAAGAGAGCGAGCAGTATCTCATCATCCGAGTTGATGCCACCTATACTAACGGCACCCTGGTACCCTCCTGAACAACCACCAACGGTTCCCGGAGAGCCGAAGGACTCACTCCTTGTCGCCCCTCCGGGGCACACTTCTCACAACCAACTCCCGGATCTTAGTCCTTCACCGCCGCGGAGCACACTGAACACCGGTGGAGACGCACAAGGGGTATCGCCTTCCTGGAAAACCCAAACAGCACCCAGCACATCCGCTGCGTCGCCGCCGGGAACACCGAGAAGTCGTGGTTCTATCGTTCACCCAGAATGGCAGCCGCCTGGACCGTCAGCTTTGCGCAAGTCGTATACAAATCCAGTCGAATCTTCTAGCGTTGTTGTTGCCCCTCCATTGACCCTGTCAGCTAGCTCACCCACTCCCATCCATCGAGACCCTCAGTCGGACCCATGGAACCCCGAGGTCCTGGCTGCCATGGGGAAGGTGGCCAGCGATACCGAAGGTTTCCTCCGATTTGAAGAAGACGGGACTGTGTTAGCTGGCAACCTTGAAGGCCTCGTCTCCCGAGTCATCGATGGACTCACTGGCTCATCCACGGAGGACCACTTCAAGGCCACCTTTTTGACAACTTATCAGTTGTTTTCGACGAGTGCACGCCTTTTCGAGATTTTGAAAAGGCGATTCGAGGCGGCCGATCCCGACTCGGATCCCGCTGGCGCCCGCTCTCGGTACTCGTACGTGAACATCGTACTCCTGGAAGATAATTTTTAACAATCCATCTCTCAGAATCTTGCTCTTCATCGAGAGTTGGATCAAGAAAGGATTCGAGGACGAGGATCTCACGTGTTCATCGAAAATAAGAGAATTCATCCTTGCCATCTCCGAGTCTGGCCCTGAAGAATTGAAAGCAAAAGCTGTAGAGATCCTGAATACAATCTATGATCCCGATTATGTGGGTCGTGACAGACTATCTATCGTCATAACACCGACCGGACTGTCAGGTCTACCTCCGCCAACCAAGAGGCACAGCCTTGATCCCATATACCCGTATCGCACGTCCTCCAGGGATGAGGCCGTCTGATGTGGCAACTGCTCTAACTGTATTAATGGGAAGCCGTTTCCGGAGGATTACATACTGGGAATATGTGAACCTCTCCCGAAAGCGATCAAGTATGCAAGGGATAGAATCGTTTAACGCCATCCACAAGCTCGTTGGGTTGTGGGTGCAGAGAAGTATCATGGAGTGCGTGGCTTGTTCGTCGCACAACTTTCAAAAATCTTACCTTGGGCTATGATAGACCCGCTTATCTTGAAGACCGGGCGAAGATATTCGAGGAATGGATTTATACGGCGCAGGTTGTATATCTCGAATCTTCTCGGTATACTAAGAGCTGACTTGCGGTATAAGGCATGCCGAGGCATGAATAATTTCTCATCGGCATATTTAATTGTCACTACCCTTCTGTCGCGCAAGGTCGCTATGCTAATCCTTGCGTGCGAGGCCAAGGCAACGGAAATTTTACAAACGTTAGACACAGAGCTGACACCTCCCACTTATTTTGAGGCGCTGCATCAGGCTGGGATGACAGGGATCATTCCCTCGTTGGGTATGGTCAGTTTCTACGTATGCCCTACCTCCTCACATTTATTTCGCAGACCTCCACCTTTCCACTCTCAATTCCATCCTTCTCCGCTCTGATCCCATCGTTGTGGTGGAAGGACGTAATTTGATCAATTTTAAGCCGTGTTACGAGCTCGCCGAGCAAATCAATTCTATCACTCAGTACTCACCACCCGATGTCCATTCAGAAGCGCGACAAGACGTCTTGGAATACGTGGAATACAATCTTCAGTCGAGCCCCGCTGACAATGCGTTTGTTACTGGAACGGCTGGCAACGGTAAACGCACGAATGAGTGGTTGATACCCAAACAACAGGGTACGACGCGCTCAGTTGGAAAGTCGAAGTTGCCAACCCAGGGCCGGTTGGACGTGGTGCGGCGGCCGGATGGACACATGGCAAAGTGGCGCGGAGACATGGCGCAGTGGCGTGAAGACGTGGGGCAGCGTCGTGAACAAGACAAGGTGCGGCGGCAAGAACAAGACGTGGCGTGGCGGCGGCAAGAAGAGGCGGCACGGCGGCGCGAGGAAGACATGGAGCGGTGGCGCGAAGAAATGGCGCAATGGCGAGAAGAGAGGGCGCGATGGGGCGAAGACAGGACACGAGGGCGTGATGAGGAAATGGCGGGGCGGCGGGAGGACGAGGACGTGGCGCGGTGGCGCCAGGACACGACACGGTGGCTTGACGATATGGCGCGGTGGCGTGAAGAGAGGGCGCGACGGCATGAGAGGGACAGGGGGCTGTGGCGCTCGGGGGTTCAAGAGTGGCGTCGCGTAAGTGACGTGTTTTCGTGGCCTGATGACACGGTGGAGGGGCGCGAAGGAGACAAGGAGCCGAGGCGTGAAGAAAAGGATCCGCAGCGTGAGCAGTCGGACTCGGTTCCGCAGCGTGAGCAGTCAGACTCGGTTCCGCCGCGTAGAGGTTTCATGGCAAGGCTCTTTGACCGCAGAACTGCGAAAACTTCATCGTAGCGTAGTGTCTAGTGAGTACTACAGTAGCAGTAGCCGTGAGCTGTGCTTAGCAGTGGCGTCCTTTCTGTCTCATGCTCCTGCTATCTATCACGAGTGTCACGGTGGCGCTACATGTCATCGTGCGAGTGCTACTGCGCGCAGTCACGGTAAACAACAAAATCTCAGCCTGGCGAACGTGGTTAACACGCACAAACCCGTTTCGAGCTGAGATCAATGGCAAGAGCAGGTTCAGTAAATTTACCACTGGTAAGAGCTCGACCAGCCACTGGTAACAAGAGCAGAGGTAGACCCTGGGATTTTTGGCAGTGTGACTATCAGGAAAAACCTCCGAGATAGCCAATAGAAGGACGTGATTCATTTCAAATTTCATCTTGCTAACCCTCGCTAGCGCGGGAGGTTTTCCCTGATGGACAGAACCTAATATGGTCCCGCTTGACCCCGGCTCCCACAGTTTGTTATCCTCAAGCGGAAAGCACTGCACCAGGCATACCTCCCTCCATCATGTACCCAGCCTTTACTTCCTGGACTTCCCTTCTGTGAAAACAGAGTCGATTCCTTATGTCCCGTCTTCCTTGCGACACTTTCCGTGAAACGCTTGCGATCAGGTACCCTAACTGTGGGCATGCCCTATGGGAGCCAAGCCCGGGGGAGCTTTATCGTCGCGTCGAAGTTGGCGACGTTGGCTTCATTCGCGAGGGCTGTTTTCACCGATTGTTCAATGCTTTACTCCCCGAGAACCATCCGACCCACCAAAACTTTCGTGTTCCGGAATACCATGTGCCAATGCCCCTCAATGCACTAAATCACATCAACACGGTTATGGACCGCACGGATGACTTCTGCTCGAGGCACGTCAGCCTCAATTACGATGAACGTCCTATACACGCTCAGGGGTAATTTGACTTCATGTACTTATAACATCTGGTCTCTAACACCTAAATAGGCCCGACGACGATTCGCAGATCACGGCTTCATGTGCTGGGGGACGAGGAGCAGTGTTGTCACTCCCTATCCCTGCTCATCGTCAGGATACCCTCGCTCGAGGCACTTTCGGAAAGTGGATAGTTCAGAATATCGATCGGTGGTTTACATTTGCTGGCAATCTTGGCTTGGGAGTCAATATGCAGGATATCGTCCTCGTCACCGGGCGTCATTGCGCAAAATCGTGGGTCAACATCGCGTTCTCTGAGGGCCAGAGGAATGGAGAAGTGTCATTTGGAGTTCACGTGCATGGAGCCTCGAGTGTTAATATCGAACGGCGAGGAGTGCGTGGAGATGCGACGTTGAAACTTGGCCCGAGTGGTGAGGTACGCTGATCCTTGCTTCATTCAACCTGGAAAGGTCTCTGGCTCAACCTTCTCTAGAATCTGCTCGAGAATCAATGCATCTTCGTACGGGGATTTCGTGTAGTTCGCTTATGGAATAGATGGCCAAGACTCCGGGGTTGGGCAGATCCGGCTTCTGACACCGATACAGGCGATGGCGGACGTGGACGTGGACCCGACAAGCGTCTGGAATCCTTAGGTGCTCCAGCTGATACAAACGTAACAATCTCCAGCCATCGTTTCACAACCTTTGTTTAATATTTTAAAGTTCGAAGACCCCCTTCATGTCCTTCTACAGTATATTGCCGAGGTAAGTAATATGGATCTGTTCTTGCACGGGTATATTCGATTATAAACGAGGTTATATAGAAGGCACCCGATTGCGATGTAGCTCTCGTTCACGATGACGATTTGGCATGCATCGATGGTGCTGTATGATTATTTTTTATTCATCAATTGTGCCCCGGCCTCACTTTCGAAGATTTTGGATAGCCTCCAGCCTGACGCATTGATGGCGCACCTCCAAGGTTCCTCACTAGAGATCCGGCAGGTACGATGTAGTGAGTGTTCCACGATATCGTGATTCTGTTGTCTCGTTGACGGGATTTACTCGAAGACACCTTACCTGACAGCAAAAGTGTGGCAGGAGATGCGGCAATTATCAAAATAGCGATGCTATCCAGGGATGAAAATTCTTTGGAGGTACGTCAATGTTCATGCATTACCAAAGTGGCTTAGACTTATTTCCCCGTAGATGGGGCAGTCTATTGTGTCAAGCATCGAGGATCGAATTCCAAAGCAGGTCCCAGAGCGCGTCAAGAAATTGAAAGGAATACGCCAGTTCTTTTCCAAAAGGACTAGCCGGCCCATGACTCCAGAGACGCCACAGTCGGCTGAAACACTGCCGCCTTATGTGAGTTTGTCACACTGTTCCTTTTAGATGTCTGAGAGAGTGCGATAAACGACTGCAGAAACAGGCCATTTCAGCCCAGGAACTTCAAGGTGCGCTCAAGGTGGTACATTCCAAGCCACCAGATTGTGAGTATTCAGCTGAAGTCCTTGACATGAATGGTTGCCCACTTCCTTGCACGTTGTAGTGTCAAGCAAGGTATCCAAACTCAGTGAGCACGCGATTATTGAAGGAAGCCTCTTGAACTTTTATCTCGGTGAATGGACCAACGATGGAGAGCACGTACGTTGCCTATGGTTACTACTAGGTGTTTGATCTGAAACTGACCTGACTAGACCGCACTTGGTTGCCTGAGGGACCAGTCTTCAGATTCTCAGAAGGCAAGTTCAACAATTTCGTGACATTACTGCTCAACAACTCTTCTGTAGAACTTCAAAAAACTGGTCGAAGCTTGGCTTAACCTTCAAGATCGGAACATCCTCAGAGTCTTCGGGCATGCTACGTTAGAAGGCGTTGTTTATTCAGTACGTCGGCTCCACCACCACGGAAACGACACTCTGAGCACGACTGCCTTTCTAGGTCAACCAGTGGATGGAGAATGGGAACATTCAAGAACACATGCAGGAAAATCCGGACGCGGACCGTATGCGTCTGCTCAGCGAAGTTGCATCAGGTGCGGACTACTATATGAGTTGGTGTCAGCCGCCCATCATGATGAACGCTAGGCATGGAATTCCTTCATGAAAGGGGGATCGTTCATGGAGATTTATGCGCTGTAAGCTACTATTGTGCGAGTTTGACCTTCCCTCACGCCTTTCACCATAGAGAAACATTCTAATCGATCGCGAGGGCAAGGCGTTTGTTTCTGGATTCGATTTATATGAATTTTCGAACGTACGTGGGTCTATCTATAGTGCCTCCATGCCTAATATTGCTGCATACCATCTATAGCCGGGCTCTCGCGTTCGATGGCTTGCGCCAGAAATGATTGCCCCTGCAAGGACTACTCCCCCTACTGAAGATGCAGATATCTGGTCGTTCGGGTTGCTCTGTCTCGAAGTTTTCACCAGAGCCGAACCTTACCCTTCGTACCCGGATATATTCGTACCAGTTCTGTTGATAAAAGGCGTAATACCCGAGCATCCTGGGGCTACGGCACGTGGCCTCAGTCCCAAGATGTGGGAACTTATGCAATTTTGTTGGAAGATTAACCCAGAGGAGCGCCCTCAGATGTCTGCAATCCACTCTGCATTACGTGGCATGCTTCCACCCCGTGATTGTGCGTTTTTCGTTTCACTGAAAGCGCGTGCTTATACTTATTACGACGGGCAGTGTGGATCGATTCTAGCCCTGGGGACCCTCAGCGACGTTTACTAACCTGGAAAATGCCACCAAAAGACAATTTGAAAGACTCGGGATACAATTCACCAACAAGCACCAGCGACGACACCTCGCAGATTGCAAAAGCCATCAACGCGAAAATCGCCCGGGAACAGCTGCCGGTCTTCGCACCACCGCGGAAGCAAGCGCTTGAAAAGTCGTGGTCGCAGAACCAGGAAAACTCAGACGTAGCAGGGCCCCGTGGGGAAATGAATCGCGATTTATTATGAGAATAAGGCTGTTCATCCTCATGCTTTCCGTCACAACCAAGTCCTTTTCGGTGTAAGGTGAGCAGTGCAGTTGATCGCGAACACCGCGGATTCGTGGGGGTATTGGCCGACGCCGACTCGATCCCCACGTCAACCCTCTCACTACCTCCTGTCTCACTCGTCCGTTATCGCCTCGTTGCCGCGCCCATTTCCCTTTCATTCATCTTTGTCCTCGACCACACGCCACCGCTCCCTCCGAGTCGACGCCCAATCGCTTCGTTCTCGACTCCGCGGCGCGACACCTACGACGCCCACTCGCTCATCAAAGGGCCTCGCCTCTGCCTCGCGGCCACCTTCGTGATCTCGCGCCGGCACGCTGGGCCATCTAGTGAGATCTAAGTGAAGGAACACGATACCCGAGAACGAGGCCGAAACGCGAAGGGACGAAACGAGTGGGGGTGATACTACTTAGTCTTAAACCGCCTGACTCATTTCTCCTTTCGTGCCTTTGATTCCTTTGATTCTCGCCTCGCTCCCCTTTCATCCCCACTCATGATACAGGTCAATCTCTCCTCTGCCTTTGTTTAGATCTGGAATGTCTTTCACCCTAGATTACGACGGTATTCCTTACTTACCGGACCACCACTGAAGCTTACTTACGGTACGACGATACGAAAAGATACTTAAAGACTTTGTTTCCAGTGCTTAAAATGTAACTTATTTCCCCTCGCGTTTGCTCCTCCTTTTCTGTGTGCCCTCAAGGTTCGCCTTTATCTTGTGGCCTCACGCTTCTCCTTTCGACTCGATTTCCGTGCTGATCGCGAGCTACCGGGCCCGTCAGCGTTGTGTTCGCGTCTTCTCTCTCTTGCTCACTCTGTCCCCTCCTTCCTTCCCGGCCTCGAGTCTCCTCACGAACTCGCGGACGCCCTTCGCGTCTGCTTCATCGGCTACATTGGAAAAATGACCATCCGATCTGTAAAGTACGAAACCTTTTTTTAGGGATTCGTTTCTATCGTCTGCCGTGACAGAGGTCTACCTATTATATTAGAGGGGTGGACTTGGATGACCTTTTGCTTACTGTACAGTTCATTCCAGTATCTTCAAGTTCACCGATTAGCGACGCACCTGAGTGTACTTCTGAAGTAGCTTATTATCTGTGTCAGCTCTACACGTACATGCCAAGTAAATGCGCAACGATGTGTCGGTGTGCGATACGCGGAGAGTCAGGCAGCAGGGCTGACCGGGGGAACAACGGCACCGAATTGTCGGGCCGGGCCGGACCTGGAGTTCGGAGTTCAAGTCGGTGGCTCAAGTAGCAAGTCAGTCAGCAGGGGCTAACTTAACTTAGTCTCGTTCCCAGACCCTTATCTGAGATTGAATCGGAAGTCAAAAGATCGGCGTCGAGGTCTCCTCCTTCATGGACTTCTCACGGCACATATTTTTAGAACTCAGATTCAAAGTCCGACGGAGGGGATGGGGACGAGACAAAGTTACAGCAGGGTAAGATGTGATGGTTGCTCACCAATTTGGTATCTACTCAGTTTGTCTCTCATGGTGCTTGTCACGAACCATGACCTCCAGGATTGCACAATGTCCAGAGACCCCCCTGCAAAGGGGATGCCTCAGAGAGCCTCAGCTGTCACATGTCACAGACAGCGTAATTTGGGTGATGTCAACTTCAATTGTTCCCAATACAGGGCCTGCATTCGTTCCTCATTCCCATCTACTAAATATGCCCTATTTCGAGCAGGTAGGGCACTGACAGGGCACTATCATTCATCAGCTTCACACGTCGCCATACCACTTTGTCTGTTGCTACAACGTTAGCTGTTAGCACTGTGACACCCAGGATACCGTACGACTTGAAGGGCGCTGGCAGGCTTGTTAGCCGTGTGTGCCAGTGTGTTTAAGCGGTGGTCACGCACGTAACACGCCAAAGCGCATTTGGAGGCGGTGTCAGTGCTGGTGGCGCTATTTACAAGAGTTTGACTCTGCGATATTTGAAGGTCCTCTAGACCAAGGTCTGGACTTGGACTTACCCTCTGTGATACTGGAGCCAGTCCCCTACCATGTCTCGTTTGCCCAATGACACGTTGCGCAAAACGCTTGAAGATATTCGCATCATGGTTGCGAGCAACACACCGCGGTCAGCGGACTCGGAATCAAGCGGCCCCATGTCTTTGCCAGTGGCAGCAGTGCCACAGTCGATTGGACCGGCACCATCCCTCGACGTCACGGTGAGTCCGTCACGCCGTTTTCTTCTCCGCGGCCTGAGTTACGGCTCGGTTGAGTTCGATGAGCAGCGGCAGCAGCAACCAGTCGTTACGGTGGAGGCGCAGCAAGAGGCACCCGAGGTGGTATCTTTCCGAGTCCCTTGGCCACGTTACAAATCAGCAGACTGTGAGCGCTCCTACTATCCCTTCAAGTTGTGGTGGATGGTTGCCCACGGCCCTGTGAATTTTAGTGTCACGGAAAGTCTCCAGAGTCAGCAAGCGCGTCGTTATCGAAGGAAGCCTCCTGGTTTTCTATCTCGGCGAATGGACCAGCGATGGAGATCGTGTACGTACGTTGCTCGTTGCTTGCCGTCCAATACGAAACCGGTCTGATACAGGCCGCACTTGGTTGCCTGAGGGACCAATCCCCGGCTTCTCAAACGGCAAGCTCAACAATTGTATGATGTTATTGCCCAGCAATCCAATACAGGTCTTTGTATAGCACTTCAAAGAACAGATCGAGGCATCGCTTTCCATTCAGGATAGGAATGTCCTCAGAGTCTTTGGACATGTTACCATAGAAAGCGTTCTTTACTCGGTATGTCGTGTCTCCCGCGTTGTGACAAAAACTGGAGACGATTGCCATTCTAGGTCAACCAGTGGGTGTCGAGTGGAGACATTCGAGGACACATGCGGCGAAACCCGGGCGCGGACCGTATGCGTCTTCTCGGCGAAGTTGCATCAGGTGCGTACAGTACAACGCTCGGTTTGGTGTTCGTGCGGCCTGCTATAGTGATGATCATCGCCAGGCGTAGAGTTCCTTCACTCCAGCGGGATCGTGCACGGTGACTTATGCGCTGTAAGCCGTTATCGTTGCGAGTTGAACCCTCGCTCAGAGACCTTCAATTCATCCCCAGAAAACCGTGTTGATCAACAGCGAGGGCAAAGCGCTTGTCTATGGATTTGATCTGTCTGAACTTTCAAACGTACGTAGGTCTACTATCTGGCGTGCCCCCTTCCTAACACGGACACTTACAATCTACAGCCAATCTCTCGCGTTCGATGGCTTGCACCAGAAATGATCGCGCCGACAAGGGTCCCTCCCCCAACCGAAGCCACAGACGTCTGGTCGTTTGGCTCGCTCTGCCTTGAAGTTTTCACCGGAGTCGACCCTTACATGTCATATCCAGACGTATATGTGCCAGTGTTGTTGAACAAAGGCACAATACCTGAGCATCCTGGGCCTATGGCAATCGGTCTCAGCCCTATGATGTGGGAACTCATGCAATCCTGCTGGAAGATTAACCCGGCAGAGCGACCTCCAATGACTGAGGTCCAGTCGACGATACGCCGCATGCTTCCGTATCGTGAGTCGTACGCCACTCTGCTCCGCGTCGCCGACGCCCAAATGCGACGAGACAATTTGAAACATGCGGGATACAATCTCGGTGTCGAGACCTCGTATGCTGCGGAGGCCCGCAGCGCTAGAGTCGACAGCGAAGAGGAAAAGCAACTGATCCTTACGCCACCGAGGGAGCAGGCCCTCGAAAGGTCATGGTTGTAGCACAGAGACGGGGAAACTCCTGCCAGGTAACCTCAAATGGATAAGCGGACTAGCCATAGTAGTAGAGGCGCCACTAGTAGAGCACGCTCGACTCTTCGCCCGCCCCTTCGACCTTTGTTTTATCCTTCTTCCTGACAATCTTTACCCCCTTGAGTCCTGCATTACTCTTCCGCGTCTGTGGCACGCGCAACGAAGCCCCCGTGACGGACGGAGGCTGTGGCGGAGACGGCGGCCTCGCCACGCGAGGCAGCGGCAGGGGCGGCTTCATTCTCGGGTTCGGGTTTGGTGGCCCCACTGGCACAGCCTTGACAGGCGCATTCGAAATCGGCGGCGGTTGATGAGCGACCGGCACCGGCTTCGCCGGAAGAGATGGGTGCGCGGGTGCAGCGGGTTCGGTGCCGGTCAACGGCGCCTGCGCGAGCTGCAGCAATTTTGCCTCCATCTGCGCGATCTTGTCGTTCGTTCTGTGTCCGTTCGATTGGTTCCGGCGTGAGTGGGAGGAGTGGAGATCCACGCGCAAAGCGATGGCCTCTGTCAGCACGAGACGAAAGCGCAACCAGGAAGAAAAGTGGGCGCACCTCGAGCGCGTCGCCGGAACGCTCTTTAGCAGGCTGAGCGTCGTCGGCCGCCCTGCATCGGTGTATTGGTGATGATGATGGTGGTGGTGGTGGTATTGCAACGTCCCCTGCTGAGGCGCATGGCGCGAAGCAGTGCCAGAACTTGGGTGGGCGTCGAGCGGCGCCTGATGCGCGTGCGTGACGGTGATATTTCGCCCTCTCAAAAGTTTCCCATTAGCCGCTTCAAGTGCGGCAGCGGCATCCTAGACAAGCACCGCGTTCAGATGCGTCAGCGTCTAGAGCCCATGCGCCAACACCATCATGATGGCCATTCGCGCCGCGGAGGGGACGCGGAGGGACGATGGATGGGGAGATAGACCCGGTGTGAGCACAAAATTCGTCCTCGTTCCTCGCGGTGGGAGGGTGCATGGAGTGCGACTTACCGCATCGCTTGCGTACTCTACGAATGCGTAGCCGCGGGGCTTGCCCCGTAGCGCTCCGGTCTTGTGAAAGAGGTAGTCGAGCCGGACAAGTTTACCAAATTTTGAGAATACTTGGATGAGGGTGTATCTGGATAGGACCCATTATGGGTGGCTTTGGCTCGGATGGGTCCCTCGGTGAGCGGAGAGAGAAGTACGCACTCATCCACGGTTGGATGAAGATTGCCGACGTAGAGACGGTTCTTGAGTAGCTCACGGGGAGGGTGGGGTGGGTCGAGTGAGGTGGAAGGAGATGGTTCAGGGTCGAGAGATGGGTAGGAGAGATGAGATGACATTAATATTATTGGTTGAGGCCAAACCGAAGAACAGAACACGCTAATGTACAATACCGGCCCGACCCGGTCCGAAACCGACCACATCAGTACCTCGATGAATGCATTAATACGGGAAGAAACATGTCAGGACATAGTTAAGATGCAAATCGAGGCAACATATGCTTTTAACGAGCGTGGGTGGCGTCAACGTGGACCCCCCAAGTGTAAAACAAACTAAAGGGCAACGCAATATACGGCCAGAAATATGGGGTAGCAGGGTGGTTGCGACGTGTGAGATGAATAAAGCGACGGGTGGATGAGGTGGAGAGTGATATGCAGCAGCAACAGTGGATCGAACCGACGGCGAATAGTGCAGGAGCGGAGACAAAGGGGGATATATACAATGGATGCAGGACGGAAGACCCCGGGTAACCCAAGCGCGAGCTGTCGTCGCGTCCAAGCACGGACAAAACGTTTTGTGGGCGTGTATCGCAGTCCGCGCAGATGCAGGCAGGGCAGATGAGCTTATTGGTCCGCACCGGTGGCACTCACACGTCGACGTAGAGCAGTATGGGCTCGCCGACCCCCTCAATCTCGGGAATGACGCATTTGAGGTCAAACGCCTTTGCGAGCACGATTTTAAAGATCTTTTGCACATTAATTGACGCGGATGTCGAGCAAAAGATGAGGGATGCGTGCATCGCCTTGGCGAAGCGCTTGGCCTGCTTTGTGATCTCCTCCTGTTCGTCGCGGGGGAACGTCGCAAAGGTATCAAACTTTGTGCCAATTAAAAATGGTATCGCGGTCTAAATGTATGCAATGTTCGATGTCAACATGACGATAGAGAAGAGTGTCCGCGTTACCTTGTTGAACCCTCGCGCTTGACGGTACCACTCCTTGACCGAATTGAGCGTCGACTTGCGAGAGAGATCGAACATGAATAGGATGGCCACGGCGTCGTTGCAGACGAGTGGAAGCATGTTCACAAACTCGCGCTGCCCGCCAAGGTCCCAGATGGAGAATGTGATCGTCGTCCGTCGCACAGAGATCGTCTTCTCCATAAAGTTGACGCCTTGATGAGCGGGTGGCACCGCAGATCAGCGAGAGAATACACGTGTGTGTTGAGAAGCGGAGACGTACCCAGCGTCTGGATATAATCCTCATCAAAGCTCCCCTCGACGTACTTGACCATCAAGCTCGTCTTTCCGATCTGAGAGTCCCCAACCATTCCCACCTTGATGACGACGCTGCGAGACGTTATTAGGATGTCCTCGGCGACGCAACGAAGCGCGTACCTGTTCTTTTCATCGTTATTGGTGAGTAAAGGGTGTGTGCCATTGGAGGGGCCAGCTGCTGGCGTCGGGGTAGAGGATGAAGAGGCACTGGAGGACATGGAAGAGCGGTACTATTGACGGGGAGAGGGGATGGGTATTATGGGCGCGATGAGGGAGACGGAGGGAATCAAAGTGGGGGCCCAAGGAGGGCAGAGGATGGGTTTAAAAAAGAAAAAGGAAAAGAGAATGGGAAAGATTAAGATGAATGAAGTGGGACTGAGGGGGAGAGAGGATCCTCAAGACAGACAACAAGGTGAGCCGAGCTGAGCTCTGCGTGCAGTGCCCCAATTCAGTTCAGTTCAACTTGAACCGCGCTCGATCAACAATATGAAATAAAACATCAACATCCCTCCCTGCGCTGCGCTTTCAATGGCAGCTGTCAACATAATATACGGCCGCCCGCGCTCATTGCACAAATACTCTTATTTTACACCCGCACCGGACAGCACCAACGCAACGGCAAAGCGTAACAGCGACATTGGTGGGCCTGCCCCGGTATCCGACCAAGCTCAAATCATGCAGTCCAGGTCCAGGGCAACCTGACTGCAAGTCGGTGGCGATACAGGCAGTGCCACGGATGAGTCAAACTCACAGTGGCACGGTACCAGCGCCAGATACTGAGAGGATGGATTAATATTAGTAATCAGACAGTATGCGCATACACACCAATATCAACTTGGCCAAAACAGGTCATATCGGTAATTCCCGATAGACTGTACAGTTCCCACGCCACCGATACCGCTGATGACTGACTTGACCTCAAGCTCAAGCTACAAGCCAGCCTGACGACTATTCCCCCAACAAAATGTCCAAGCGCGGTTTGTTTCACCCCTCACCCTTTCCACCTTCCTATCCTTACATTGTACTCGTCTGTCTACAGGCGCAGGAAGCTCCGGCAACAAATTCCGCCTTACCCTCGGTCTGCCTGTAGGTGCCGTCCTCAACTGTGCAGACAACAGCGGCGCAAAATCGCTCTTCATCATCGAGCCCTTTGGCTTTGGATCGCACCTGAACCGTCTTCCCGATGCTGGTGTCGGCGACATGGTCGTGGCGTCAGTGAAGAAGGGAAAACCAGAACTTCGTAAGAAGAGTGCGTACCCTCATTTTCCTTCCACGGGCATCCCTTGTCTTATCAAAAATCTCACCCACTTCGCATACGTGCAGCGATGCCTGCCGTCGTGATCCGCCAGAGAAAATCCTGGCGTCGACGTGACGGTCTCTTCCTCTACTTCGAGGTACGTCTCAACTCCGATTTCTATGAACACGCCTAATGTGTGATCTGCTTTGTAGGATAATGCAGGTGTTATCGTAAATCCCAAGGGCGAGATGAAGGGTTCCGCCATCACTGGCCCCGTCGCGAAAGAATGCGTACGTATTGGCGTTTATCTCTTCGGGCCACCGATACTGATCCCTCTTACAGGCAGACTTATGGCCGCGTATCGCGTCCAATGCAGGCACAGTGGTTTAGGCCTATGGATTTTTCCATCGCTCTCACCACTCGACTTGTCATATCATGTATCTCTAAAATGCCCATTAACCTCCATCCCCACATGATAAAACCGCTGCGGAGATCATGCCTGAAGACCTGAGGACACCGTAATCTTGCAGAGAAATGTTGCGATGCTGTAACCCTGCAGCAACAAGATTTCCCGTGCACCTAGGTCCGACACCCTCATTGTACTAAAATATTGCAAAGTTCACTTGTTGTCGCAACTGAAATACATTGATAGGTATGCGAAGGAAAAGTGTTACGAAAGTCTACCCATGTTTTCAAACTGGGCTGTTTATTCTACAATGCGATGCCTTTAAGGCGCGCCCAGTCCGTGAGGTTCCTGAGTTGTTCTAGCGTAAGGAAAATTAGGACTGTCGTCGGATTCAGACGCGTCCACGCCGGGAGCCATCCTTTAAACATGAACCCGTAACCTTCTGTTTGTAGTGAATGGCGAATCACTTTTAGAGTGGACTAGCGTAGTGCGATCTTGTAAGTAAGAACAAAACGGGGATCAAGATGATACGTACAGATGACCCTGGGCCAGAAGCATTCATGATGCGGCTCTTAAGCACGTCAGCAGGCGAGCAGACGGTCGTGGCGACGGTCCCCTACACCCGATGTACATTAATTGATCGCTGCATTTGCCATTGAAATCCTTACCGCCGCGAAACTCGCCGTAAAATGGCAAAAGATATCGTCATTGAAATAACGGGTTTTGAGCAACTCTGCCTTGAAGAAGTCGTAACTGCAGAGGATCAGACGACAGCGAAGGAAAAGGAAACACAATACGTACGACGCGAGTTGACTCGCATTCATAAGAATGGCACGGAGTATGTTTGGACCCATTCCCCGCGTTAGTGATGATGCGCCCTCTTCCCGGACCATCTGGACGGAATCATATCATTAGCAAAACGAGTATATATATGCGGTTCGAGTATCGCATACGCGGAAAAGGGCATCGAAACAGTGCTTATAATTGAACCGTTTCTCTGGTGGTTTGGCAAAGTCGCCTTGCAGGCGGACCTGTTGGGGGAAATGTGAGGTGACCCTGCCCGACAAGATGAACGAGGGCGGGGCTAGTTCGTACCATAACAATCTCTGAAAAGGAGTATGTCAGCGTCTCTCCCCTGAAGTAAGAGCCGAGAGCATACCGCCAGGATTGCCGATGAAGCCCGCGATCCCACCAGCTGCAAAGAGTAGCATATAAGTTGTTATTCTTCTTCCCGGGAATATTTCAAGTCATACCCATGCATCCTGCAGCGGCCAATTTCCACGGAGGTGAATTGGGTCCTAGAGAACTACATTAGCCCCATACGATAATGAGAAGAGGATGGGAAATCGTGCGATGCGCAGACGATGTCATCGCAAGCGACGAGAGAAGTAACCCAATTGGGGTGAAACCAACCTAGGAAAAGAGGAGACACGCACCAGCACCGATGATCTTCTTGCTCTCGTCGTACGCCCAGAAGCGGCAGAGCGAATAGCTCATCTGGCGCATCCATGTTCCCGTAATGCCGTCATAGAGACCGCGGACACCTGGCCCGGCAAGGATTTACCCAAGAATTGCCCGTGAGAATCATGTCATGTCGGCGGATCTAAGCGCGTGCGGGAAAAGAGGGGATGTGGAAGGGGGGGAGTTGCAAGCGTTGCAAGTGGTGGTGGCAGCGGTGGTGGGAGGCCCAGGGGAATGGGGGATGGGGGGAAGGAGGGAAATGGGAGGAAGGACGGAGGTGGCTCACCCGCGGTGCGCACGGTCTTTTTCATGGATTCTATCATGCGCTTGTCGCCCGAGGCCTGCAGGCGCACTTTGGTGAGATCTAGCGGGCTGCAGTGCGCCGCAGAGACGGTGGTCACGGTGGACGCTCGTTAAGCCTCTGGACATAGGTGCGCGGGTGAGGGGCGGTAAGGGGCTTACTGTGTTATCGATGCGGCAATCGTCGCTGCGAAACCTAGAAGACAACAGACGTCGTGAGCACCATTCGCGTGACCAGAATTCAAATTTCGGGGAGCAATTCGGGATCGACGGGAGTGAAGGCGGGGACGTGAAGGGATGTACCTCCAAGCCAGAAGGGATAGGGCTGTTTCTTGGGCTTTATCGTTTCTTTTTCGCCGATGGGGAGGGGCGGGGCGGCATCCTTTGCGGCGGACATGGCGGTGGCGGCGAAGGGATGGGAGGAAGAGCCACGAATGGAATGGGAGGCGACGAGTCGAAATAAATCCGCTTGGGCTTACTCATTCAGACTCGACCCGTGTATAGCGAATATAGCGCACACCTCTATCAATTCTCACCTTTTTATCTGGTCTGCGCCTCTTACCCGATTTATTGGACTGTCCCGAAGACTCTCTCAACTGAAACCCTCAGCACTCCCTGTCGTCGGACTGTAAGTGACCTCTGACTTGGACAGTGTCCGTGTCCTCCATTTGTCCTGCAATGTTTGTTCCGTCGTCCTGTGCACCTACAGGCAACGCACCATGCAGAGATGGTACACTGTCTGCCGTCTTGTATGGACACGTCACCGAGCTTCGGTGACCCCTTGTTCGCGCATTAATTTCGGCCGAAATCGTCGCTGGCTGGAGCTTCTCTGACCTTGCTTGCTTCCGCAAGATAAACCATGGCGTCATCTCATCCATCCTGTGTGTGAGGGACTCGTAGAAAGCCGAAACGAGTGTGTGCTGCCGTGTAAATCAAACCATAGAGAACTCCTAGACTCCTTCGATGCTATACAGTACAGTATCTTACCACCTCGTCGGCCCTCGTTGGCAGCGCGCAGGGTCGGGGGGGTGCAGAAACTGGCACCAGCACTGCGGCACGCGGCACTGGCGCGATGACTGTATCGCCGGTCGTCGGCATCGGGCGCATACTGGACGGATATTGGCGCCCGCGCCCTCCGCGATCGCAGAACGTACGCGCGGACGGGGCTCCGTGCCACGATGGATGGGCCAGGCGTGCCTGGCGACTCGTGCTCGTCATGCACGGGGTACGGGCGACGGGCGAAGTCGGTTGCCTGCATGTTTCCTCCTCTCCCGTTCCCCACTCTTTTGAGACTGGAAGGGAAGGACCTGGAAATTGCGGACTGGGCAGCGGGGTGGTTGGCGAATGCTCAGAAGGGGCCGAGCCGTACGATGATGTCCACGTCGGTGCGGCAATTTTCATGGTGTGCGCGTTGAACGGCTCACGGGTTCAGGACGCACGATTATTCTCACCGGAACGTATTCGCAGATGTTGATGCACGTCCACAAGGATTCGCAAGGACAGGCTGCGCAGAGGGATCCCTTTGGTGCAGCGGCCTGTTATCCACTCGCCCTGCCATCACGCAGTCTGGTTTCACGATCGCATAACGGACTGACATATGACCATGAAATGTTGGGATCGATCGCGAGACTGCATGTGATCGTAAAAAAAAGGATTTTATTGTCGGTGATGAAACAAGTGCATCCGTGATACTGATACGCCTAGTTTTTTCGGCTGTACTGAGCTCGTATGATATCCGCCTAACCTCGTGGAAGACTCGTTCCCTATCAGACAATGGAGAAAGCTAACGACAATATTAATACAACGACAACGGCCGCCGGAATGGAAGTCTACTGAAAGAATTGGTGATGATTGGTTGAAACAATTTGTAATTGTGCCCACACTTCTCCGATCTGACTCATGGATGTGAAGCAGCGAAATAATAACGCGTTTCCAATGTCGTGGGACCCGGCACTCTGTCCAGATGTTCTGTCGGCCAACGAGCCCCGTCCTGACAGAGAGAGAGAATGTCCTCTGCTGGACAATATAGTGTTGGCTCTCACTGGCAGTCTTTGATTCCTGTCCTATCTCCACCTCCCTCAACATCTTCGTCCACACATCGTCCACACCCCTCGCCTATCGTCACTCCGTTACAAGTCGCGCCAGAGAGACGGCATGTTGGAAAACGAGCACGTCGTCAGACGGAGAGGATGTCCCGTATTCCATTCCCGGGACAATTTCCTGCTGCCTTGCTCTCGAACTCACCCTCAAACATGGTTCCTAGAATCCTTGTCGCCTTTGTCTTTTAGCGAGATGAACGTCATTTGCAGATATTTGCCATGCGGGACATTCAATGTCCCCCGGCCTTTGATACGTTCTGCGAACCAAGTTGGCTCGCAGAATGTATCAAAGGCCGAGCGACGTTTGCTCAACGCTGTCGCCACGGACAATCGTCTTCCAAACAGTCCGGCAAGGAATCTGTACATCGGAAGCAGTCCTGAATCGGAGACCTTCCCTCATCTCATCACATCCGATAATACAATGTGGATGCAGCCTTCGCGTTCGCCTCTTACACTGAACGTGAGGAAGACGTCAATTCCGCTGGCGGCGGTCCGTGGATATACAAGGCGGGACACATGATTTATCACAAGGTTGGGCACGCTGACGCCTTCGGGCAATGTATCTGGCATCATCAGGATCGTAGAAGTATATTTTAGAAGTCGTACGTGGGGTTCTGTACCCCGAGGTGCACGGTAATGGATATAAAGAAACGATCACCTGTCACCAGCGCTGTGATGGAATAGGGTGATCGTGACAAACTTGAGCCTGTGTAGGCTTGCAACTTGAAGGTCTAGCGACTTGGGGTATCCGAGAGGGAAAACTTCAACAACATCGTCAACAGAGGCGAGACTCGATTGATGATTTCTGTCCTCGAAACCTTGCGATATCATATTCATTGGGAGAGACGGAGAAGCAACGAGGAAGATATCAATGTCGTATGTTGGAGAGTTTCGCTTTGGCGGTTGCCCGCGAGCGTCGTAAATAAATAAATAAGACAGCGTATGTGACACATGTACATATCATGAGTGGTATGAATCTCCAGTAACTTAAACAGGCCAATCGTAGAATTCACGTTCAAGCTTGCTATAAAATTAGTTGGCAAGGCCATAGCTCCTCCGCGTGGTGTGGACCATGAGTTCTCTGCCCTTCATCGAGCTGGACAACCAGTTGCCTAGCACGACGCCCCAGAGCATGCCAACGAAACCAATGCCC
Source organism: Russula dissimulans (assembly GCA_022376545.1). Lineage (NCBI taxonomy): Eukaryota > Fungi > Basidiomycota > Agaricomycetes > Russulales > Russulaceae > Russula > Russula dissimulans. Next base: position 197,024 of record WTXJ01000024.1, on the reverse strand, counting down.
TGCTTCTACAAAAGACAATAATGTTAGGAAAGCGAGCACGGATTGGATCGATCAACGGACCTTGCCGTTGGAGATGATGATGATCTCGGGCTGACCCGCGTAGGTCTTGGTTGGAATGCCACCGCTCAGCTGGGCAACAATGTTCGCAGCAGCGATCTGAGCGTGCTTTGCCGTTTTGGCGGCCTGCTTTTCCTCTGTCCAGTCTATGACGTCACCAATGGCGTAAATGTTGGGATGTGAACGCAGCTGGAACGTCTTCTCAATCTTGATCTGTCCGCGCTCGTTGAGCACATCCGAACCGAGCGACTTGACAAACTCTGTTGCGGGGCAGCTGCCAAACGTGGGGACCTACACCATTGGATCAGAAATTCTGATTTACAGCCAGAGACACCGGAGGAAGGGGAAGAACGTACGACGAGGTCACCTTCGAGCATGCGCCCGCCATGCGTCGTCGCGGGAGTGGATTCAAAGTCGTCGACATGGTCATTGAAGACGATGTTGACGCCACGGGACGTGAGATCCTTCTCGAGTCGCTTGCGATACTTGTCAGGGTAGACAGCGCTGAGCAACTGGCTATGCTTGTGGACGATGGTCACCTTCTTGTCAGGGAACGCGTCTTTGATCTCGCCTGCATACTCTGCACAGAGCGTCACGCCAAATCGAGGGACACCCGTTGCGGAAAACCCTTACCACAGCCCCGAGCGCTGCCACCGGCGAGGATGATGCCCTTTGCGTCCTCGAACTTGTGGCGCCAGGCATCTATGTGCCCAAGAACGCTAGCGCGGTCATCGGGGAAGGCAAGGGGACCCTTCTGCTCTGAACCTGGGGCAAGAACTAAGATGTCGTAGTGGATCCGCTCGTCCGTGGACAGCACGACAGAGCCACCCGCCCTGGGGTTTCCCTCCTTGCTCCGTTCGATGGCGGTGACGCGTCCAATTTTGATTTTTCCGTTGCCTTTGACAAGGAGGTTGTCGTAGGGTATCAAGACGCTGTCCTCCAGCTTTCCCTCGGTGGTGGTGGTCATGCGGACGGCCGCGGGGAAGTGAATGGCAAACGGGCGCGCGGTCACGAGGGTGAGTGTCGTCGTGGAGGGATTAATCCTAGTAGAGAGGATGCGAGTGATCGTCGCGCCTGCTGCACCACCACCGACAACGACGACGCTCTTCTTATCTGTCTGGGACATTGTGTACGAGCGAGGAGCTAGAGAGCCTTCGAAAAGTGTGCAAGGTGAGTTGGGAAGGACCGTGCTGAAAACCGCCAGACATCTTGCAGCTTATATATCTTTATGAGGAGGGTGAAGAGAAAATACACGACGATATGTGACGAGTCCTTCGTCCTTCGTCTGCCCTTGGTTTGCAGCGGATACAGTATGTGCGGAAGCCGGACCTAAGAAAGGGTGTGATCGGAAGGACCAATTCGGCATGCGCGGGCCATGCGACGCGACGCGACGAACGGGATGTCCTGCCTAAACGACTCGGAGCCTTGCGCAGTTCTTGCTTGGCAAGTGAAAATGACGTTGAGTCTTTGGCTGGTCTATGCGGTTGGGGTTGACCGACTCATAATCTTTCATGATGGCAACCTGCCTTTGCAAACAGTCAGTGGTGTATTTTTAGGATGGAAATCATCGACCTGGTTTCCCATTCCTAACGATCAGTTCTCAGGTTGATGAGACACATTGCGCACACCATTACAGCACAGGTTCTTCATAACGTGTTTTCTCCATACCACAATTGGATGGCGCCCAGATGTGATCCAACGCTTGTCCAGCCACCTAGCGTCGGTACTAACGCACCGCACTGTCCCTCCTACTACTCAGGCTGGGCCCCTTCTCAAGGCCCAGAGATTGAATGTCTCTCTGTTACTTAAATTGTCCCTCCACTGTGTCGACTCTCAATGTTGAATGCGTCATCGGCGTCTTTGGGAATTCTCTTGGTTGGGGGCATCCCTCATGTGGTTGTGTACGCACTCAAGATGCATGGTTGTTGCCTGCTGCGGTTGCTGCGGCGGCTCCTTTCAGCGCCACGTTAATCGTGGTCGAAAAGAATATGGTCATTGCTCACCCAGACCGTTACCACCGCACCTTGTTCCTATTCGGGAGTGTTAGGACCTGCAAATTGGCCGGGAAACCCTTGACCAATTGAACAATGAAATGATCATCGCGGGAAACGGGGACACCGCCAGGACGGCTTCCTCGATTCCTGAGTTGGACACACGAACGACTGTCCTCCTGAACGCTCCATGCCCAGTAGCAACGCGAAAACGGCGCGCATCCAGAGACGTGCAGGCTGACCATCCATCAGAGTTTCTACGCGATCAACTTGAACGGCGCTCCATTGTCCGAGTGCTCACTGGCACCTATTAGTCACTTACGTATATTCCGTGTCATCTGGGCCCATCCAAGTCACTCTGTCGCTGGCTGGGGAGAGTCAAGTTTCACGCAGAGACTCCATCAGCGATGATGTGGACGCGGTATTCACACTGAATAGGAGAAGCCGCGCTGAACAACCAGGTCACCGTGCACCATACAAGTAGGCCATTCAAAAGTGCTTTTTTTGGACTCCATAGTGTGCCTTGGGGTACAGAACCTTATGCAGCACTACTTGGTAGAGTGTTTTTTTTTAAGTCCTTGTATTAACTGCTTACGGTTCCCCCATCCTCTGGTACGTCGCCTACCTTGGGCCGGGCATGGCCCACATAAGGTCGAGTAGAGAGGAGTAGGAGAGGTCCGCGGGGCTGCAGAAGCCCCGTGTAGGTCTTCCAGAACGTGTGACTAAAGAGTACTTGGTAGAGTTACTAATATAAGTTTACGGTACAGGCATTCAAAAGTTAAGCTCATCATGTTTCACCTACGATACGTCGACCTCCGCGCTCTTGTTAACCTTACTATAATCATTGTTGGGTGTTTACTATGACATCAGTCAAGACGGGGATTAACTTCAGCATCTCCCCCAGTCGAATCCCTTCTCACGTGACCCCTCCCGCTGCCCTACGAAGCGCATTGGGCAGCCCTTTCCGAGGCTGCGGGAATAAGGCCATTAAGGAACAAAATCTACTGGAGCAGGGATGACAGATTATTCGTAAATACAGTGCCACGTACGCTTGTCTACTCCAAAAAAAGCAAAATTTCTCTTAAACAAAACCGGGCCTCAGCCTACTAATAAAAACTCCGCAGTTGCTTGAACGACAGGGTCGTGAGTGCTGCACGACATCGCCTCTGTGAATCACGTCACACGGCGCGCATGCCAGTGGAGCATAACCCTCGTCACTTCCAAAGCTACCCCGAGAGAAGCGCTGGTCTGCACCTGACTGATCATTGCCGACCTTGAGCGGGATTCTACCCTCGATCAAGGCTTGATCCAGCCCATTTGCAATGAGGCTTCGTGATTTTTACGCCAACTCGTTCACTTCCCCCCTGCCAGTTGCTCGACGAACCGACCTGGCGAGGAGCATAACTTTAAACACACCCCGGCGCCAACGTCAAAGAGCATAAGAGCCCGCAGATGTGCGGCAGAATCTTCTGAAAGACGACGGCGTGCTACCACGCAGTATGGGTTCGCCGTACCCAGCGTCCAAACCTCTTTCAGTTGATTCCGAAGGTATTTTTAACTCGTCAACAGAAACGGATTAAAACATGGCGGAAATGAAATACTTCTGTTATGGCACCAATCCGAAGAAGTAAGGCAGGGGCCGGGTAAAATGCAAACACAACGGCGGCGTATGAGTATTAGTGGCATCTGTATTTATTGCATACATTTCTCAGCGCATTGGGAATCAACAGGTCCTGTGAACTGGGGGGTGATATCTGGGCTGGAAACTGATCAGCATGTCAGTCCCTGGTAACACACGAGGAAGCAGATGATCTCACCACAAGGTTCCAACAGATGTCTTTATAGCTCTGCAGCGAGCACATGGGACGCGCCGCCAACCCTTCCGACAGATGACCAATCTTTCTGTTCGGTTCCAGACAAATAATAAACCGCGCGCTGGTAGAGAAAATGGAGGTGATACGGGAAGTATCGGTAGATGCCCGTAATGATCAAGCCCCAAAAGATAGCCATTAAAGCAACTTACGCATCGTCAGAATCTGAGGGCAACATCTTTGACAGGCGAGGGAGACGCACCGACAAGGATCTTCTCCCAACCCTCAAACATCGACAGCGCAAAGGTGGACTCGAACCACATCCGCCACCTCCAAAAGAAATATCGAAGGTCAGATTGAGGAAGTTTATAGTCCAAACTTAATTCTGGACTAAGGAGGTATGCTCCTCTGTCGTCGTTGTTCTGTTTCGTAGCCATGGAGTAGTAAGTTGTGTTTGCCGCAGTGGGAAACTTGCGGGCCCCGCTGGCAACGCCACACGCCCGGCCCGAGGCAACCGTGGCCATTCGTTCCTCCCGCGACTCCTTCAAGTTCCTTTCCTCCACAACGGGGGTCATTCTCAGCACGCAACCCGGTAAAAAAGGCGAAACGTCATAATTATGTCGCAAGAATGTCGCCGCAAGTCCGTATCTGATATTTCGAGGAACTGCACAAGGACACACGTTTGTGACTGCCTTCCTTCTCCGATCTGCCAGCCCTGTGGCGCCAATGCTCGCCCATTTACAGCCTCATCTCGTCTCTTGCTCTAAGTATAAGTTGCGACAACTTTGTTTCCTATCTCCTGCTTGCGATTGTTATCCGAGTTCAGACTTTTATAAACATCGGATGTACCCCAGCACCCCTAACCTGTGCTTTTGATTCCTCCTGATTTCGAACGTTTTCTCGTCCCTCCGCGTGGATTCTCGAACCAGAGACATCGACATATGCTGAAAATAGCGCTTGGAGTAATAAGGACATGGATCCTGTACCTCCGCACAAGCGCACATGGACAATGCTCAACTACGTAACCTTCTGGGTCTCATGTCTTGTCGCTGAGCGATGTTCTCCATTTTACCTAATCCACTGCTTGTAGGCGGGGCGCAGTCTTAGCCATTTTTCTCGGGCATCTCGTCATCGCGATTGTCGTGGTACTGGTTGGCACAATCGGAGCCCGGCTTCGCGTACCTTTCCCTGTCATCGCTCGTTCATCATTTGGATTCTGGTTCAGCTATTTTAGCGTCATCAGCCTCATCGTTCTGTCCATGTTCTGGTTTGCGATCCAGAGTTACATCGGTTCCGAGTGCGTTTATCAGGTATGGTGTTTACTGTCTCACAAGTTATCGAAGACTTGGTTACTGTTCACTTAGATGCTCAAGGCAATTTGGCCATCCATAGCTCATCTCCCGAACCACCTCCCTCCCAGTGCGAACATAACCACCTCTGGTACGGGCTAATAACGTCCTGCGATTTAAAAAACGCTCATCTCTCCTCAGGACTTCTATGCTACTTTGTCTATTGGCTCATTCAGTTCCCTTTCATGTTTTTTTCACCCCAGAAGATACGAGTTCTGTTCTTGGCAAAGACCATCTTAGTCCCGCCAACATTCTTAGCCATGCTCATATGGGCATTTATGAGAGTGCCCCCGAATAAAACAAACCTTGTGCCCAAGGCTGTCTTGAGTGGCAACGAACTCTTGTGGGCGTGGCTCAGTGCTTTCAACAGCGCGATCGGATTTTTTGCAACTGCTGGTGTCAACATGCCAGATTTTACGGTGAGTAAGCCGAGCCGCAGACACCTCCACTCGTGTGACAATGACCTCAGAGATATGCCAAGAACGAAAGGGCGTGCGTAATATATGTTACAACTCAGGCTATACTCTAGTACAAATGAAGGACTCTTTTTCAGACAATATATTCAGCTCGTAGTAATTCCTATTACTTTCACGTTGGTCAGCTTCATTGGTATCGCAGTGACAAGCGCCGGCATAGTCCTTTACGGAGAAGTTCTCTGGGACCCTCTCAAGCTCATCGACCATTGGGACAATCGTGCTTGTGCATTTTTCACATCTCTCGCATTTGTTCTTTCTACGCTTAGCACGAATGTCTCTGCCAATTCTCTGAGTGCTGGGAACGATATGGCCGTGCTGTACCCGCGCTATATCAACATTCGACGTGGGCAGGTTATCTGTGCCTTTCTCGGTGGCTGGGCACTTTCTCCATGGAAGATACTCTCCAGGTGGGACCATCTTCTGGATTATATCCGCTGCCTTGACGCTATTGGCAGTGCACCTGGATTTTTGTCCTTCGTGAACGGTTATACGGTCTTTATCGCACCTATTACAGGAATTATACTCACAGACGTATGCCCGCACTTCCTCTGGGTCATCAGCCCTGCTTGGTCCTGACTTTGTCTTAGTACTGGCTTGTGCACCGCACACGAGTCGACGTTCCTGCTATGTATCGGCCTCGTGGCAGGTACTGGTATACGTACGGTGTAGTAAGTGTTTATGACATACATACACTCAGTTTTTCTCAAAAAGCTTCACAGAACTGGCGCGCTGCCGTTGCTATGGCGGTCTCTGTGCCACCTACTCTTCCAGGATTCATAGACAATGTCAAAGGAACTGTAAGCACAGGCGCTGGTCCACGCTTGTTCGATATGGCTTTCATGCTAGGGGTGAGCGTTCATCTCTTCGAGGGCTCGACGCGTACTTAGGCTAGGGATGCAGTTCGCTCTGGCATCGGCTGTCTATTTTACACTCTCAAAGTTGTTACCAGCTCACGACACCGTTCTCGATCATGCCATCTTAGAATTAGAGACACCTAAGGAGCCTGGAAACAATTCTGGTAGTTGTGACGGGTTAGGCGACCAAACCAAGTTAGCTGACGTAGAGAAGATTGCTTAGAAAAATGGGGAGTTGAACCCAAGGATAAGATTGACCGTCCTGGAACATACGATTACGAATAAACTTTTGCCTACTTGATTCACTTTACGGCACATTACTACAGTGCATGTGGGGGCCGGAATTTTGCGCGCGCGGCAGAGCGGCCGAAAGCTAGAGAGAAAGTGATGAAAATATGCCAATTCTGAAATTTTGAAATTTTAGGTGCCTGTTTCATCTTTCGAGGGTCACTTAGGGTACTTAGGTGCCCAGTCAGCCAATTTCGCTTAGATAACATGAGGCATAATAAGCCGCGTTCGCCAACAAGCAACAAGAGGTACAAGTCGCACTGCAGGGTTGGCCCCCCAACTGATATTATTACATCTATGGCCATACAGGATGTACAAAATGCGTTGTAAATACATAATATGATCATTGCTGAACTTGTACAGTGGGTTTAAGGGTGAGAAAGTGGATAATTGGAAATTTGTTTCATTTTGGGTAAAAATATTGAGCGCTTAACATTTAAAACAAAAAAAAATACAAGTTTTATTCTACTCTTCGATGCAATTCCAACGTGCCCTCTTTTATGACAAACGGACGTGATTTGAGGGAGGAGGGGCCAGTGTAAATGTCCAGTAGCATTCGGATAGCATATCATATTATGCAATACTGAGGACCGGTAACCGCGGCCCGGATGCGAAAATCGTGTCTGTGGGACGGACGGAGTGGGAGATCGAACTGAACATTGAGCGAATATGTCACAACCTCGAGTGAGCCTCTGGGCAACTGAGGAGATTGACGAGGATCTTCAGGTGGACGTCAATCTTGCTATAGGAAATTATGGTCAGAATGGCTTGTACGATGATGGTGCGTCGATCCGTTCAATCATTATTGCAGGCAATTCATGTCCTGCTAATCTGATCCCTTCCCTTGCATTGTAGCCCAACCAAGAATCGATGAAGCTACTCTCGTCGCCGTGCAGCATCAGATGGCGCAGCAAGCAGCGTTTTCGCAGATCCCAGACGCCGTCAAGCGAGTGCGTATTCCTGACACCGAGATCAAGACACGAATATAAACACTTATACCTCTTCTCCTAGTTCATCGTTCACTTTCACCAAGCCGTTTTAGAAAACAATCTGGCAGAGATTACGGTCGCTTACGACAGCGGTTGGAACAGACTCACCGAGAAGTTCTATGCAAAAACGGAGTGGCCTGAAGCCGAGGTCATCGCTCCCCTTGTCAACGACGGTTCGTTCTGTGCCAATCTGTGTCATCCTGTGATGTTTATAGACGTATACAGACCAGCTATTCCTCATACTCTATCGCGAGCTGTACTACCGACATGTGTACTCTCGGTTACAACCCGACATCGACGACCGCTTCCACTCCTACGAGAATAGCTGCGAGCTCTTCAACTATCTCTTGAGTGCGATTTCCCCTTGCGCGATCTTTATCAGTCCGATAATGGTCCCACAGACTCGGAGGAAGGACCTGTACCGCTTCAACTTCCAGAACAATGGCTGTGGGATATCGTCGACGAGTTTATTTATCAATTCCAGTCCTTCTATGTCTGGCGCTCGAGAGTAAAGACCAAGACTGAGGAGGAATTGGTCATGTTAGCCGATGGTAGCCAGGTGAGTGGGGGGGGAGGGGTGTTCGGCGCGTGCATGGGCTAATGTTGAACCAAGACACAGGTTTGGAGCGCGTACAGTGTCCTCAACGTGCTCTATTCTCTCATTCAAAAATCCAAAATCAACGAGTTCATAGTCGCGAAGCAGCAGAGCAAGTCTGATGCTGAGATCGCGTGTGTCAGATCTTACGAAAGTGCCTTCGCATATTGATCCAGCTTCTCAGGGAAATCGTGGGCGATTACGGCTCGTTGCCTCTCTATCATATGTTGGGATATTTCAGTCTCATCGGGCTCTTGCGCGTACACGTGTTGCTTGGCGACTTTACCCTTGCTCTCAAAGTTGTAGAGAACGTTGAGCTCAACCAAAAAGTGAGTGGGTCCTCTCATAGGTGCTGGGACTGTATACTCATCTCATCCATTCATTCATAGAATCCCTTCACCCGCGTTACCGCCTGTCATGTCGCAACATATTACTATGTGGGATTCTGTTACATCATGCTGCGCCGTTACCCAGATGCGATCCGCGTCTTCGTGCAAATTCTCAATTTCATCCTTCGAATGCGACAATACCACACAAGAAGTTACCAGTATGACCAGGTCCGCCGTTGACCCAACCAATATGAATACAGCAACTAACCATTTCTCTAATCAGATCAACAAGACCGCCGATCGCATGTACGCATTATTTGCCATCTGCAACGCCCTGTCGCCCAGCCGGTTAGACGATAATATTCTCAACATTGTCAAGGATAAATACGGAGACCAATTTTCCAAGTTGTCCCGGGGGTGCGTCCTTCATCTTGTCCGTCGTGAATTATATAATAAACCTCCGCGCTTACCTACAGCGACGAGGGTCTTCCTGCTTTTGAAGAGCTCTTCCTCTACGCGTGCCCAAAATTCATTTCCGCCAACCCTCCGCCGTACGAGGACCAGGAACAACTGGCGGCTTACGCGGAAGACGCACCGTCGGAGCCCGCCCAGCGCCACCTCGCGCTCTTCCTCGCCGACGTGCGCGCACAGGCAGCCGTCCCCACGCTGCGCAGCTTCCTCAAGCTGTACACCTCGCTCGACGCCGCCAAGCTCGCGGGCTTCCTTGACGCAGACGAAGAAGAGATGGTGCAGCAGATGATGGCCGTCAAGGCCGCAAGCCGATCCGTCAGCCGCGTAGGCAACGAGCGGAACCTGCTTGATGGGCAGATGATCTCGACGAGTGACATGGATTTCGTCATCAATGAGGTATGTCGTGTCGTCCACCTCACGCGCGCCCTGTTCTTATTAATGCCCTCCGTTTCGCACCAGAACATGGTCCACATCTCCGAGGTTACCGTTGGCCGTCGCTTCGCGGGATGGTTCATACGGAATACGGAGCATGCGCAGCGCGTGCTGGACGGGGTCAAGAATAGTCCTTTACCCCTTGCCCCTCGAGCTGCGGCGTCGGAGGCAGAGCCCGCGCCGGCTCAACAAAAGAAGGTTGCTTGGGCCACGACCGAGAAATAGAATAGGAAACGTGTTCTCTCTCGATACCGTCGTGTATTTTTTGTCCTGTAGCTAGCTTTCTACCAGGGAATGTTCATCTCCAGAGATCCTTTGTTTCACCTACAGTGTTCACCAAAGCCAGTGCTAAAGATCTTGAGTGCAACGCCCACCATCAAATCAGGCAAGGAAGAGGTTTTAGAAGTTCAATGTTCTTTTAGAATGAAATTTTATTATGTTCTTATCACCTGAAATATTGGAGCATTATGATTTATGTATCTGCTATTGTATAAGATATCATGATGTAACATGCAGACTATTCCCCTCCTTGTTGACCTATGCTGTATATATGAACAGTGGTAGGCAAGGTATGGCTCTCATTTATGTGTTGGCGATTAGTCGGAGTGCGGGGCTGGAACGTCGTGTTCCGCGATGGGTCCGAAAGCGATCGAGGGAGGGAACAACAGGATGAACTTAGAAATATAGACTCGGAGCGGTGGAAGTAATGCACCATACTGTTATGCCACTAACGCGGGCACAATGTAAGGCGGAGCGGAGTACGAGAAGGGATGTTCGCTCCCCCTCAATTTCAGCATGTGTCTCGAGGAGCGGTGTAGCCTGAGTATGAATACTTCCAGCTATGGATATCGTCTGTCTCATGATCTGGTTATGCCATACGTTTCCTAATCCACGATTTCCCGCAAACCACGCACACTCCCTGAAGCGGCAACCCAACTTGAGCGAATAGGCGACACACCGGAGCTCTACGCGAGCCTCAAGCGCGAGTCTGCCATCTCATGACGGCGTGCCCTCCCAAAGTCACGACGATCTCCTGGCGCGCCAGCGTCGCGCTCGCCATACCCGCCGCAGTCTTGTCACACGCTTTAGGCCGTTCAGCTCCGGGGGAGGAATACGGAATTGTTAGGACCCATGGGCTTGTCGTATGCATCACGGATGTGTGTTTGTACAAGGAAGTGCTACGTGGGGTTCTGTACCCCGAGGTGCACAGTAATGGATTCGCCAAAAAAACAAATCCATGACTTTCAGTGACCCCACTCCATTGAGATTTTCGGATCCAGCCAGACCTCGGGTGCTGCGCAAGATAAAGGGACATCCTAAACGGTTGATGGGCATGGTTAATATACACAGAATACCTGCATCCAAGGCATTACCCAAACCCAACAGCCTGGCGCCCAGGGTGTTGGGTTTGGGTCGTTCCAAAATTCGGGCCTTCCATGACAACTTTGTCATTTCCATATGGGCTTTGTCATACATAGGTTGGAGAATCTTCATAGCGGCATCGAGGCGACGGACGGTAGAGGTGGAGTTGACGGGGGGATATGGGTGTGTCGACAAGCAGAATATATGACTGGTGAGGCTGTTTGCTTTTCGTTATTGACGTTTTCATGCGTTGCGGGAAGGACGTTAGACCAGCCCCGACATGTGTAAGGCGAAGAAAGTGTGCGTCGCTTCAGGCGCGGTGGGGGCCCCGTTGCCCCTTGGGGCAATCGCGAGACACATGCCCTCCTTGGCGGCATCGAAAGCAACCTCCCTCGGCCTTCAAATTTTCTCGCTCTTCGCGTGTTAATCGTCTAAGAGGAGTCATGTCCTTGTCGGCTGATGCAATGCCGTCGTTCTGGCCGCTTCCTATCCGGTTCCTGTGCGAGTGATTTTGACGACGAGGATTTCTTGGCTGCCCGAGCAGGCACAAATATGCGAAGCGGCTCTGCTCTTGCCGGGCAGCTTTTATCCCTTGATCGATATTGGCTGGTCGGTTTTCATAATGCTCTACGATAGCGCTGAAAAGCCTTCTTCCGAGGCCTTTGTAGAAGTAGTGCATCGTGAGGGGTTGTTCGCGCCCCCATTCGGCATCAGATAGCAGACCTCCGAAGGTGGCTATGTAGCCTTCCAAGTCATCGCCCTCCATCTCCAACGCCACAAGCTTTGTAGCGGCTATCTCCCTGAAATATGGATCGGTGAATGTGGCTTCGAAATCCTTGATGAAATCATTCCACACGTCTTCGTCGCTGCGAGCCATCGGTTCTATCGGATCCACCATCTTCCTTTTCTTGCACTGGTCCGAAACCCAGTAGCTGATCTTGGGACCTTTCATATAGGTTAACGCAAGCGCAACACGTTTATATGGGTCTTTCATGATTTCATTCCTGGCATTGACCATGTGATAGAGGTGGAAGCGTCGCAAGAACTCTTTGCTTTCACTTTGTGTTCCATCGAAGGAATCGGGTGGTAATCCTACCAAGTCACCATCATAGGATGATGCGACTGGGCAAGCGGCGGCAGTGATACCAATTGTAGTCATGGCGAGTTGATTCTCCTCTTCTGCTTCATGTTGCAGCCCTAGTCTTGGGGTAGGTGGTCGTGCTGTTTCGACTTCGTGGTCGCTGTTGTCATGGCGTGATACGGAGGAGTTATCGAGGGACACCCCGGAGACAGCCCGAGGTGATTCTGTGGGTCCTACCGAGGCATTTCCAACCCCTAGGGTAGCCATCCCTTGGAAGGCAAGGGGTTTGTTCTTGTCATTAAAGGTGCGGTGTACGTCCTGCCCTGATTGGTGGGGGGCATACTGAGTTGCTACGATGTGAAATGGAAAGAGACCTCCTGATCCTGGGGGCGAAGACATGTTGGAGTCCTCGCTTCGTGATTTGGAAGCTTGACTTGAGGAATGTGATGCAGGTAGTGCAGTAAAGAAAGAGTGCCCGAGTTGTTCCACGATCAAGTCAATGGGCTAATAGTGAAGGCTCTGACTAAGAGCGGAGTGGGATGCACGAGATGAGAGGGAGGAGACGGGAGACGGAGGGTGACAAGGTGTCAACCAGATGTAGGGTTGATACTATGTCACGCTGGCCTGAGGAGAGGTCGAGTGCTTGGCCTGCTCGGAGCACAAATTTGATGGCTGAGGGCGTTGAGAGATGCCTGGCAGGGGCCAGATGGGGGATGGGGATATGGTAAGTTGAGCCCGACGGTTTAGAGGGCATGGTAATAAGGGCCTTATATACCACAGAGTTAGAGTCATTAGAATCATTCGAGCATCAGTGGCGTCCGCCACCAATAACAGGATTTAGAAGGAACATAGGCTCACGCTGGCAACTCAATGTGGTGCCACGTATCTCTGTGGGAGAAAGGTTAGACAGCATCATGATTCCACCCAGTGATAATCAGTACAGGCCTTGGTTACTTGTCCGCAATTCTCAGCATGCTTGACCTGTGTCCTTTTTAGCATAGTGCTTGTTGTAAAGATAATGCCGATTCTAGGTGTCAGTTCAGCGATAGCAGGCTGTTTCATCCAACCGCTCGTCAATTCATGCATTGATTGCTAGTACAAGGTAACCCGTGTCCGTGTGCGCTACCTAGTATGCCATACAGTCGTGCTGTGTACGTATCACTTTCCGGTCCAACTACACCTACCTGAAGGATTCGCCGGGACGGTAGCTTAAATATCGTAGATAATAGGACGCAATCGTAATCGTTCACCCAAATAAATGATAGTCTTCTCAAAAGTTGGCCTGCAACGCCCGAGGGGAAAGCAAGTCTTCACCACCCAAATACCCTGTTATAGAAATCCATTAAGCACACGACCGGCAATGAGGAGGACAGGGGGGAATGTCTGAGCAAAGGAAAACGCACTCTTCGATGCTCTCCACGCCGCCCACGTCATTCCAATCAGCCCAGCTCACACGCCCGACAGCTCGAGCGGCATCGTCCATGAGCGAGACCGGTCCGCACGACCCAATGACGACGCCACTCGGCACCTCCCCTCCTATGCTCGGCTTTTTCGAGTACGCGGCCCTCACGCCGGTGATAACGCTCTGCAGCGCGGCAAAGATGTCAGGGCGTCCTGCTCGGAGGTACATTCCGGCCGGTAGCGTCGTGCGTGGCACGCGCGGTGGGTGAGAGGAGGCTCGGGTCCAGTGTACGTTGAAGCGGAGGGAGAGTGTGGTGTGTAGTGATGCGTGTGGCTGCATGAGAGGGATGAGCTCTGGAAGCAGCGAGTAGAGCGAATCTGATTGATACAAGCGCGCGTCAGCGGGCGCAAGGCCAAAGATCATGGCTCAACGACTCACCTGGGTCCGTAACTGACCATATCACCTCAATCACGCACACACGACTCCTCCCACGAGCGTGTTTCTGCAGCATGTCATCAAGGACGCTCATCACATATGAAATGCCACTGCCGCCAGCAACGAGGACAGCTCCTGAATAAGCTGTGTAAAGCGTGTATCCAGGACCGCCTTCAAGATACACGGTATCAGCACTATCGTAGGCGGCTGATAACATCGCACTCACTGTATGGACCCTCGACGATAATGCGGACCTCGCGGGCGGGTGCCCGTCCTCGCTCGGGATCAGTAAACTTCTCTTCAGGACGTGCGTCAGCCGCGCCCCCAGACATGCGCAGCAAGCTGCGGGTCCAGGAGCCCTGTGCCTCAACCGGGAGCATCATGCCACTAGAGTCTGATCCCGCCGCGATAGTGAACGGTCGTGCGCGACAGATGAGCCATGTCGCCCACCAACCGAACCACGCGCGGCTGACAACACGAAGGCGGACGTGTTGGCCGGCGCGCCAGCCTGCGCCAAGGGAAGGAACATGTACGAGAGTCGTGCCACCGTTAAGCGCATGTTCGGCGGTCAGCCATGCCGTGGTGTAACGCGTCCGGGCAATGCGGGCGAGATGATCGAAGACGTAGAGGCCCACCGCGGTTAAAATATATGGCAAGGTAACGGGAGAATGCTTGTGAGTCTAAAAACCAATCAGCGTCGAAGCAAACAAACGGAGAAACCGACGCACAGCGAACAAGAAGACGGTAACGCCGATGACGTGGACAGTAAAGAATAAGGTGTACAATCTGTTCCGAATGAAGGAAAGACTGCAAACGAATAACAAGTCAACGGCACAGAGGGCAACGAGTCCCCAGAAGTATTTGGGAACCCGGAGCTGGATCCTGATCGCTCCAGCCAGAGACCAGGTGTAGACTATCCAGGAGTGAGTTTAGCCGCACGATGAATGAGCAGGGACTCACAATAAGCGAGGGCATGGACATTGACTGCGATGACGATGACGCGCCCCACAAAGCGGTGTATGTAATTCAACTAGAAAAAGGTCGACATTTCAGAACAGAAGCATGTAACAACTTGACAGTGGGGAGACCAATGCCCACCTTCTCGTAACCAACTCCGCTCATCCAGCTTAACCAGTTCGTCTTCCCCGCAAGCGCGACGGCGATCGGTATCTGCGACATCGCGACGTAGCCCGTGCGCACGGGATCGCTGAACGGATCCGATTGGCGCAGCGACGCGTAAAGCATGAGGACGGCGTAAACGACGAGTACGAGCAGCCTTCCAAAAGAGAAACCCGGCGCGACGCGGAAGTTGAGCGCGTACGCGAGCGTCGGGTGGATGATCGTCGTCCAGCGCGGCACGCGCGTCGGCGCGCTGCGGCGGGGCGGAGGCGCAGACCTGCGTGAAGAGCCACCGCGTGCGGCGTGCGCGTGGACGATGAGGGCGGGGCGGGAGACAGAGCGTGACGCTTTGCTCTTGCCGTTGCCTGCTCCGGCAGCGACGCCCTCACCGTCCTCCGGCACGTCAACGAATGTACGCACAGTCTGGTTCGTGCGGGTGCTGGTCGAGCGCATCGGCCTGGTTCTGGTGGCACCTGAACGGCCCTGCGTGTCCGCTCGGTGGAGTTGGTTAGGTTGGTCGTGGTGCTTGCGCGGTGAGCCGGAACGGAGGAAGAAGCCGTTGAGGATTTCGGAGGGCTGGAACAAGCGGACGAGGGCGCGGGGGAGGGTCAAGACGACATAGAAAGCGAAGAGGGCAAGGAGGACGACGTCGATATGAAAGACGAAGACAGGGATGGTGATTGCGCGCATGGTGGAAGGAACGGAGCACTACTCTCGCAAAATGGAGATGAGGCGAGCCCTAAAAAGCGATTCCTATGAGCCACGAGGGAACAATGCAGTTCACCCCATTTATATCGCGAAAAAAACACTTACGGAAGGGATGGAAGGGTGGTAGAGTGATACGACCACCGCACCTTCTGCGAGGGCGAAGGGGTGTCGTAAGATAGTGCGGCTCGGCTGGTCAACCCTTCCACCTTGGAGACGAGGGAGGTGAAGGTAATGAAAGGAGGGAGGCCATCCGAGCTGAAGCGGGGTCCAGATAGAGTTGCCTCGTGGCAAAGGTGTGTGTGAATCATGTCCCCCCGTGGATAGCGGAGACGGGCGTGTCCTCAGCTCTTTTCGACGTCGTTGCTCTTCTCAGTCCGCCAACGTGCTTCGTTCTGCTTGAAGCTTGAGGTTTTATAATTATACGTGCGTCAAGATCGCGAATTCTATACGGAGCCTCTCCTGTATCACGTCTGAAACCGGTGTCATTGTACATACTACCTACGTCGAGGCAAACGTAAGTGAGTATCCGAGGTAGTGAGGAAAATCGTCAAATAGTAGGTATCAAGTACGGGAATCTCGTCCTTGGCACGGAACGATAACATAATCTACGTGCGGGTGAAGGTCGGTGAATGCGTCGTATAACTGTAACAGTCTGGCAGGCGAGCAGAACTATCATGTCCGGGGAGCTGGAGCTGCATACTCCCGCTTAGTAAGAGAAGATCATTAACCACGGATTGAGGACAATCTATGCACAGAGTAAGAAATCGTTCTCAAATCTGTTCAAGGTAAACCGCGATTTACCGGAAAGAGGATATGGCAGCCAGCGACGACACTAGACCAGATAGCATCAGCTACGTATCTTCCCGACAGGCTTAAATAACTTACGCAAGCGGGACGATCACTGCCCAGGCTGAGCCATCAACCCTCCAACCAAGCGGTACCAGCGGTGTAGCAAGTATGACCATACCACCGAGAATAAGCACCGAGAGAAGCACCGAGAACCAAAATCTAGTTGACGGTAGTGACGTGCATGAGAGGACGTAAGGTCCGATAAGGCTGATAAAGTTGCCACACCGTTTCATGATCTTTGGGACTTCCTTGAAGAAATTAGAACGTTCGACTTCCTTCTTTGTCGCTCCCCACGTCATATTGTACGAAAACAAATGTGCGAGAATAGCTTGGCTTAAGGGAATGCTGAGCCCCCCGAAGAAGAAGAAGCTCAAGCTCGAATTCAATCTAGGTTCTGACGGTGATAGATGGATGACGGCTCACAAGAATGGTACCCAGGATAGGTTTGTCAAAAGTGATGTTACCTAAACATCGTGAGCTGAATACAAGACCAAAATCGAGATTGACTGACCAAATCCTTCTCCCCAAGTCGATACTCTAAAAGCGTGAAACCTACATTTCCTGATCCGAAAAAGACAACAGATGTCGCGAGAAAAATCTCAAAGCTGTGGAAATAGAATGCATCTACTGGGAATTGGAAGCCGAGAAGAACGTAATTGATAACGCCAATAGTAATGGCCGCAGCAATACCATCTGATTCAGAGATATATGGTGAGCGGCTGGCCAACGGAGAAAAACCGGCAGTCTCACAGTACGAGAACATGTCTACGCACGTAATTGTCTGTTAGACGACAGGCAAGTGATACAGCTTACGAACGCACATGCAAGCATGGATATCTTATAATGGAACGGCGCGCTGGACCACAAAAATTTGTGAATTTGATGGGCAATAGGTCCACGCCGCCACCATTCCACTAGTGGATTGAACAACAACCTTCTTAACGGTTAGCATCCGGTACCAAATCAACCAAGATTTTACGCACTCGTTACAGCCTACACGTTAATTATGGTTAAGACCGCACAAAATAAGAGCACCGAGCACCCACCGTATGCGTATTTCTGCCAGCGGTTGAGTTCATCGTCGATCGTCAGAGAAACACCTTCCTTGAAGCTACCATTCGAGTACGTTGCCCATCTGATGATGTAACCACGCATCTGTAGCCGCATGGCCATATCAAAGTCTTCAGAGACATGAGAGTCTGACCAGATTTTCTCTTTCCCGTCACGGTCGATGAACGCGGCGTCCTGAACAGCCTGCCATCTGAGGAAACTACGTGGAGGTCTCGTTCATTAGCGGGAGATGTAGGTGCAGAGAGCGAGGACATACGCATTGTGACCAACGAAAGGAGCAACTTCTCCGTTAGCGCAGGCTGTATGCAGGTGATGAGTTAAAAAATGGGCCGTTTATCAAGTCAAATTAGGTCCTTACCGAGGGAGATTGTCTTATTAATGCGTCTTGTAAAGTAAGCAATTCCATTCTCAAAGTAATGATGAGCAACCTGCATGACGTCTTCATGCCATGGTGAATGTAACTCAATACTCCGAGTTTGATGAAATCTCACCAGACTCGTGTTGAATGATCGCGACAGTAGGACATTCCGCCAACTCTCGAGCAGCATCGCGAAGGCAATCCTATCGGTGGAGTCAATGCGCCGGGAATCAGATATAGAGTGCTGATAAATCCAACCTCAGGTACAACCGTGTCGGAATCGACGAGAAGAACAATCTCGCCGATGCGACAGGCTCTGCCGTTCTTCGCCCACGGTTTCCAGCGCCTGCCACTCTCCTCCCATGTCTCTTCGACAGCACGACTGAGAGCACGTTCCTCAAGCGAGGCCGGGAGGTCCCGTTCATCTTCACTTGACCCTGAGCCTTCACCAGACAGCGACACACGGGCGCTCATTCCGATAGCCGTCTCCCCTGTGGCAATCATTTCGTTGAGGTGTCGCTCAACCTTGCGTGAGAGTGCAAGTGCATAGTTCATGTTCGAGGCTTTCTTAAAACGACCTGCGCGTACGAATGTTGTCCCATCAGCATTTGCACTTAATTCACCGTCAGCAGGCCGAGCGACCCAACCGATGCCATTAGCGTCGTAAAATGCGAGGCGTGCATCACGGTCGTGATCTGGGAGTGTCTGGTTCAAGGTAAGTTATGGCTGAATGCTTCTCGTACAAAGTGTAGGAGGACTTACCCGTAATCCATCATCGTTGATAAAAATGTTTGAAGTGCCCCCTTGACGTGCGTACGTTTGCATCGCCTTCTTTAAGGATGCAATCGAAGGGACACTGATACGAGAAAAGTAAAACGATTTGAGGAGAAAAATGAAGCAACTTGAAATGAAGGCGCGTACAGAACAGTCTCCAAACCTTCCTTGTATACAGGCATCTGAATGGTTATACGTGGGAGATTGCTATCGACTTGCTTATTGGGGCGTGGAGAACGAGCCGAGTAATACTTTGAATTCTGATGGTATTGGGCGATAGGACCGACCGCCATAGTGACGTTCTGGACGAGTTGCAGACAAAAAAACTGACAGCCTGGTCAAGGGGTAACAAAGAGCCGCATTGACGACCAAGGACGCACGAGTGACACGCAGAAGAGGAGAGGAAGGACCACACAAAGCACAAAGTGCATAATCCTTCCGTCTTGACGCCATTCAACCAACAAAATCTCTTCGTTGGAAGATCAGATTTTATTCGAGGCGGGGTCATAAGTCACCACTCACTGACGCCATTGCCAATGAAGACTGCGGAGTAGACAAAATGAACTTGAGGACGCGAGGTCGTGCGAAGCGAAGTCACTTACCAAGCGAAAGGCCGGCGGCAATGCCATTGTAGAGCGGAGCGTAGAGCATCGTCTGTCGTTTCTCTGGACCGTACTCAAGCTCAGCCTCTTCAGCACCTGAGATACGCTTCTCTTCGACGACGACTCGCTTTCCATACCATCTACGTTTCGTTGTACGCATTACTTGGGGTTCATTGGGAACATTAGAAAAAGCTTTCTCGACGTCCTCCTTTGTTGCGTCCGCTCCTGGTGTACCCCGCCCAACTGGTACACGCCGCTCGCTCGGCGCTGCGGACCCCCTGGCTGTGATCCCGATGAGAGAATGCGCTGAGGCGGAATCTGCGTAGGATGCGGGCTGAGAGGGAGAAGGCGTCGTGCCGAATCCAGGCCGTGTGCGCCACAAGAGCTTGATGAGCCGCTCCTCAAAGTCATTGCATGTCGGGATGATTGTGTCTGGTCCGTCAGCCCAGACGACAAGCACTCGTTCGTCACGCTAATTACGTCATTTCCAAGTGCAAGTAGTGATTATGTCATCACTCACAATGAAGGCAGCACTTTGTTCCTTTTCGGCGTGGGGGAGCATCAGCATGGTGTCAACGATTTGGATGCGCGTATTTGCATCGAGGTAGACGCTCCTTTCTTCTGGCCCACTGTTTCACGAATAAAAAGAATAATTAGCAATTTCTCAAAGCAAGTCATGCCAACAAGAAAAGGAAAGCCAGTCCATTCCCCGAAAGACCGACAGAATATATCTCTGTTGTCAAAACATGAAGATAGCCGGCGCTAGTTGTCATACACGTCAAGTCAGCTCCTATCGTCCCCGCTCTGCGGCGATAGCGGTATCACCGAGAGCCGCATTGTTGACAGACGTCTCCTCGTTGTTTTGAACCCACGCCTGTCATTTCCGTATATGAAGGAACAGTGCATAGCCTTGGAGGTGGATGACAGGTGGCAGGAGCGTGACATCACGTAGTAATTGTTCGCAGTCATTTCAGTGGGAACGTGCGGCCCCTTCAGCAGGTGTTCCCATACAACTGAGGGGCCTTTGGGAACAGCTAGGACGAGGAGACAGTGCCAGAGGTCTCCGATGGGAAGACAACAATGGTAACCCCCACAAGACTAGGGAGGTGAAGAAGAAGAGAAACTCACACCTGGCTTACAGCCGCATGTGCAACTGCGCTACGAACCTTGACCGCTACAATTAAGTCCATAGCACGCACGGCACATTCGAAAGGCTCTAGAGAGAGGTTCTCGTAGGGAAACACGCGGTAAGAGCCTGCATCATCACGCAGACACACGCCAGCTGCAGTGTCTCGAGCGTCGGGGCGGAACCATGCGTCACCCTGCGTCTGCTTGAAGATATAGTGCAATAGCGCGTCATAGCGGTCGTAATCCATAGCACCGAACTATGACACGCTCGGGGCGGGGCGGGAGAGAGAGAGAGAAAGAGGAGGGCGGAAGGAGAAAGAGTTGGGGCAAAGAAACGGGCACGCATTGAACATACGATCCTTTTACGAGAATCGACAGGACAATTAATGTTAGGAGCCAACTCGAGTTGGGACCCGCCGGAAGAGCCCGAAGTGACCGAAGCTCGCGATGGAAACAGTGATTGAAGGAAGGCGACTCTCCGGGGTCCCTGCAAAGTGGGCGTCCCTGCGGCCATGGCCGGTCCACGCTCTTGTTGGACAGTCTGTTTGGAACGAGACATAGTCGTTACCTCAGAATACACAGATCCCATTCAAGTGGAGGTAGAGGCAGAAGAAACGAATCTGGAGCGGAAGATACAAAGAACAGTCCTCGCGACAGCACGCTCCAGAGGTCTAGCAAAGTGCAGGATTGCAACGGGTATGGAGAGCCGTGACGCAGCCAAAGAATGTCAATCAATGTGCGAAACCCTCTTGCCTACAGAGACGGATTCACCTGGTAATCGTCTGAATCCGACTTGGACAATCGGGTTGGGGCACAGTGACAACTGGGAGAGAGGTGATGACACGATGACAGGTAGAGACAGCCTGACTACCAGGGGACATTGCGTGAGCATATTGAGTATGTGATATACTGTGTTTGTGAATGCCAGCGGATGCAGGGAACAAGAAGTCCTACCAGGTCGGCGATGACGAGCCCAACATCGCATTGACGGCGCGAAATAGGGCCACCGCTCACAAGACCTCGAGTGAGGGGTTGGACTGGAACGGGCCCTTGAAATTGTAGCGCCTTATCGTTATCAGTAACTTGAAAAAAGCAGATAGATATCCGTGGAAGAGGCGGCTTAGAGCCGGATGGAAGGTGGGGCCTCCCGCGTTACGTCCAAGATGGCCGTTTCTGGGGTCCCTGGGCATCCCGTCTTCATTTGGTGTCATGGTTTCTGGAAGAAAGCCATGGCTCCACAAGGCAGTCGGATGGCCCATTCTGACGGCGGTCGTTGTCTTCTGCAGTGGAATGTCGCGAGCAAGTGGCAGGGAAGCAGCTGGCGCCGATTACCGGGGTTTCGGAAGTGCTCGGGCCGGGGGGTCAGTGGTGCGACCGAGTTGGGTATATATGAAGGGCGCATTCGAAGGATGTATTCCCCATGTCCCTTCCTCACCCTACCCGACACCGACGCACGACCGTCCCACTTCCCACAGCCAGCTTGAGCAGTTCAGACACAGAGTCATATGCCTCTCCCAGCCCAAAAGGGCCGTCGAGCCCTATCCGCCCATACTCTCCTTTGACCCCTCCCCGCCCGTCTCACTTCGTCAATACACGCAACAGACGCTCCTGGTCTGCCGCAGACAATTTATTGGAGGCACCTCCTTCTGGTCCTGAACGTGCTCCCACTCCCCCAGCACGTGCAATCACGGGCAGTCCCTCAACATATCCCCGTGCTTCCTCAAGTGCATCCAAGTATGCCTCTGTAGAGCCGGATGCCCCACCTGCTACCACGACCAGCGGTCAGATGTCTGCTATGCCTTATCTACGTGACGAAGGTACTCTACCGGCCGATATCAGTTATTTGCAAAGACCCTCCCGAGCACCGCCCTCCTCCTTCCACTTCCCATTCCAGGTCTATGGAGGTAGCCCAGATCCCGGCCTTTCCATCCCTACTTCCGGTAACCGTTCAGGCCGCTCCTCAACGGAGTCCCTCCACGGGGCTTACAACTTATCAGCTTCCGTCCCTCCCCGTCGCCCAACGCAAACACCATCCTCTCATGGTTCGCACACCATGTTTCGTGCGAGTCCAGAGGCTGGCTCTTGGATCGATCATGACCTCGAGCCCCCTTACCCCCCATTTATGGCACAAAGTAACGGGTCTCAGCCATATCGTAACAGTGACCCATCATCTAATACGCTCTCTAACGGTTCCGCTACGACCTCCTTTCGTGCTCCTTTCTTAAGCCCTGCGTCGCGGCCCTCGTCCCTTTGGTCCCCTCCCTCGCATACGAACCATTCTCATACAGCTCTCCCTACAATTCCCTCATACGCCGGATCCGAAATCCCTCCAAAAGCTCCGCTCCCTTCGACCCTCCTCTCAGAGAAGCTCAAAACAGAGGATAAGCCATGGCTTTCCGAACGACCGGACGGTCGCACTCGTGCTAGCCGTTGGATCACTCTCCTCATGTTCTTCTTTGGCGCACTTATTGCTGGACTGGTCTGCTGGATGGGGTATAAGGACGCGGGAAATACTATGATTAATCCGAACCAGTTATGCCTGCTCATGGAGGATACTTTCGACAACTTTGACGTTGATAACGGTGGCACCTGGACGCGCGACGTGGAGATGAGCGGGTTTGGGTACGTATCATACCTTTTTACGGAAAGTCTTAGAGACCAGAAAGTGAATATTTTTTTTGTCCTAGCAATGGCGAGTTTGAGATGGCGACTGCACTTTCAGAAAACTTATTTGTGCGCGACGGTCAGCTTTACATCAAACCGACTCTTACTTCGAATGCGCTCTCGGACCCACGGCAAATATTCGACGGAGGCAACTTTACACTTGAGGACTGTACGACCCTCAAGACTAACGCCTCGGCTTGCTCAGCATCATCCAGTGATACGAATGGCGCAACTATCCCCCCGGTGATGAGTGCTCGCCTTAGCACTGAGGGGAGCTATAACATTCGTTTCGGTAAAGTTGAGGTTGTTGCCAAACTTCCGCGTGGTGACTGGCTCTGGCCTGCGATTTGGATGGCCCCTCTTAGTTCAGTGTACGGTCCCTGGCCCCTTAGCGGCGAGATTGATGTGCGTTCTAATTAAGTTGGAACTGACATTTGATGAGCTGAGATACCTACGTCACAGATCATGGAGGCACGCGGAAACAGTCCATCCTACCCCGCACAGGGCGTGAATTTCGTCCGCTCAACCTTATCCTGGGGTCCTCTTCCGAGTCTCACGGCACGTTTATTTGGTTGGCAGTCGCTCAAGCGATCCACCTACGCGCAACACTTTCACACATACACACTCGAGTGGACAGAGAACTTCATCAAGATTTATGTTGACTCGCGATTGAAGAGCATGGTTCAACTTCAGATTGACGCCAAGCAGCAGCGTAATGGCGGGTTTTTCTGGGAGCGCGGTAATTTCCCACTCACAGCGCATAATAACACTGCGGACGAGATTGTCGTTCACAATCCATGGACGACAGCGACAGTTGAAAACGCGACCAACGCAGCACCATTCGACCAACGTGCGTCCCGACGCTCAGCCTACCAATCATAATGCTGACTTGGCCGAACCGCTACTTAGCATTCTACCTGATCCTCGATCTTGCTGTTGGCGGAACGAGCGGTTGGTTCCCGGACAAGCTGGGCAACAAGCCCTGGTTCGATGGTTCGGCTTCTGCGATGCGGGATTTTGCCAGCCAGCAGAGCACTTGGAGCGCCACTTGGCCAGAGAATGACGACGATTTATCCTTTAGAATGTACGTGTATCAGGGATGCCACTCTCCACCTTCATTCGCTGATTGTTTGCGCAGCGACTCTGTACGCATGTGGAACCTCTGTTGAGCTGTTGCCACTCATCAGCGGTATGCTTAGACAATACATGAGATACTTTTGCATGGCTTGTACGAGACATGGACGTTCATGACAGATTGACCTACTTTTTATTTCTTCCTCTCACCCACATGCTCGTCACTTGTGTGCGCACTCTTGCATTCTGTGACTTTCACGACCCTGTTTTATTAAAATATACACAATGTTAAGGACTGGTTTGAATTGTGTTGTCCATGTTGGGCAAAAGGCATCTGGAGGCCGCAAGAGACATTCTCGAGACACTCGATGCATCTCACTGTCAGTGCTCTCGTTTGAAGGTTTCCCGATGCGACAGTAGAGAAAACTCTAAAAAAAACTTCTGCACATCCGAACACGCCTTCAATTGCGATCAAGTTGTTCAATTTCACTCTACATCACTAGTTGTACCATCAATTGTGCCAATAGTATACTCTCTGGATAATTCCTTCTAGCAAGACTTTGTTTCGTCGCTAGCCTTCTCTGCTCACCTTTTACTTCTACTCATGATTTCCTTTTGCTGGAAGCTGATGCCCATTTTCCGCCCCTCTCCTACACCTGACCTTAATCGAAAAACACAAACTCACGCAGACGCTTCGTACGCCCCCAAGACCGTCTTGGCGACGACCCTCTTCGGGCACCTCCTCCCGGTCCACAGCTCAAACTGCCTGTAGCCCTGCTCGAGAAGGACTTCTATCCCCTTGACCGTGTGCCACTTCCGCCCCGCCGGCGCCGCCGTCTTGGCCAATCGCAGCAGCGGCGTCTCCGCGGGTTTGTAGGCCATGTCCACGACGACGCCAGCGTCCGCGCTAAAGAGCGACGAGGGGAGGAAGAGCGCGTCCGCGACGCCCTCTTCCGTCGTCGTCGCCGACGCCGGCACGGTGGAGACGATGATGCGTGGCGCAGGGCCCGGCGCGGACGTCACGTCGAGCGTGTCGAGCAGCTCGACGTGCGCGCCAGGGATGGCGTGCACCAGTTCTTCTGCGCTCCGCCGAGTGCGATTGAACAGGTAGATGCGCGTCGCACCGAGAGCGTGCAGGGCGTAGATCGCCGCGCGCGCTGTGCCTCCTGCGCCGATGACGAGCGAGCTCTCGATCTTGGCCAGAGACGGCGGCAAGCGGGCCTTGATGACGTTCCGGATTCCTATCCAGTCCGTGTTGTCGCCGAGAAGGATCCGATCGCCATGCGCATTCGTGGTGGGAATGACAGTGTTCACGGCTCCGATGGCCTCGGCTTCGGGGGTGAGCGCATCGAGTTGGGAGATGATATCGCGCTTCAACGGGATGGTGACTGATGCACCGCCAAAATCGGCGAGCCCGAGGGTGGAGCGGATGTCCGCGTCAACGACTCCGGTTTCAAGGCGCCCGTAGGTGTGTGGGAGGCCGAGATGGTTGAACGCAGTGTTGTGTAGAGTCGGGGACATGGAACTCGCGACTGGCTTTCCGAAGATGTAGAACCGCTTAGCGGGGAGCTGCCCGATCAAGTGTAGGGCTCTCTGAATCTCGACGAAGGATAACTGGCCAGGAGCTGCCCTCGTCGGGAGGAGAGGATGTGTGACGGGCGTGAAGGTTGTGTTGAGCACTCTGGATAACTGTCCCTCGACTCCCATGTTAATAGCGATGATTGGTTTGGCAGACGCTGAGCTCGACCGCGTCACGAAACGTTGAAGTGCGATGTTATCGTCGAGCGTGTTCGCTTTGCCAACAATCTTCACGATGTCCCCATACGCCTTTGCTACCTCGAGAGTGGCGTCCACAGACGACGAATCCCACTTCAAATTTCCACTCCAATCATGCCAAGATGCCACGATTTTCGAGTTGGCTTTGCGTGATATCAGGTCGCGGATGTTCTTCTCCGGCAAAGAGATTTCAACGTCCACATATTCAACGCCCAATCTCAGGGCCAGGCGGAATAAGTCGAAGGCTTCGTTGACCGACTTGTCCGGGAAAGCACCTCCCTGGGACACCGTGCGCACGGTGTATAGAATCGGCAAGGAGGACACCCGACGGATGGCTGCGATTTGCTCCGCGACATAAGCGAGAGGGACTACGTGTGGGCCCACGGTATCGAGCTGATCACGAGTCCGCAGAAGGTCGACACGAAGTTCGATGACGTCTACACCAGCGACGAGCTCCTCAAAGTTGTCCAATGACGGAGTGACGTCGGGGAATGTCAACGACAGAAAGTATGTGCGGCAACCGCGTGCAAGGTTCGGGACAAGGTTCGCCTTGTGGCCAGTGATGTGACCAAAGAAGCGCGAAATCTCATCCCGGATGTTAGAGTTCTCCCTTAGGGAGGTGACCTCTGCTGGCGATGGTGCGCTGACGTTATTCACAAACTCGTAGCTGGAACATTCTGTAAACCAAGGCTCGCGCCTCTTGAACACATCGATGATGGGTTCGCCATAGGCCGGGCGGTTGGACTCTGCCTCCAAGTACGCGACAATCTCATCCACCGGGCGTGCGACGTGGACCACAGGACGATCCTTAGCGTAGGCCGTGAGGATCTCGCGTGCCGCAGGGGTTTCGACGATGCCTCCGCCAAGACTGATGACATGGCGAGAAGGGAACTGTGCGAGCAACTCTTTGAGCAGCTCGACTTCAGAGGCGCGGAATGCGGGCCAGCCATTCCGCTGGACATAGTCCCGGAGTCCAGAGAGTTTCTGTTCAAAGTAAGCGTCCGCATCGACGAAGGTCCATCCGAGTGTCGCAGCTGCCAGTTCACCGATGAAAGTCTTGCCAGAACCGCGCATGCCGATAATAACCACGGACGCAGATGCATCCTTCTCAGCAGAAGCGCGATCAGCCGCCTGGTGGAGTTCTACGCCTTCAACCTTGAGGCCAATCTGTAGACGCTTAGCGAACCGACCATAGAAACAGGACAGGAGATAGTGCACACCTTGTTCTCCAGGTCATCCCACCAGTTCGGCCACGTCTTTTCTACACAGCGCTTTTCTTCAATGACCGTCTCTTCGACTACAGATCCGAGCACGCTGAACGCCATCGCAACGCGGTGATCATCGTAGCAATGGACGCTGACTCCGCGTTTGAGTTCTGTGATAGGCTTGCCATATACCTCCAGGCCGTCATCCAGCTCCTTCGTTTCGACACCGAATTTCGCTGTATGCGCTCAGAATCATGACATGAACGCAACAGCACAGTGGCAACATACCAAGCTGATCTATCATGGCGCGAATGCGATTACACTCCTTGACCCTCTGATTGGCAATACCCACAATTCTCGTTGTCGTCGGCCGGCTGCCATCATTGAGATCCCGGTCCTTCGTCGGTGAAGCAGCAGCCACTGCGGCAACCACCGAAGCCGTAAGGAACGCGTCCGTCATCGGTTCCATGTCAATCAAACCGAGGGCCTTAAGCTGGCCGATCGGTGGGCCGTGCACCGTCGTCTCCGTGGCGGTCTGCGTGACGGTGCACCCCATCGGTTCCAGAACTTCCTTTGCGAAACGCGCGTCACCCTGTAGCGAGGCAGACCCGATGTTGGCTATAGTGCAGGACGAGCCAGTGATAGCCGCGATAGCAAGGGGATACGTCGCGCTGCTGGCATCCGATTCAATGCTGTAGTCTTTCGGGTTGCGATAAACTGCCTTGGGAATGTTGTAAATATCCAAGGGGCGACCAGTGACCGGGTCGACTTCGCGTGCGACCTCAACTCTAAAGGTGCGCATCATTGCTATCGTCATATCGATGTAAGGTTGCGAGATGACTTGACCACCAGTCAGCTCGAGGGTAACCGGTTCTTCGGCATATGGGGCACAGAGCAGGATGGAAGAGACGTATTGACTGGAAACGCTCGCGGCCAACTTGATTCGCCCACCCTTGAGGCCGGCGGGTGAAATTGACAGGGGCAGGCAGCCTTCCGACTCGAGGTACTTGATTTGGCTGCCGTTTTCGCGAAGCGCGTCGACGAGGGCGCCAATGGGGCGTTGTTTCATCCTCGCGTTGCCAGTGATGACTGTGGTGTCAGGCCCGGTCTCGGAGGCCTGGACAAGCGTGCAAACAGTGGTCAAGAACCGGGCAGCAGTGCCCGCGTTGCCGAGGTATATCTCTTTGCCCTTGGGTGGCACTGAGAGTGAGCCTTGTCCACCGTGGACAACGAGCGTCTCCCCACCATCTTCCCATTCGAAACTCGCACCCTGTCCGAAGATGGTTATATATAAGGCAATATGAAGCATGGGAGGGGACAAGCACAGACCTTGAGCTCATGAAGAGCCGTCATCATAACTTGGGTGTCGTCAGAGTGCAGTAAGTTTCTTAGCCTGCATGTACCGCTTCCGAGGGCAGCCAACACGAGGGCACGATTGGAAATGCTCTTCGAGCCCGGCGTGGCCATCCGAATCGGGCTCTTTGTCGGCACCCCGGGGACGACCTTGGCGGCCTCGGCGAGCGTCTTGCCAATGATGGGGTCCGGAACGACGCTCGCCTTCTGCTCCACGGTCCGGCCAATGGTGGCGAGGAGGACGATCTTCTTCTCCGGACCGCTGTTCTTCTTGTCGATGCGCATGATGTCGAGCAGGCGGTCAACGGTGAGGAGCCGCGACGCGGGGAGGCTCGCGATGCGCGCGTCCGAGAGCGACACGGGCAGGTTGTAGCTCTTCAGACAGCGCGTCAGGCGGCCGACGCCGACTTGGCCGAGGTGCCCGAGCTGGCGGGACACCTCGGCCTCGAGGATCATACCAACGCTGACGCACTCGCCGTGCAGGACGGTGGGCGTTAGGACGGCCTCGATCGCGTGCCCGATGGTGTGCCCAAAGTTGACGAGGTTGCGCAGCCCGGTCGTCTCGCGCTCGTCGTGGGTGACGATGTGCGCCTTGACGGAGATCGAGCCGACGATGACGGAGAGGAGGAGCTCCTGCGCGGCGGAGCGAGTCGCTTTGGTGCGCCCAGAATGGTTGACGCTTGGGGTCTCGATGGCGGCGACGATCTCGGCCGGTCGCGACTCGAGAGCCGCAAAGTCGGCCTCGTTCCAGATGGCGGCGGTCTTTTTGAGAGCGAGTGTGGATTAGTGACCGGAGCGTAGTAGATGTAGAAACGGAAACCAAAAAAAACCGTACCTTTACCACCTCGGCCATGCCATTTGAGAATTCACGGGCGGGCAGGGTTTCGAGGAAGGCGGCGTCTATGAAGATATACTCGGGCTGCCAGAACGCGCCGATGAGGTTCTTCCCGTGCGGGGTGTCGATGGCGGTCTTGCCTCCCACACTCGAGTCAACCATGGCCAGGAGGGTCGTCGGGATCTGCACGAAACGCACGCCGCGCATGCTGTCATGTTCATGAAAATGAGCTCGTGGAAGATAACGAACACGAAGAGGACGCACAACGTCGCGGCGACAAATCCGACCAGATCGCCAATGACGCCTCCGCCGAGCGCGAGGATCACCGTGTCGCGCGTGCATTTGTTCAGCAAGAGGAAGTCTTCAATCGCTGCCTTGCCCTCACGGCTTTTCGACGTTTCTCCCGGAGGGATCGCGTGAGTTAGAAAACGCGAGCGTTTACCGGAATGGGAAAACTCTTCATCGAATGCTTTCTGGAACGCATCGATATGTAGGTGCGCTATGTTCGTATCTGTGATGAGAACATAGGTGGACGCGGGGAGTGTTTGTAGGACAGTGCGTGCAATGTAGGGGATGAGGTGAAAACCACAACGGATAGAGTCTTTGCTGAGGATGGAGACCTTGTAGATGTCTGTCTCTGGCATGACGAGAAAAGTGGAGAGGGAAAGGGTCTTGAAGATGAGTGATCATTCCGGTGTACAGTAAATACTCTACAGCACCCGTGGGAATCGGAATGCTCGTGCGTAAGACGTCGGACGTGGACGACCCAGGATATATCAAATCAGATACGTTTACATTCAGGGATAACAAATTCAACGGGCAATCAGCGAATCTCTTACTGACTACCTGAACTCACTCTATGCAGTAAAAAGGATGGGACATAAGGTAGGTCTATTGTCATTAGAGTTAGAGAGAAGGTCCTTGGCACACCCGGTTATCCCCCGATTGATTTTTAATCGCGCTCAGTCTCGGACAAGATCACTGTAACGGGATCAGTCAGAAGAAAAAGCGGTGACAAGATAGACGCATACCGTCCGAAAAGTTTCACCTTCAACCAGTCGGTAGCGACCAACACGCGATTCCGAAGGGAAAACAGTGTGCTCAAGTAAGCACTCCGCCAGAACAGGTATGTCGCGACGCCACCGGAGGAAAACTATGGGCGGCAGGGTGATAACCGGGGGGTGATGACCAATTAACAATCTTACCTTGTGGTGGAAAAACTCCAAGTCAGCGATGGCCTTTTCCGAGCCAATATAGGCAAGTGAACCCTGATGCGAGTAATGGAATGGCCGCAAGTTCTCTATTTTCGCAAGTTGTTTCTCCAGCCTTTCAGTGTTCGCTCCCTCAAACTTGACAGCTTCGATCTGTTCCAGCAATTCGTCGCGCTTCGCAAGCTGTTTAAACAGCCGTGCGAGGTAAGTCCCTTGCTGCGAGGCAACTTGTGCCGTGGGCGCATATTGTGTGGATGCGCAGTCGCCCAGGGCGAAGATGGTGCCGTCTGTGCCCGCCATATGGAGGTGATCTTTGTCAGGCGAATCAGCACAATGTCATAGAGCAGCTCGCAAATGGGGGAACCGCCTCACCGTCAACGGTGATGCCGCGTTTGTTCTTCTGAGCATCAGGTATGCGCGACATGAGGTCGACAGAAACCGCCCGTGCCTTATTTCCTCCTGCCCATACGACTAGGCCTACCGGCACTTCCTTCATGGTCTTGTCGGGCATCTGCAACACGACGCTCTTCTCCTTGATCTCTTTCACCATGGTGCCCGTCAGGATATCGATCTTTGACTCTTTGAAGGTGGATACGGTATAATCGATTAGTTCTCTGCTAAACATCGGCAAGACCGAGGGCAAAGCCTCGATAACAGTAATCTTGATTTTACCGGAAAGCTCGGGATACCAGGATTTGAGGTCGTCCTACAAGGAATGAGATACACGAGCCGACAAGGTACTGAAATGCCGACCTCGAGGAAGTCATGTAACTCCCCACTTGAGGAAAGTTAGAGAAAGAGTGGTTGAGGTTGTTGCATGACCAACCTGACTTCAATTCCGGTCGGCCCGCCACCGACGACGACCTGGTTTTATCAGCAGTGAACCACGAGAGCCAGAGATAACCCTTACCATGTGGAGTAAACGTTCAATCTCCTCCTCACTTTGACCAGGGAAGCCAGCGGACTCGACACCTGATATTGCGATGAGGTCTCAGTAGGGAATGCATCTTGTGTCCGTAACCACGTACAGTCCATGAAACGACGCTTGAACTAGGAAAAAAGCTTAAAAAACATATACTCGTACATGTGAAGGAGACTTACTTTCTCAGCATCCTGAATTTCCTTCATAAAGGAAGCATGTTCCTTGACACCCGGGATACCAAACGTCTGTGTCTCCGCGCCGACGGCGTAAACAAGGTAATCGAATGGTATCGTGCTTGACGAAACCTCGCCTTGAACTTCAGTCTCATCTGCGTGCCAGAGTAAGCGATGCCATAGAAAAGGGTACGAAGAATTCGCACCGGCAAAGGTTATCGTTTTCGCTATAGGCTGGGGTTCAAATGAGGGCTTGAATGAGAAGAAGAATCGTAAACACAGACATCGACAGACTTGGCCTCGGCCTCGATGACAGTGACCCTTCGGCTTTTGTGACGTGTCAGGTAACGAATTGCTTGTCTTGCCGGTGAGCTGGGAATTTAACGAACCGAAAAGCAACAAGACCTACGTTGCAAGATGGAGTTGCTCGCGAGTGTACCAACAGCGACGCTTGGCAACAGAGGGGTGAAGAGGAAGAAATTGCGAGGGCTGACGACAGTCACATTATAATCGGACGTGTCAAGATTCTTGAGAAATGCAGTCGCGGCCCATCCGCTACCGACGACGACCACGTTCTTTTTCGACGGGTCATGTGGCAGCTGTGGGCCGGGATGGCGCTCCCTTTGGGTTACATAGTAGAAGATACCGCCGGAAGTCAAGATTGTGATGAGGGTCACCCTTCCGAACGTTTGACGGGCGCGACGCCATCTTGAGAGCCCCGGGCGGGATGGTGGTGGCGGAGGCTACGTGATACGTAAATAAGGGTCATAACTGGATATGATGCTGCGGGATTGAGATACCCACTTGAGTGACGGAAGGAGTAGAAAGTGGTCTAGAAAACAACCTAACATCCAAAGCGCGCTGTTTCGGTAAGGAACGGAAAGAGGACCGGGATACGGCCGTGCGAACTGTGAGAGGACGTTGAGGAACATGCCCGAAGAGTAAGGTGTGTAGAGAGGTGTGAAGAACGTACAGAAAGCAGGCGACATGAGAGAGAGGACAGAGGGAGTGAGACGTTATTTTGCACCCGGGCATCATCGACACTACGCCAGTCTAAACAGTTGCCATTCTGGGCACCCTCCCAACATCCCCGTATCCCTGGCTTTTCTCAGCTTCCGTAATCCGGCTCTTCGTAGCTGTAGCGGATTTTGGAAATCACACCCTTTCGATGTTCTTCTTTTAATGCCTTTGCCTTTTTAACATTTGGATGCGCCGTTTTCTTCGATACTCTCGATCACGTTTTGATGGATCATGTCTGTAATCGATGTCAGGATCGTGTGGTGTGATTCCGAGTACGCCGCAACCTTACCTAGCTGTGCAGGTGCTAATTTGTCAGTGGAGTCGGCGATACCGGGGGCTTTCGCAGCACTCGTCCCGACATTCGCGGCATTAGGTTTGAGTTCAGCAGTGCCAGGCTGAACCTTAGCACTCGGCTTGGGGAAACACCGGATTTGACCTTGGCTGTGCCAGGCTTTGGTTTAGGATTAGGCTGCTTAGGCCTAATGCTGGGCTTGTCGTTTGCGAGCTTGGCCCTAGGCTCAGAGTTCGCGGTATCAGGCTTCGGCTTGTCACCGAGCTTGGGATTTGCGGATTCTGACTGGTGCTTGATCTTAGACGTAGATTCAGGCTTGGGCTTGGCGCTAACCTTGATACTAGGTGCAATAGCCTGGAAGTTCTCGGGACTTGGCCTGGCATTGGGAGTACTGCTATTGGTAGTTTTGTACATCGAGCGCGCCGCCTCAGGTGGAATGATGGGCCACCGCACTCTCAAAACGTGTCCTCAGACGTGATCCGATAGGCGCTCGGAACACGTACTGTAGGGACGATATTGAGATAAATTGATCTCATTTCTGAGACATCCAACTGACGGCCAACATGATGTTGTCCGGTGTTATGACAACACAGCATGCTACAGCCACGAAAGATCATCGTTGCAGGGTGGTATTGCAAGATGGTGCAGTACTTGAGGCATAAAAATAAACTCTGGTCAGCACGACAAGCAGAACAGTGCGAAAGATGCACACGAAACTCCTCCGGTTTATCAGAGCCAATACTAGTAAGCATCCAGCAGAATTTGAAAGTTCTGCACAAATTTACCAACACTAGAACCCATCGTCGCAAAAGCACTATGCTGAAAAACACGAGAAGTTAACGGGCATTTGCCATCCTTCCCATGGACTCAGAGGTTCAAGTTGGTGGGAAACAGGAGGAGGCACCGTTAATCCAAGTGTCAAATCAATGCAAGCAAGTTTACCAACACCGAGGTGATGACAGTATCTGATAGAGATAATACAGATTGATCAACGGCTCTCCATGTTTAAGTTCTATACATTGCCAGTGAACTTCAGAACTTGCGTTGACAGCAACGCTGTGAGTTGCTCTACCAAAATGACTTATCAGACCATGAGAACGTTGAAGGAATCGAGTCATAGTCAGTTTGAGCCGGGGTATGGCGGGTAGCCTAATGACCTGGCAAGGCACCCCATGATGTTAAAGTCACCATAGCTCGTCCTATCGCACTCCTACCCTAGGGCGCCGAGGCTTCACCGTGACCGGCGCGATTTATCCCCGCGCACGATACCCTCCCGTTCTCTGCGATACTCAATAATGGCACCGTAGAAGCGGCCCAATTTCGGAAGGGCCTGGGATATACACAACGAAACTAGGGACAGCGGACCACTTGTACATGTACATGCAACAATACGTAAGGTTCTGCCCTACGGGGCGCTTGTCGGCGAGACTTAAACGCTTCCGGCAGTTCAAGTTCTTGGCTATCTACTAGTCGTCGCCCTCATCACCACTCTCGTCCTCGTTCTGGGGAGAATCATTAGCCCCGCTATCTTCGTCCTCGTTCTGGGCAGAATCATTAGCCCCGCTATCTTCGTCCTCGTCCTGGGCAGAGTCATTAGCCCCGCTATCTTCGTCCTCGTCCTGGGCAGAATCATTAACCCCGCTATCTTCGTCCTCGTCCTGGGCAGAATCATTAGCCCCGCTATCTTCGTCCTCGTCCTGGGCGGAATCATTAGCCCCGCTATCTTCGTCCTCGTCCTGAGCGGAATCATTAGCCCCGCTATCTTCGTCCTCGTCCTGGGCAGAATCATTAGCCCCGCTATCTTCGTCCTCGTCCTGGGCAGAATCATTAGCCCCGCTATCTTCGTCCTCGTTCTGGGGGGAATCATTAGCCCCGCTATCTTCGTCCTCGTTCTGGGGAGAATCATTAACCCCGCTATCTTCGTCCTCGTTCTGGGCAGAATCATCGTCATCTCCTACCAGTTCCACGTTGGCGTTCTCGTCTTCCAGAGGATGATAGGGCCCTTGATAGTCATCCTCAACCGTTACCGACTCTTCGACAACATATTCAGTTACGCGGACGTCTTCGGAATAAGAAGTTGACTCTTCGTGGGGTTCAATTTCGCCTCTCCCCTTGTCTGAACAAAGCACACAAATCGTAAGCAAGAACAGCTTCTGAAACGCACACGACACCCACTCCGAGTCTTTTGAACGGCCT
This sequence comes from Russula dissimulans, assembly GCA_022376545.1. NCBI lineage: Eukaryota > Fungi > Basidiomycota > Agaricomycetes > Russulales > Russulaceae > Russula > Russula dissimulans. The sequence goes on along the minus strand of WTXJ01000024.1, from coordinate 161,772 downwards.
TGGGGTTGTGATTGGGGCCAGTCTGGGCTTTCTTTTGAACGGCCTTGGGGTCGTGATTGGGGCCAGTCTGGGCTTTCTTTTGAACGGCCTTGGGGTTGTGATTGGGGCCAGTCTGGGCTTTCTTTTGAACGGCCTTGGGGTCGTGATTGGGGCCAGTCTGGGCTTTCTTTTGAACGGCCTTGGGGTCGTGATTAGGGCCAGTCTGGGCTTTCTTTTGAACGGCCTTGGCGTTGTGATTGGGGCCAGTCTGGACTTTCTTTTGTTGCGACCCTGAAGCCCACTCATCCAGAGTACTTTTGAGCTTCGACTCAAAGGCCGATCTGCCGCCGCAGTGAATCAATTACTAGATAGTACCGCGTAAGGACCTTGCGACTTACTGGCTTTGCTTCGAGGTCGGTTTTGCGGTTTCCTTGATAGCGTTGAGGATGCTCTGGGTGATGCTCTCCCCTACACTGATAGCAAGTTGCTTCAAAAGATTGCCATTCTGCAAACAGAAAACCATAAGAAAGCCCATAGACGATCGAATCGAACTTGCCGTCTGGACCGTTGCTTCCCCTCCATAATTGGACACGAAGGCTTCTGCGAATTCCTCATTCGCATCCCTTATACTGTAATAAAACGCCCGGTTCTGTAGCAGCTGCGACTCTATTTGTGCCAATGTATCGGCGTGTTGGCCAGGGTGAGGCACAGCTTGCTGGGAGAGCAGTCCAATCAAATCTCTCTTGAGCCACTCAATGCGATATGTAAAGCGATTAAGGTTGTCCTTGTTACTTTTCCAGTGTAGGAGATGTTCTGTAAGGGGCATCACATTGACGGTTAAAGGTCTGTTGTGAAATTTCTTACTGAGGCGGGATTCGGGAGCCTTGGTTTCATAGTAAGCTCTGGGATTAGAACAGACCGGTAAGTGCCAATACATTTTACGAGGCCTTAGACGCACTCGCAAAATTGACCGAATTCTTCCATCAGGCCCTTGAAGTTCTTCAACGACTCTCCAAGAGTGTCAACGATCAACTTGGTGGGTCGAGACTTTTGATTCAGTGCGCCTACATGTGCCAACGCTCTCGCCTGCCGTGCCATCAACGTCAGATAGCAGTTGCGCCGGCCTGGCAATAAGCATACCAAGTCAAAATAAACGACCGATACGCGCACATCCTTCTCGTGCCGGTCAGATTCAAACTTGATTAACGCCTGCACAAGTGGAGAAAATGGGTGAGATGGGTGTATCCGAGTCGGAACAGGAAGCGGAGAGGCGTACGGCGAGGATGTTGCTCGCTTGCTTGCACGGTGGGAACAACGGACCGAGCGCACCGAGCAAATCGGCGACTTGACGACCAGGTGCGAGCAGTGCCCCGACGACCTCGCCACCTTTGGAAACAACATTGTTTCGATCTTCTCTCGAGGCCTTTGCCTTTTCAATCTTGGGACGCGCCGTTGACATTGCTTTTGCAGCAGCCTCGATGCTCTGGATCACCTTTTGATGTATCGCGTCTGTAAACGTTGTCAAGATTGGTATGGAGTGGTGCCGAATACGCGGGTAGCCTCACCTAGCTGTGCGGACGCTGATTTGGCAGTGGCACTAGGCCCATCGATTGCGGCACCTGGCTTAGGGCGAACACCAGGTTTGGCGTTTGCGGGCTTGGCACTAGGCTTGGGCTTGGGGGTAGCCTTGATACCAGGCTGGAGGCTTTTGGGAATTTCCATGGCGTCGGGCCCGGGATCTATCGAGCGTGCCTTGGGAAGGGATGTTGGGCGACCGTACTCTCACAACCCCAACCCCTTATTAAATATGATCTGAGGATACTGTAGACGCTCACAACCCGACTGTACCCCATGTTGATAACTTAATTTCTTTTTGATGTCATTTCGGAGACATTCAACTTGCGGCCTGCGGCGTTATGGTTTGTTGCAGCGCTGTTGCAGCGCTGGTGTGGATGCTCCCAGATAGCCGATTTGGGTTAGTAGGTACTACAGTGTAAGGCGCAAATTTCCGGCGTCTCTGTGGGAGCCGGAATTTTGCGCGCCCGGCCAGGGAAAGTGGCAAAAATATGCTGATTCTGAGATTTTGAGGGTTTGGGCGCTTGTTTCATTTTAAGGTCCACTTTTGTACCTAGGCACCCATGAAAAATGGGCTAAATACAGATCTAATTACTGAAATGGAGCTAATTGAGCAAATGTTGAGTGCGTGATCCAGCTAAACTCGCTTAGATAACACGCGTGTAAAGGTCGATAACGTGACACACCTGCATGCTTGCGTGCCCCAACGCCTGCCTAGCCTACGTGGGGTCGTGTACTCCGAGGTGCAGCGCACAGAAATGGAATAAATAAATAAAAATTGCAACTACAGTATGACGCGACAAATCGCAAATTGCCCACACACACGCCCATCCCTACATGCACGCACCCCCACCATGACACGCCCGCCTGCCTGCGTGGCATGCCCATTTTCCCACACATGCATGCCTGCACACATGCCCGCCTAGGCCTGCCTGCCTGCCTTCCCGCGCACCGCCAAAAGTCTTGGACGTGTATAGGTATGTGCTACAATATTAATCGCGTATGAGGCTCGCTTAGGTAACACTCTTTCCGGAAAAGGACTCAATGCTCAGCAGGCCGCGTTCGCGAGAAGTACAAAGCTCGGCCTCCCCACTGATATTATTGCATCTCTGACCACACACGATGCACCAAGAGTTCTGTAAATACATGTTTTGGTCACCCTTGAGCTCATAACAGTGATAATAAGCGTGGGAAAGTGGGAATTTGAAATTGTTTCGTTTTGCATAAAAATCAATGAGCGCTTAACATTTTTTAAATCTCTAAGATAAAAAGTTTATTCTACTGCTCGATGCGATTCTAATGCACCCTCTTTCACGGCAAACGGATGCGATTTGAGGGAGGAGAAGCCAGCACAAATTTCCGGTAGCCGAGACGCCGGAAATTTGCGCCTTACACTGTAGTAAATGAAATATAGTTCGTTGGAGATGATAGACAGCATAAATACGTACTGTACTGATGGAACGGGCAAGTCGGCAATTCAGGACATAAACCACGCGGGCCAAACTTGACAACCTTGGCCAGCGAGGCAAGTAGACCCCAGCAGATTTGATGCAAACTAGAGGACGGCCGTTATCTAGGTAAGTAAGCGAGATCAGTTCGGTGCACGTGCAGTCTGCGCGAAAGATATCACGTGAAAGCGATGTGCATATGAAGTCATGGGGTTCATGACGTTATATATGACGAAGGGACGGATTACAGGCGGAAAACCGAATACAAAGTATGATGTGTGTATGATGCAATGGACGCCGAAGATGTGGAGAGAGAATGGAATAGTTGGTTAGTCAGACTTTGGTGCCGACGCGGAACGTCACGGTGACGGAAGAGACGGAAAAGGGGACGATCTGTTCGTCGTGTATTCGAGAACTTACTTTGTATACGACGTTCGACGTCGAAGTAGTAAGGACGTCGTTGTTGAGAAGGACCTTGATTCTGCGATAAGAGGTTGCGCGTGAAAACGCGACGTACAGTTGACCGTGGCTGAAGACAGGGGTGCGAAGGTCGATTCCGACGAATTTGACTGATTGACCTTGGGATTGGGATTTGTTAATGGTCATTGCAAATGCGAGTTGGACGGGAAATTCTCTGCGCTTGAAGCCGATAGCGTGGTCGAGGTTTTGGATGGAAGGCGATAACGTGATGCGAGGAATGAGGGCAATCTCACCGTCGTGATCACCACCCATTTATTCGAACTTGTAAAGCTCGCATGTTCATGTTGCGGTTCATAATAATTGCGCGTGTGCCATTGCACAGGCCACGTTTCGGATCCAGGTTTCGTAAGATAATAACGGGGCACCCATATTTGAGAGAGAGATGCGAGAGAGGGATTCCTGATGCATTGAAAGGCTGTAAAACTTCGATAGGAAGGGCAGGCGCGTGATCGTGGAGGCCAGATTCGAATGTTTGACAGTCAGCGCTGACGTAACAGTGTTCTTGTTCCGGAAACATAGAAATAATTTTACGGTTCAAGTCATGTACAGATTCATTAAGGGGTGCGAGAATGACGCGGTTTTGGAAGTATTCGGCGGATGGCAGTGAAGAATGGGGTGACAAAGCGCCGTAAACAGCACGGATGAGATCGTCTTCTGATTGTGAAAGGATTTCATTGGGAAGGGAGATAGTTAGTTGCTTATCGGATGAGGAAGAAGGAGAACAGAGGCCTGACTGTCCGTCGCCGATGTCGAGAAGCCACCGAGCAAAACGATCGCGGTCCAAGTCACGATCGATGCGCATGTTGCTTGTGAGGTGTAGAACATTTACGAACTGCCAAAGGTACGACTGGCGAATGGACGCGAGGACGATGTCTTCTCGAGTGCCATGTGGAATGACAGGTAGCGTTTGTCGAAAGTCTCCTCCAAGTACGACAGTGATGCCGCCGAAGAATAGTGGATTCGATCGAACGTTCTGAAGGGTTCGATCGACGGCTTCAATTGCGTGTCTGTGAAATCGGAGTAAGGATGAGGAATGAGGCAAGGAACGTCATAAGTACTTGTGTTGCATAGCAGCCTCATCCCAAATAATGAGGCGAACGTGGCGCAACATTTCAGCACATTTCGAATTTTGGTCAATATTGCAGAGCGATTCGTTGGTCAGATTTTCTGTCGGGTTTCCAAACATCGAGTGCGCAGCACGACCACCGGGAAGAAGGAGTGCGGCGATGCCGGAAGACGCGACGCAAAGTACGGTGATTTGTTTGGCACGGAAATAGTGACAGAGGGCCTTGTAAACGAACGTTTTCCCAGTGCCTCCAGCACCGTGGACGAAGAACGTTTTTCCATCGCAGATGCTGACGGAATGTCGGACGGCGTCGAACGCAGTTCTTTGTTCGTTGTTCGTTGTTTAGTGTGAAAATGTACTGTTCGGCGAGAGGTTGTTCGTGCATGGGATCGAATGCGAGTTGTTCACACACGAACGTGTTTCAATCGGCGACGCGCCAGTTTCTTATTGGCAAGGGCATGGAAGGAATGTTTTTTAGACAGGACCCGTGATCGAGAAGGAGATTGTCGAGGTAGAGACCATAGTCGAAAATGTAATCGTTTGGAGGGTTCAAAAAACCAAGTCGTTGTAGCACTCGGTGGAGGTCGTCGCAGAGAGAGGGCTTAAATTGCTCCCACAGAAGATGAGGTTCTGCTGGTTCGTTATGTATGATGATGAGGACGAAGAGGTGACGAAGTCTTTCGCCTGTGTAGAAGACAGCGGCGTCAGCGAGGGCGGCGCGCCATTCGTTGTCATGTTGGAGAAGTCCCCGGGCCATGCAAGCGTCATGGAAACTTTCGTGTAAATAATGATTAACAGTGTAAAGGACATTCCAAGACGTTGGACCTTTGACAACGGTGAGTAATAGACGAAGATAGAATCGCTCTCCAGCTGTCGGAGGAACGAAGTGCATTCGACCGATGGCAGAGACGGAGCGCTCACGATCTGTCCAGGTGCGATCGGCAGCATTCCAGACGAAGTGCTGAGGAAACTCCTGATATGTAAATTTACGGGCGTTGACGTCGCGAGAATTGGTAGCGAAAAAAGCGGTCAACATTGTTCGTTCTTGCGCAGCACGTTCCATGACTCGTTCGACGGGTTCAGAAGGGTCGAAATGTACTAAGTGCTGTCCAGGAAGGTGAACTTGTAATCGAATGACAGAAGGATGTTGATGATAGATGGGGAATTCAAACATGCGCCATGCTGCTTCGTACTTGGCCGCAGAGAGAGAAACAACACGTTCGACGTTAGTGTGGGCGTTGTATCTACAAAAACGTGGAAACATGAGAAATCGTGAACAACAATACACGATGACATACTTTGCAGACCAATACGCATTGTAGGGTACTATCCAACGGTTATCAGTGGGAATGTTTCAGACACGTACTTCTCGGCCATCATCTGGTCGAGCGTAACATGGATAGCCGTCGTCTGTCAGCACAGTATGTTCCTGGAACTGTTTCGGAAAGTGCTTAATACATTTCCCGTCTTCCATGCAAGGCGCGTTTGGATTGTAGTTGCCACAGGGACCGTGAACCATGCATTTTTTAATGAATAGATGAGGATGTTGCTGCTCATCGGGCCACGATGCGGTGACAATGCTGTCAATGTCTTCAGGCGTTCTCGGTCGAAAGCGGGGGTGTAACGCGAGTAGGAGATGAAGGTGGGGCAGTCCGCGTTTTTGAAACTCGATAGAGTAGACGTAAGCGACGATGGGTCCGAATATTTTACGTTTCGTAAGATCGTCGATGACAGTTTTTTTGTACATGTTGAAGACGCGTGCAGTGAGGTCAGGGCGATCAGCAGCTGTTTGACCGGGAAGGAGAGCGCTCGTAATTTCTGCCCAAGCAGGATTTGTCGTAAATGTGATAAAGAGATCGAATCCACCGAAAAAACGGGCAATGGCCATGGCGTCGTGGAAGTGCTGATTCATATATCGTGGACTGCCGACAAACGATGAAGGAAGAACGACACGTCGTCCGAGGTTGTGTAGATCGACGTCACCGTCTGCGTTATGTACTGCGTCTTCCAGTCCACTGTATAAAGACGCACGGAGCTTGGATTGGTTGTTTTCAATCCAGCACAATCGGTTTGATCGATAGACACCCACATATCGCACAGATGCTGCTGAAAGAGACGTCCGCCGTAATGAATTAGGGGAAATTCGTCCTCATGGGTATGAAGACGATAAGAATGGAATTGAAGTTGAGTCGGACTCAACTTCAATTCCATTCTTATCGTCTTCATACCCGGCCGTACATCGAACGCGTCTCATCCGCGCTCTCGGATGAGTCACCCGAGAGCGCGGATGAGACGCGTTCGATGTACGGCCGTCGAGACGTGGGCGAAGTTCGAGAGAAGGCATCCAGCCGGGGGTTCCGTAAGGGAACAAAAGCACATAATGAAGAGGCGCGTAGCACGCGTGAGGATCGCTAACGTGTTGAAGGGATCCATCAGTTCGGCGCAGGACGATGTCGCGTGGTCCCGATGGGATGAAGTCGCCATATATAACAGCCGCGATTTCATTAACAGTGGGAGGGTTATAACGTCGCCGGTCCTTGGAAGGGTCAGCAAGTAATCGCATAGATACTTGTCGTCCCGGGTTTTGCTGAACGTCGTGGAAAGCTCGGAGAAGCAGGCCCGAGTACGGATTTGTACGGTTCAAGGTATCCTGCAACGCCTGCAAAGTTTGCACAGAAAGATCGTTGTTGTTTTGTACACGTTGGTGCAATGCATCTTCTGGGTCGAAAAAGTACAGCCGTGCATACCAAGGCGCTTGATTTCCAGAGGCCGTTAGAGGGCCGAACCTGTGCTGAACGTTGTACCTCGGTTTGTAAATCCACGGACCACCGCCTGCGGAATTCACGTTTTCTTCATCCGTTCGATACGACGGGAACGCAAGTGCGGCGTTATACCGTCGAATGTGACGACGGAAGTCGCGCGATTGCGCAGAGTCATCCACGAAAAAGTTTTTAAGGACGGCAGGAGGTTCGAGGAGAGGTTGTAATCGTACTCGGCCATGGTGACAACATTGTGCGAATTTATGTAGGCTGGGGTTCGCTCTTGTCTGTTCTGCTAGCCAATGCTGAGCATGACAATATGTACATAGAACGTTTATTTGACCGAACGATAGCGATTCGAGAGGATCGGCGTATGCAGTGCGAGCGACGGGCACTGTTACGACTTCAAAAGTCAATTAAACAGGTTGAGGATGGGAGAGGGACGAACCGTGTGTACGTGAAGGGTTGTTGAGGTCGACGCGGCATGCAGATCGATTGGATTAGAAAGTCAAAGCATGCGCAGTGACGCTACGTGGGCTGAATAAAAATGGGAAAAAGCCACCACAGGAGCCGACGATGTAGAATCGATCGCGAGCGTCGTTGTTCTGTAGACGAAGAAGAAATGCTGAGTGCGACGGAGTCACATCACACCGGCAGAGTCTCAAAACGCAGGCAAGAAACACGCAGAGCAGTTTCTCATTGAAAGACAAAATAGCGAAAAGGGGGAGAGTTTATTACGAATTCGACGGCGAAAGAAAAGCACGAACAGGGGCTGCCGAGAGACAATCCAAACGATCGATAAAGAACCAAATCAAAATCGGTAAGATCGTCCAATCACGTCTCCGATTTATGTACCTCACGCCATTTATATAGTAAGTAGACTGAGATCTCAAAGCCCGATCGTCTGTGTTTTATTTCTTTGATAACAACAAAGGCAGAGAGTAGTACGAAGAAATGAAAATTGAGACGATGACCAAGGAATGTAGAGCAGGCGTTGCCCGATTCTCTCCATTTTGGAGCACATGATGTCTGAGCCCCGCCCCGTTATGAAGCAGGTTTGCCTGCCTCGCACTGACACGCGTGGTTTACCCTACCTGCCCGCCCGCTCGTCTGCCCGTCTGCGCGCGCGAGCATGCGTCGTCTGCATGGTAGTTCAACCTGGCCCGACGCGACAGACACACCCGCACAGACAGCCATCTGCCCGCACATACTGCCATACATACGCCTGCCTGCGTGGCATGCCCACCTACCCACACGTGACAGAGACGCAACAGTGATGACATACTTGCGCACGCCGGTGCGTGCTCGAGTGACGAACGCAGTGCGAGAGCGGGAGTAGGCGTGGACTTGAAGGAGGTGCACAACTGGAGGCAGGGATGGGGCGCGTTCCGCCGCTGGTGCTTGTGGAAGGAAGAGAGGGGGTAGATGCACCTGAGGATGATAGTGATCGGCAACTCAGCGTTCTGCAATGCGCCTTCATGATGTCGTGAGTGTTGAGGAGGTCCCTGAGGTTGACAGTGATCGGCAACTCAGGGTTCATGATCAAGACCCCCCCAACCCCAACGTGTGACCTCAACGTGTGGAGACAGAAGAATTTGGACGGCCTCAGAGTATGGGGTGGTGGAGCACAGGAGCACGGTTGCAATGTATGAGAGCAAGGGTGGAGCATGGGTGCAAACCTTCCATCGACGACTACGCGTGAGTGTGAATCGGACCGTGAACGTTAGTGCCCGAGATCGCCGAGATGTCTTCAATTCGTTCCAAATTATATTATAGAAAAAATAAAAGTAGATACATTGCCAGTGAACTTCAGAACTTGCGTTGACAGCAACGCTGTGAGTTGCTCTACCAAAATGACTTATCAGACCATGAGAACGTTGAAGGAATCGAGTCATAGTCAGTTTTGAGCCGGGGTATGGCATGTGTACTGTTCATTGACGACTCGGGTAGCCTAATGACCTGGCAAGGCACCCATGATGTTAAAGTCGCTGATGCGCTGATGGGTCAACCATCCTCCATACCATAGCTCGTCCTGTCGCACTCCTACCCTAGGGCGCCGAAGCTTCACCATGACCGGCGCGATTTATCCCCACGCACGATACCCTCCCGTTCTCTGCGATACTCAATAATGGCAACGTAGAAGCGGCCCAATTTCGGAAGGGCCTGGGATATACACAACGAAACTAGGGACAGTGGACCAGTTGTACATGTACATGCAACAATACGTAAGGTTCTGCCCTACGAGGCGCTTGTCGGCGAGACTTAAACGCTTCCGGCAGTTCAAGTTCTTGGCTATCTACCAGTCGTCGCCCTCATCACCACTCCCGTCGTCGTTCTGGGGAGAATCATTAGACCCGCTATCTTCATCATTGCCCTGAGGATAATATTCAGGCTCTTGATCGCCATAAGGATATTCTTCTTCCCCACCCTCCTGGGCATAGTAGGGATTTTGGATCTCGTCTCCCCCTGGATACTCACCAGCGTCCCCCACGTATTCGAGGTAAGGCGTCTGATCGTCACCATCATTATCTGCACATCCAGGGTCAGCGTTCTCATCTTCCTGAAAGTAAGCCTCTTGATCATCACCATCGCCTTCTTCCAGTTCATGGATAGCCTCCTCGTCGTTCTGGAGGTAAGTCTGATCATTTTCATCATCGTCCGTATCCGGCACCCCCCCACTATCCTCGTTTTCTAGGAGGTAGGGCCCTTCGTCGCCATCGCCATCTCCTACCAGTTCCACGTTGGCGTTCTCGTCTTCCAGAGGATGATAGGGCCCTTGATAGTCATCCTCAACCGTTACCGACTCTTCGACGACATATTCAGTTACGCGGGCGTCTTGGGAATAATAAGTTGACTCTTCGTCAGTTACGCGGACGTCTTCGGAATAATAATAAGTTGACTCTTCGTCAGTTACGCGAACGTCTTCGGAATAATAATAAGTTGACTCTTCGTGAAGTTCAATTTCGCCTCTCCCCTTGTCTGAACAAAGCAACAAATCGTAAGCAAGAACAGATTCTGAAACGCACACGACACCCACTCTGAGTCTTTTGAACGACCTTGGCGTTGTGATTGGGGCCAGTCTGGGCTTTCTTTTGAACGGCCTTGGCGTTGTGATTGGGGCCAGTCTGGACTTTCTTTTGTTGCGACCCTGAAGCCCACTTATCCAGAGTACTTTTGAGCTTCGACTCAAAGGCCGATCTGCCGCCGCAGTGAATCAATTACTAGATAGTACCGCGTAAGGACCTTGCGACTTACTGGCTTTGCTTCGAGGTCGTTTTTGCGGTTCCCTTGATAGTGTTGAGGATGCTCTGGGTGATGCTCTCCCCTACACTGATAGCAAGTTGCTTCAAAAGATTGCCATTCTGCAAACAGAAAACCATAAGAAAGCCCATAGACGATCGAATCGAACTTACCGTCTGGACCGTTGCTTCCCCTCCATAATTGGACACGAAGGTTTCTGCTAATTCCTCATTCGCATCCCTTATACTGTAATAAAACGCCCGGTTCTGTAGCAGCTGCGACTCTATTTGTGCCAGTGTATCGGCGTGTTGGCCAGGGTGAGGCACAGCTTGCTGGGAGAGCAGTCCAATCAAATCTCTCTTGAGCCACTCAATGCGATATGTAAAGCGATTAAGGTTGTCCTTGTTACTTTTCCAGTGTAGGAGATGTTCTGTAAGGGGCATCACATTGACGGTTAAAGGTCTGTTGTGAAATTTCTTACTGAGGCGGGATTCGGGAGCCTTGGTTTCATAGTAAGCTCTGGGATTAGAACAGACCGGTAAGTGCCAATACATTTTACGAGGCCTTAGACGCACTCGCAAAATTGACCGAATTCTTCCATCAGGCCCTTGAAGTTCTTCAACGACTCTCCAAGAGTGTCAACGATCAACTTGGTGGGTCGAGACTTTCGATTCAGTGCGCCTACATGTGCCAACGCTCTCGCCTGTCGTGCCATCAACGTCAGATAGCAGTTGCGCCGGCCTGGCAATAAGCATACCAAGTCAAAATAAACGACCGATACGCGCACATCCTTCTCGTGCCGGTCAGATTCAAACTTGATTGACGCCTGCACAAGTGGAGAAAATGGGTGAGATCGGTGTATCCGAGTCGGAACAGGAAGCGGAGAGGCGTACGGCGAGGATGTTGCTCGCTTGCTTGCACGGTGGGAACAACGGACCGAGCGCACCGAGCAAATCGGCGACTTGACGACCAGGTGTGAGCAGTGCCCCGACGACCTCGCCACCTTTGGAAACAACATTGTTTCGATCTTCTCTCGAGGCCTTTGCCTTTTCAATCTTGGGACGCGCCGTTGACATTGCTTTTGCAGCAGCCTCGATGCTCTGGATCACCTTTCGATGTATCGCGTCTGTAAACGTTGTCAAGATTGGTATGGAGTGGTGCCGTACGCGGGTAGCCTCACCTAGCTGTGCAGACGCTGATTTGACAGTAGCATTCGGCTGGGGGGCTGCGGCACTAGCCTTGAGGCCAGCAGCCACTGGTTTGGACTTGACTTTGGCTGTACCAGGCTCGAGTTTAGCACTCGGCCCATCGATTGCGGCACCCGGCTTAGGGCGAACACCAGGTTTGGCGTTTGCGGGCTTGGCACTAGGCTTGGGCTTGGGGGTAGCCTTGATACCAGGCTGGAGGCTTTTGGGAATTTCCATGGCGTCGGGCCCGGGATCTATCGAGCGTGCCTTGGGAAGGGATGTTGGGCGACCGTACTCTCACAACCCCTTATTAAATATGATCTGAGGACACTGTAGACGCCCACAACACGACTGTACCCCATGTTGATAACTTAATTTCTTTTTGATGTCATTTCGAAAACATTCAACTTGCAGCCTGCGGCGTTATGGAAACACAGCGTACTGTAGCCACGGAAGATCATCACCACCCACTGGCATTGACAGCGCAAAGCAAAACAGTTCGGTTTGTTGCAGCGCTGGTGTGGATGCTCCCAGATAGCCGAATTGGGTTAGTAGGTAAATGAAATATAGTTCGTTGCATGGAGATGAAGACAGCATAAATACGTACTGTACTGATGGAACGGGCAAGTCGGCAACTCAGGACATACAGTAAACCACGCGGGCCAAACTTGACAACCTTGGCCAGCGAGGCAAGTAGACCCACTGTACATCCTATCTTCCACTTGGGCGCGCGCTCCGCCTACATTCCCAGTTCAGCGTAGTGATACATGTTACATTAAGTTATGAATCATGACTCATACGATTTTTGGCGTCTTTTCCGATATATCGATAATCAAGACGCCGCGAAGAATCAACAAGGACACTATCTAGATTACTACACCCCGTGACTGGCAGGAGTGACTAAAAACAACATTAACTCAGGTTTTGTCACAGGATGTTGCGTTGCGCGTTGTGACTTCTGTGGACACTCTGCAGCAGATTTGATGCAAATTTGATGGGCTGATCCTGCGAAATGCCGACCTTCGGGATCATGGTCAGTTCCTCACCACGTTGACATCGATTCATCTCGCGGTAATCACTTGTTAACATCCCTGGATCACCACAGTGGCATCCGAGTTCGCGCCGCTGAATACTCTTTCAAAACTAGTCAAAGATTCCGATGATAGGAACTCTTGAAGCGGAACTAATATTCGCTTTTGGAATGAGCCAAGGCTTGACTCGATGTTCAAGCTATGTTTCCCGTATTTATGTGACAGAAGCCACCAATATCCTGGTCACCTGACTCTTCGGCACATAACGACCTTCGACATCTTCCTGCTTTGAAACGTCTGTACACCGCTGCCATTAAAACTCCAATCAATAGAAATTTCAGTCCGTGAGGCCAACATACAACTTGCGATTTCGTCAGTCACTTCCTCAGCGTCACCATCGTCGCCCGGCAATAACCGTAGCCCCCGTCATCCTCGTCTTCACCGTCTTCCGTGGGCCCACTGGCACCGTAGTCACCATATTCCTCGTCATGAGCATTATGACCCTGTTCCCTTTGTCATTTACCTGTCCAGCGTGAACAGGGTAGCCTTCCTCGTCGTATACCTTTGGGTCCGGCTCTTTCTCTTGCTCACCTCCTTCCTCTGGCTGATCTACCTCATCTCCGAATTCATCCACTGCCTCTTGTTCCCGTCCTCGTCACCATTCTCGTGGGCTACATCTCGGGTCTGATGCCCCGGAACGCCGCGGGACATGGTGTTATCTGGGTATGGTTGGCCGTGACCCTGTCCATGTGATGGTGACACTGGTTAATACAGTTCTAGGTGACAAATGAGCACATCGAGATATCGGGTTGCAGGACCAAGGCTCACCTCTCTCTGCGGCACCGGAGATGTCCTCGTTCTCCGCAACTTGATAACCCCCAGCATTATCCTCCAAAGTCCACTCATCCTCGGAGTCCCATTCACTCTCTTCTCCAAAGCCCTTCAATTCGGTGTCAAGCTATCGACGTTTCACACTGGCTTCTTTCGCAGCCTTGCTGGGAGTAAGTCCTCTTAGAGTCCTTGGAAACGCTATGATATCACTCACTGCATCTAGGTTATCTGGTGAGTCGCAAGTGCAAAAAAAAAACTCTAGAATACGCGGGAGACTCACCCTTCCAAATCTCCTTCACGTCTGAATTGTGAATAAGCTCATAAGGACCTGACTTCAATGCATTTAGGATCGTTTCCTGCGACTCCTCGATCCGTTGCTCCAGTGTGAATTTGAACTTCGGCATAAATGACGTTCTGCCATAAAGGTAAGTCAACCGTTGGACGATCAGATCAAAAGTGCTCACTGGCTCTACTTGAAAGCCTCTTCAGCGCCTTCCTCAGTGACCCTTAGAATACTTGGGGTAAGATTCTCGCCTGCTATTGTGGCCAGTTGCTTTAAAAGACGTTCGGCCTAAGTCGGGTAAGAATAAAGAAGGGATAGGGAGGTTCAGATCATGCACTCACCGTCCGAACAACGTCCTCTCCTCCATGACTAGACACAAAGGCCATTGCGCTGTCCTCACTCTCGTCGCTGACTGAAGCGTAGAATTGGTGGTTCTTTGCCAAACATGACTCTATTCGCGAAAGGGTGTCAGCTTGTGCCCTCAACACCAACACGGCTTGTTGTGACAGCAGATGCTCTGTTGTCGTCACAGATTGTGAGGAAAAGCCATTAATGAGTAGATCTCATTAAGCTTGGAGTTCAGCGCATTTGCCTTATAATAAGACCTATGATCGAAGGAGTCAACAGGACTGTTAGTGACGTATGACTTTGTAGACCAACTCGCAAAATCGACCAAACTCCTCATCAGGCCTGTAAAGCGCTGTAGCAATATCTCGAGAGGGCGAGTGAGGGTCGTCAGGTTTTGAAACCCGGGACTCAGCGTGCCTATATTTGCCAACGCTGTCACTTTTTATTGCAGGAAACAAGAGGTTCAGATCGCCGTGACATCGCTCAGGGAAAAAATTGTAACCTACGAAGTCCAAAAACAGGAGCGCGGTCCGCACATCGTTCAATGTTATCACGCCTGTCTATCTCAAGTATAACTAGGGCCTGTACTGGGTGAGATCACGAGCTAAAGAAGTAGCGCTGAGACGGCACGCACAGAGAGGGTGTTGCTAGCAAGTTTGCACGGTGGGAAGAAGGCACCGATCCCGTAGAGAAAAGTGGCTACTTGCGAAGCAGGCTCAAGGAGCGCATTAATGGCATCGCCGGCTTTTGAGACGACCTATTTTCGAGGCACGCGCCGCCTTCTCAACCGTGACACCTGTGCGTGCCTTCGTTCAGTTATTGCAGTTTCGGCATATTCGATACTCTCCGTCACACTTTGATAAACCTCGGCTGGTGATAGTCAGCTGAGTTTGCGGATGAGGAGGCTGAGTAGATGACTAGTAATGCAGGGGCCATTTTCATTAACGACCGAGTGTAGACAGACAAGTCACAGCTGATATGATAGGCAATCGTTACGTGGGTGTGATGATCTCCGATATATATTCTGAAAAGGCACTGACACGGCGTTTGTGCCATTCCTAGCCTAGCCAAATTTATCGAAATCACATCCTGATCAGAGAGTAGGCACCATGAAAATATAAGCATAACGAGAACAATCTGACGAGAACAATCCGTTGAGAGCTTACTTCTGAGCCCCTGGGTGATCAGATAGTTCCTAGAGAGGGCCCAACGAGTACGTACGTGGCGCCAATGGTTTCAACTCATTAATTGATGGTAGCAAGCGATCAGCGATGCTGTGGCCTCGCTGAGCTTTGAAAGGGGACCGTGGTCTCTCTGGCGATGATGCGAATTTGTTGGGGTGGATCAATTTGTTTGCATGTGCCGTGTTGGTCGTTCTGAGACAGAAAGACACGACTGAGCGCTCACTCAGGGCTTCAGGCACACCCGGCGCTTGCTTAGCGCCGCCAAGCCACACCACAACAAGGGGGCCAAGTGTGATCTTGCTTTTCATTGTAATGTCCGATTGGCAGTCGTTGAACTACAGCGGTGGTCATTAATGGCAAGCTACACTACGTTACAATCTGGAAATTCAGTCCAGGAAGTATCAATTGAGGCATTGGGTCGGCTACGAGGGATATGTGAGCTTTTCCTGAAAGCGCACAATGGACTATGTGAGAGTCCGTGGAGTTTTGCCTCCGCGTTGAAGCTGGGGTACCACATTAGGGAAAGTGACTCGACATGACTCGACAGTGACCGGTAATGTGAGTGAATCCCGATTAGCATTTGGGCGCATACTTAGGAAACAATATTGGCGCCGCTAGAGTCAGTGGTAGATCCTTGACCCCAAATTCAGGATTTAAATGCACCACTATGTCAGCAATTGCGAGAGAAGGCACATAATAGCCCGAGGACCGCAATAGTAGTGGTGCGGGAGGGGTCAGCTTTGCACCGCTTTTTCTTCAGAAATTATTGGCATCTCTAACGCACAACATGTATTTACAGTCGACTCTGTAATAATAACCCATACCGTTCGGGAGAGGTCTAAGGGGGCTATCACAGTATGGGATCCCAGCGAGACAAAATCCCCCACAACTAACTCGGAAAATGGAAAATGGTATGGATTGTATCAGACTCAACTGTACCCACAACTTGAAAGCCAACCAGCTGTGAGTGCAGCCGTTTAGTTTGAGTATGGTACATCTCCGAGTCCATGGTGATTAGACTTTTTCTGGGCGGCGTGCATAGTAGGAGTAGCCCCTTCAATCGTGATCTTCCGGTTGCGTCTCTCGGCACCGTGACTCAGACATGCCTAGATTAGTGCCAGGAAGGCCACACAACCTTCCAATGTGTGAGGTACGTGTGAGAAAGATGAGGTGCGAGGGGGGATTAAAACTAAATCTTGCCTTGCAGCAGTATCAAACGGACACGACATGATAGCAGCGTACTAGACGCGGTGGATTGCTACCCCGTCTGAAAAGTAACTTGCCAAACTCTCTATAGCTCTGTTGGTAGAGGGGTGACCTAATTGCGCAGACGAGCGGTGGGCTGTTGGTGGGTGGAGTTGGAGTTGGGGGTCCAGGTATCGGTATCGTCGGGTGGCATTTGAAAGTTGTAGTCGCAACAGTGCTAACAATGACCTGAGCTGGAGGATACGAGTCAAGAATGATGATAATGGCTTGGGAGAAGTTGTGCCAGGTTTGGGCGGTTACGCGGTGCCTGGCACGTGGTTGGGAACGCGTAATTTTGCTCACGTACACACGCGTTTCTTCTACCCGAAGTGAGTTCACAGTTCACTGATTCCTCTATAGGTGTTACCTCACAGCGTGTGTACATATCAAAGAAACAGGTATTAAGTCAGTTCGCTCAAATAAACTCGAACTACAGTAGTACCTATCGTCGTCAATACAGGCAGTGGACTTCGTGGCCCAATCGCAAACCAGCAAGTGCTGATCATTATCCCCACTTTCTTGGCATTGTCTGTACGTCAATTTTTTTACAAGGCCTCATCGACACATAACACAAGCATTGTCTTCAATGCCAATGCCCCCACAGACCCAGCAATTGAATACCACCATGAGTCTGAATATGTTCCATGCCACGACTGGTCCCGGGGGTGTCATCCTTGCGGTTTTTACGACAATTACGAGTGTCACTTATCCAATCACGACCATAGCACTCCTGGCCCTCTGGTTTAATCCTGAATCTAGCGGAAGATAATTGGCCAGAATGGAGCTGACGCCCGAGCCTTCTGGCTGACAAGCTACACCTCTTCGACTACTACTTAGATGGAACTCTACCCTATCCTGATCAGGTCTCCGGTGCAACAGCTTGCCGTATCTGGAAAGAAAATGCCAAGTTTCTTCGCGCGCTCATTTTAGAACACGTCTCCTTAGAAGAATGTGATGTTGTCTTCATGATAGCGCCACGAAAACCTCAACCTTCATAGCCAAACCAATCTACTCTTTAAAGCATTGGATATATCCTACAAACCAGGTACTCTCATGGATACCCTAATCAGGGAGATCCGCGCTACCCATGATCGAGTCACCAAATGGGTACCTTCGATTTATGTCAAACTTTTCATTTCACCCATTGTGAAATCCTTGGACCGGCGCTACCCCCACCTGCAGTCCACCATACTCTCGATGCCTCACGACCCTTACTTCACTGCAGCCGCCGCTTTCAAGTGCTTAGATAATGAGGCAGCCCTTGAATAGATGCGGAGTCGGAAGTGGGCTGGATACCGTTAAACGTTGATTTAGTTACAACCAACCCTGAAGGAAACAAAAACTCTTGTCTATTTTAACTGCAAACGCCTACATCACACGCAGGTTTTTGCATCCGCCCTAGAGGCAGGATGGCCGCACGATCACTTGACGAGGCTGAGGCGTGCTGCCACCAGAAGTCCCCCTCGTGTCTCCGGTACGAACAGCCAGGTCATGTGTATTGAGGCCTAGGCACCGGGCGTGAAAGTATGCCCGTGGTATAGAGACGTAATTAGTGAGTGTTTGGGTGTCTGTGTCAAAATCCCAACGGCGAAGGCAGAAAACAGAATTAGGGACTTGAAAGTCGCATCCCTGGTTGAGATTGAGACTTTGCGTCGAATTGCCCGAGCCACGTGGTCGAACTCTTAGTGCATCAAGCGACGCAGGAGGCGATTACTATTGGGCTGTCATCGATGTCATCCTCCGAGCCTGGGCAAGAGTCCTGATGGAATAGGGACGGTCACCTTGTTAGCCTTTAAAGCGTGGGCTGTTCCCCTCACCAAGCGTTGAGCCTCAGGTCGATCTAATACTTTACGTATTTACAGTAGTTCCAGTTGCCTTCAATTGAAATTCAAGAAGGGCCCAGTGAGCCGCGGGCGGAGACCTATGTCAACGTGTTGACGCCAACCTTGAACCTCGACCAACCACCATTTCATAGACTCAGAGTGCAAAGAAAAATACATGGTCACTTCGACACAATAACGGTCTTCTACACCTTACACCTGTGGAACACGTACATGACTGCCAAAGGAAGTCCGATAGGGATATTAGTCGGCGCGACCAATGACACCACTTGAAGTGCCGTCAACCACTTCTTCATCGCCTCCATCCTCGTGGGGAAATGTGAGTATGACCACGACCGTAATTGCGACCGTGACCATAACCACCGTCGTCCTCCGAGTCGTACTCATCCTCAATCTGCCGATGGGCACCATAGTCTTCGTTGTAATAGGCATAATAGCCCTGTCCTTCGTCATCCTCTATCCCATCAAGGTATCCCTCGTCTGCGTCTCCTTCCTGGTCTTCATCGTTCTCGTGGTCGTCCTCGTACCCCAAAAATCCGCGGGGTGGGATGCTGTCTGAGTATGATTGGCCCTGAACCCATCCATATGATGGTGACCCGCTGAGCGTCAGTTGATAGAGGTCTAGGAGATAATGGAGCTTGTCAAGATATCACGCTACTGAACCAATCGCGTACATTGCTCTCCGGGGCCTGAGACATATCCATTCTGCGGAAAATTGTCACCTTCAATACCATCCTCCGACGTCCACGCGTCCTCAGAGTCCCATTCGCTCTCTTCATCAAAATTCTCCAAGTTGGTGTCAAATTCCTCCTTGCGATATTTCTGCCAACAGATTACTAATTTCGAGAACCACACCTGATAAGTAGTAAGTATCTCACCCTGTAGTAATCCTGGAGCAGCCCGTTTGCATAGTACCGGGTCTGTGTGTCGACGCCCATGCGTTGCCGACGCCAAATCATCTTCAAGTCCTCGATGCGCCCTCGTATAGCATCGATGAGCACCATAACGCTTGATATCGCCTCCTCAACCACACCTATGGACACTTTCGGCTTGCTCATGAGCCACAGGTGTCGTGATATGAGCAATGAGGCAAGGGGAAAAAAAGTCTGGTTGCCGGTGTGAGCACGAGCGTATCAAGTCGACGAAATCACAATACCCTCTCAATCCGTTCGCTACCCGTGACCGCTGCAAGAACTGAGTAGTCGATCTTGTGGTTGACACTCTTGAGGCGCGTCTTGATTTCGTGCTCATTTCGGGCGCATAGCTCATCGCGTAGTCGGTCCATTTTCATCTGCGCGGAAGGATCGAGCTCACGCATATTATAGAGGCTGTTAGTAAGGACCGTAACTCGTTCCTTAGTCTCCAAGTGGTAAAAGTCAACAAGATCAGCATTCGGACCACCTGCGTCCTTGAGCTTCCCAAGTTGAGTATAAGTCTTGATAATCCGTTCACTGTACCTGGTACATGCGTAAGATTTTGGTGAATAGCACAGCAGAAAAACGACTAACAACTGATTGTCAGCATCCCCAGCCATATGCCCAGCTGACCCTACGAGTTATGAAAGCCCAAATTAACCAGATATTAAGACACACTATGTCATCCATTGAGGGACAGTCCAATTCTCGGGTTTTCTGCGCATGAATTCGTTGACTTCTTCAATTGATAAATATCCACTGGCGTCTGGGTCAAAGGCACTTCTAAGAATAGGTATTTATATGATTTTAATGTTTCTCTTACCATCATCGACGGCGTCGCCGATGGCTTTTTACATTCCGGATCAGCGGGCGTTGATTGACACAGATTCATGCTTACCATGGTGAACTAGGGCGAGTGACCGGTAAGCTCCTACCCAAATTTCAAAACAAACTACGCACAGTAGACTTTGGAAATTATGCCCCTGGTCCAGGCATCATCACGTTCCGCACCGTGGTGTTCTGCCTTGTACCGCTTAAATTGTACATTGAAGTGATGATTCATCCCGTAAATGAACTGTCGACGTTTCACACTGGCTTCTTTCGCAGCCTTACTAGGGGTAAGCCTTCTCAGAGTCCGTGCAAATGCCATATTATACCCACTGTATCTAGGTTATCCGGTAAGTTTCAAGAGCAAAAAATTCCAGAATACACGGAAGACTCACTCTGCCCAGTCGCCTTCACATCAGGATCGAGAATGAGCTCATAAGGACCGGACTTCAGCTCATTTAAGATCGTTTCATGCGACTCCTCGATCCGATGCTCCAGAGCGAACTGGAACTTCAGCATGAATGAGGCTCTGTCATAACGATAAGGTGACTGTTGGATGATCAAAAGAAAGGGCTTCACAACTCACTGGCTCTGCTTGAGAGTCTCTTCGGCGCCTTCCTTAACGGTCCTTAGAATACTTGCGTTGAGATTCTCGCCTACTGTTTCAGCCAGTTGTTTCAAAAGACCGTCGTGCTAGATCCAGTAAGAATAAAGAAGGGAGATCTCAGAGCCCGCATTTACCGTCCGAACTGCATCCTCTCCCCCATGCCTAGATACAAAGGCCGTCGCGCTGTCCTCACTCCTATCGCTAATAGTAGCATAGAATTGGCGATTCTTAACCAAACGTGACTCTATTCGCGAGAGAGTATCAGTATGTGTCTTCAACACCAACACGGTTTGTTGTGACAGCAGGGAAGTCAAGTCATTCTTGAGTCCTGCGAGTCTATCGGAAAAGCTTTGAAGACTATCCCTGTTGCTTTTCGAGGACAGCAGATATTTTATAGATTGACGACACGGACGATAGGGAGAGTCATTATTGAGTGGGATCTCACTGAGCTTGGACTTCAGCGACTTGCTCTCATAGTAAGCCCTGGAAGAGAATAAGCCAATAAAAGTTTGTCAAGTAGGACTCCACTGGCAAGTTAAAGACGTACTCGCAAAATTGACCAAACTCCGTCATCAGGCCTGTAAAACGGCGCAGTAATAGTTCGAGAGGGGGGTGAGAGTTGTCACGTCTTGAAAACCAGGACTCAGAGTGCCTAGATTCGCCAACGCTGTCGCCTGTCCAAGTCATTGCAAAGGGATTCAGATGACCATAACATCATTCCGACAAAAGGGATACCAGGTCCAGAAAAAGGACCGCAATCCGTACATCGCTATCGCGCCTGTCTATCTCAAGCTTGACTATGACCTGTCCTAAGTGAGATCACGAGCCGAGTAAGTAACGGAGATGGGGCTCACGGAGAGGGTGTTACTGGCAACTTTGCACGGCGGGAAGAAGGCACCGATCCCATTCAGCAAATTGACTACTTGCGAAGCCGGCTCAAGGAGAGCATTAACGACCTCGCTGGCCTTTGAGACGACCTTATTTTGATTCCCCTTCGAATTCCGCGCCTTCTCGACGCTTGTGCGTGCCTTCGACATTGCTGTATTTGCATATTCGATACTGTCCGTTACCCTCAGATAAACGTCGCCTGGTGACAGGGTCAGCTGAGTTAGCAGATGGAGGCGGAGTACAGGACTGCTTGCCTAGTAGTACAGTTGTCATTTTCACGAGGACAGTCGTACTGCGGCTGATGGGGAATTGCTAAGTAGGCGAGAGTGCTCAATTTATATTCTCAACGGGCAGGGCGTGTGATATAATCCATCGAGAACCTACTTCAAAGGAATGTTAGCTACTTGATGATCAAGGTGACCCGGCTACGTTGATATGGTGGTTTGATGTTTTGTCACGGCATCGAAATTGTGCTTTCAAAGTTTAACCAATCAGCAATCTGAATTACATTGCGTTAAAGAGAGAACCCAACGGAGCGGAACATTACCGGTGATGATTCAGTTGATCGACTGATGCCAGCGACCCAATGGTGATACTGTGGCCTCGCTGAAAGGGTCCTCCGGAGGTCCTGGGTCTTTCTCCGAGTCGTGACCGCGGCTTCTTGGGCTGATGATGCGAATCGAGCAGGACAGATTCACTTGGACGCGTGCGTTTGTAGTGCGGGGTTTCGTTACTCGTTCTGATATTTCAACAAAGCGACGTTTGCGGCCGAACCTGACCGAGGCTGTGCCCCAGATGCACCCGACAGCTTGCTCACATTCGCGTAAGTTACCAGCCTGACACCTTGCCAAATCGCAGGGGCCAATGCACAATGTGTTGATGGCGACAAAGGGATTGACCTCATTTCCTTTTGTCATGTTTGCACATTGTTGAAGCATGCGGCGAAGCGCGGTCATAACTCATTTACGATTGCGAGCCTGGGAATCGTAGGTCATCGAATGAAGAAGTCTAGGAAGGCTCTGTCGAGATAGATATGATGAATGTTTTGGGTGTTGCTCAGCTACGGGCGTTGCATGGCCGGCGACCCGGAAGCGCACTTTAGCGGCCTATTTGGAGTCTTTCTTTCCGAGATAAGGGAAGTCCCGATGTTAAATAGAAGAGATATTTCAGATTTCAGACGGTACGTGCTTCAGCCGGGTCATAAATGTGTTCCAAGGAAGTCGATGCAAACCTGGCACTGGCCGGTGAATAGGGTGAATTGCGCCCTTTGAAAGAGCGATGAACGGGGAAACAGGCGGTAAACGAGGGGTGATTCCGCGGGAGATTCAGATCGCACTCGGTATCCCCAAAGGGGTTAATTAACACTTTCATTGTTTTTGACTCAAAATGCTGATTTGGATCGTTCGCTAGATCTTTGACGGCGGTAAGTTTGAACGGGCGACGAGTACTTGACATAGTCTAGGTGTCAGCGGTACAAGGGTGGTGAGAGTCGGTTTCCGCAAAAGTGGATGATCCTAACCCTGAACTAGGTTTCGGGCCTTCTCACATCATGCATCCTGTCTCCAGGTCGCCCGGCCTTACCTCTTTTTATTTCTAAATGTTGACAGTGTCAACTATGTATCGTTTTTCTGTGGGGGGGAGTGTATTTTTTGGGTATTGTGGGTGTCCATATGACTCATCACGCGCGAAGGGTTGATCATCCACAGTGGTTATTGTACCTCTGAACGTCGTCATTCTTGTTCTCTCAGCCAGGGTTGATCACTTTCAGGACGAGTTCCGTACGATCCACCCTTTCTTGTGACCATTGACCGCTTTTAACCTTGTTTTTCAGATGTCGCTGATATTCTCCCTCTAGTCCTGTCAGCCATCACGCTGGGGATCACCGTTCTCGCGTGCGCATTCCGTTTTTCCGCATTCTATTCTCCCTTTCGCCCAGTAATTACAACCTGCAGCTTCGTACTTGATGTTGTTCTGGATAACTCACCCACTGCTCGCGCGCCGTTCAAGATCGCTTCCCTGCTGATCCTCAGCATCTTCTGGCTCGGTTATCTTATTCATATTATTATTTACATATTGGAGCTGACTCTCGTCTTCGGCAGTCTTCAACGTCTTCTCAACCGCTCGTTGGATACACTCCTCGTTTGACTGTTCGGCAATTCTGGCTGGTAATGCTTGGCCTCTCTTCCTGATTCTCCATCGTCTTATATACCCATAGGTCTCTCTGATACCAGGTGCAAAGATATTCAGGCTCTGAAAGTCTTCATCTGGGTGAACTGGGTCGTCCGTGCGTACTCAAGTGTATAATTACATTCCCGCTTAAATTCATTTGCTTTGTTCATCTGCAGTCCTATTGGCGACCCTCGGAACCCTGTGTTTCTCAATGGTGCAGCATCGGAATGGAGAGAAACATATCTGGACTGTTTCGCTTACTCGCTTTGAACCTCGGGAAAGGAACGAACGTTCGATGGCCATTGCATATAGAATCTCCCAGCTGGACTACCTCCGTTTCTCCCGCTGAAACTGATAGCAGGTGGAAAGGCGAAGGCGCATGACTCATTCATCTCTCTTGATGAGAGAGACCTACTTAATCTGTTACTGTAACCCGGCTTCTGTGATGCCGCTGATACGCTCACCGTATGGGGAGCTCCGTTGTTGTATAGCGTTCATTCTGGCATTATTTCGTTGGCGATCCGACGTTCACTGCTGGAGGTATTACCCTTGTTTGTGTATCGCTGATGAAAGTTCGACTCACCGCCTGCGATGGGTTGTTATCCAATGAGGAAGATATCTGCTGGAGGACACAGTACATCACCTTGCGGTGAACTCATCCTCCTGCGAACACTCTTTTCGAGAAATATGGTACTTTGAGAACTCAGACAGTGCCTGTCTGCCGCACTCGGACCAATACATCATATTGACTAGTACGCCCGATTCGCGTGGGATCCTCTAGCTTAACACTCAACGTCCATGCACCGAGTGAGCGGTGAGCGTTTTTCTTGGCGGCGTTACAGACTCGCCATAGTGAGTGCAAGAGAATACAAGAGGCCGAGCATTGCCAATACGTATCGATATGGGTGGTTCACTGATCCTCGTCTGTATATCATTTGAGAACTACGTTTTATACCGCACGCGTCGACACGCCACCCAAAACTCGTTTCCACCAGGTTCACACCAGCCCACGGGACCAAGGTCACACTCAGCACACGCAAGGAGTTTCAGAGGCTTGTCTAGGTCGCTGAGATATAAGAAAATGGGCCATGGATGTGGTTGTGTGCGTACCAGTATGTGTGGGCATCGAAAAACCAATGTTCTCGAACGACATGGGTGATGGAGTCACAAGCCACCAATGCGTCTTGTCGGGTGGAAGAGGCAAGGAAGGGAGGTCTGGATGAAAGATGCCAGCGGGCTCCATCTGTGCTGAGAATGTCATTTTATCCCTGCTAGTGCTTGGGGAGCGCTCACCTGAACTGTTTCGCGTTCAAGGAGAACGGCTACGCCTCGCCGAAGGATGATGCTCCCACAGCGTTCATTTACGCATAACAAATCATAGCGATTTGACGTCTGGTCTCCCTTCTCGGAGACGTCATGTATGCCGTCCTGAAATGACGAGAGTAGCTGTCCCTTCCGCCGCGGGGACACACCATGCCCTCGTAAACCCTCGAGGAGTCCCGATGGGATCGATTGGGGGTTGTCCTGGAGCTCACTTGGCTTTGCAAAGGGCACGATCCATTCAAGCTCAATCCACGGAATGCCAGCGAAGGAGATGCTACTCAAACCACGCGATTTAAAACCCATACGCTCGTAGAATGCAAGCTTGTCCTCGTGTGCGATGAGAAGAGCGCGGTCGTAGGAGCCTGCGGTCGCAAGGCGTCGTTGGTACTCGGCGAGTAGGGCACTAGCGATACCACGTCTGCGTGCATCTGGAGTTACGCACACGCCGTGTACCAGCACGGTACGCGCACCAGGTACGTGCGTAGACATGGAATTAGAAGTGAGTGTGGTCTCGGAGGAGAGCACGCCATCAACATAACCGAGGAGGGCACGTTTGCCACCAATTTGAGGTACGAAAGCACCGAGGAAGAGATCCGGGGCATTTGCCTGACGGAAACTGCATGTGTGCCATGAATGCATCAAGCATGGTGATAAGTCCATGATGGCATGATAAACGTACCGCAGCTTCTCGAGGGTAGCAGCTTCCTCGGGTGGGAAACCTTGAGAAGGTGCAATTACCTAAAGGGCACTTGGGAGGAGAGAAGCAAGCTTGCCTTGAACCTCAAGCTCATGGACTGCATCCACCTCTTCTGTTGAGACGAGATTGAAAAAGAGGCCTCCGGGCAATGCAGCTGCGCCAGACATGGCAGGTTGGACTTAAAGTCGATGATTGTTCGCCTTAGTATGATTCGCTTAAATAAGAAACATTATCCCACGACTTAGGGGAGCCCATTTAGGGTTGAACATGGCGCGTCATAACTAACAACCGACTCCCTCCCTGATGCTATCCCTCGTACTTAGACGTGCAATTTTGCGCACTGGCCCAGCTGCGCAAAAATTTCCAACGCGTGCCGTTTTGTTTAGCGCGTGCCCCTCGCGGACCGCTCAGAGGAAATTTGCCACGGTCACTAAAGATGGAAAGTCAGGGTCCACAACAAGTTCGGAATCTGAACTTGAAGCCAAGTCAAAGCCAAAATCCACGGGCAGAAAGAAGACATCGAGCACGGAGGCCGCAGGGAAGGGTAAAGCGATAAAGCCCAAGGGTATGTGCCCTCCCATGCAACCCATACTTCTGCGTCACGGTGTTCATGATCCATTGTCGCAGCCGTCACCATCAGGCCCGAGGACAAGCCACCCAAG
Source organism: Russula dissimulans (assembly GCA_022376545.1). Classification (NCBI taxonomy): domain Eukaryota; kingdom Fungi; phylum Basidiomycota; class Agaricomycetes; order Russulales; family Russulaceae; genus Russula; species Russula dissimulans. Next base: position 135,187 of record WTXJ01000024.1, on the reverse strand, counting down.
TCTCCCGGCTCTCCTTATACCCTGTGGATGTCTGAATGGTTTCTCTCTCAGCCCAAGATCGATGGCCTTCCGGCTGCCCAGAACCTTGTCAAACAGGGGGCTGAGGTTTGGCGCACGGTTTCTGAGCATGAAAAGCAGGTCTGCATCATTACTTATTCAGGCATTTACGTTTTCTGAATGTGTGGGCAGCGATACCGAGAGAAATGGAATGACCTGCGGGTAGAGTACCTCAGGCGCGTTGAGGAGTGGCGCGAGCAAGTTGATCCTGCTGTCCTACGCGAGTTGAATCGTCGTCGCGAAGCCAGAGGCCTAAGTCGTATCCGCGGCGACAGTCGCCCCTTGTCTGGGTACTTTCGGTATGTGCATACAATTATATCATCCGGCGACAATCATATTGAGCAAAAATGTTAGCTATGTCCAGGACGTCCGACAGGAGTATCCGCGGACCGAGGAAGACAACAAAACTTATTTCAAAGCTTTGATTCAGCGGGCTTCGAGTCAGTGGAAGACTATGAATGATGTTGAGAAGGCGGTACGGGCCCATCTTGCCGTGGAATGTTTAATGATAGACTGATCATTTGGGGCGGATAGAAATACCTCGAACCAGCGCGAGCTGACTTGGCTGCCTGGCGTGAAAAGCGCGAGGTAGAACGACAGTCTAAGTAGGGATAGTCAGAAGGTTGCTTTTGGAGCTACGAAAGGTCGACGTCCACCTAGCTCTCTCTTTTATCAGAGCCGGCGTGACAAGTGCCGTTGTTGTGCCCGATTCATGAGCTACTTAGTCTGTAGTGTAGCCGAGTTGGCCCATGGCCTGCTTTTTGTCATTGAGCTAGCCAAAAACTTGTTTGATACCAGGTTTGTCAAAAATCTCCCTGGCGGGGAGTCGAACCCCGCTCTCGCGCGGTCAGTTGAAGTGACAGGCGCGTGTACTAATCCGATATACTACCAGGGACTTCCGAAGTACTGGCGAATAAAAATTGTTGAGAGAGCGACAAGACTGAGACACCATTCCACAGCTTTACCATCTCAACCCTGGTGTTGGTGTCGGTTACACTTCACCATGACCTCGAACGACCTGTTCTCCTTCCTCGACAACGATAATGAAACCGATAACAGCGACTCGGAGATCGCTCCCAATGTGATGCAGGTCGACAGCGTTCCTCATGCCGAACTCGCACGCACTTCTCCACAATCTAACGAGCGTTCCGTCACATCACCGGAGTCGAAAAAGCGGTTAAAATCTCCACCACCATCGCCACCATCAGAAGATGAACCACCATCTAAAAGGCAACGATTGGGGGCGGCCGCCCCGGCAGTTGTGGTTGACGAGTTTGAGACCGAGGCGAAGCGAGAGGTTGCAGCGAGCGCAGGGCTCACTGGCGCAACAGAAGCGACAGGCTCTCGTCTAGAATTGCGACATCAGGCGAGGCTACAATGATCATTTCTTCAATTGCCAACTGATTGCCGGTTCCAGGTTCGACACCAAGTTGCTGTACCACCAGGTTATCCTTATGTCCCCATCGCCTCCCACGTTCCCCCGGCAAAACCTGTACGCGAATACAAGTTCATCCTCGATCCTTTTCAACAAGTTTCTATCCACGCTATCCAACGCAATGAAAGTGTTCTTGTATCTGCACATACCAGCGCCGGGAAGACCGTTGTCGCAGAGTATGCAATTGCTCAAGCATTGCAGAATAAGCAGCGGGTCATCTACACAAGTCCAATCAAGGTCCGTTTCGACGGAAAAGTTCGCACCGATATGCCAGTAGTCTGACTTCCCTTAGGCTCTCAGTAACCAAAAATATCGCGAGATGGAAGCTGAATTTGGGGACGTTGGGCTAATGACAGGCGACGTCACGCGCAATCCGTCGGCATCATGTTTAGTAATGACTACCGAGGTACTTCCAGTGTGTTCTATGCTCTCGAACCTTTCTTAAATGTCTGTTCGCAGATTCTTCGATCCATGCTCTACCGTGGCTCCGAGATCATGAGAGAAGTTGCCTGGGTTATCTTCGATGAGATACACTATATGCGTGACAAAGAACGCGGAGTCGTATGGGAAGAAGCTATCATCCTCCTTCCCCATACCGTGCGCTATGTCTTTCTCTCTGCCACTATACCCAACGCGATGCAATTCTGCGAGTGGATCTGTCGTTCGCACGAACAACCATGCCATGTTGTCTATACAGACTTCCGGCCTACACCTTTGCAACATTATCTCTTCCCTGCTGGTGGTGAGGGTATCTATCTGGTGCTCAACGAGAAGGGGGAATTTCGCGAGGACAACTTCTCCAAGGCCATGGGAATGCTGCAAGAGCGGGGCGGTGAGGATCCGGCCGATCCAAAGGGTGGAAAAGGTCGCAAAGGAAAAACTCGGAAGGGCGGAGACAAAAAGGGTCAGCCTTTTCTTGTAAAAACGCGGATATGGGGCTGACTTAGTGAAGGACCTTCTGATATATCCAAGATTATCCGGATGATCATGGTCAAGAACTACAACCCCGTGATCGTCTTCGCGTTCAGCAAGCGTGAATGTGAAGGCCTCGCACTCACTCTCTCGAAGTTTGAGTTCAATAGTGCAGACGAACAGGCCATGGTTGAGAAAATATTCACGAATGCCATCGCAGGACTCGCACCGGCCGACAGGACGCTCCCCCAGATAGAAAATATACTTCCACTACTCCGCCGAGGTGTCGGCATCCACCACGGGGGCCTCCTCCCGATTCTGAAGGAGGTTATCGAGATCTTGTTCCAAGAAGGTGTAATCAAAGTCCTTTTTGCGACCGAGACGTTCTCCATCGGCCTCAACATGCCGGCCAAGACTGTCGTCTTCACTGCTGCCCGCAAGTTCGATGGGCACGAGTTTCGTGACTTGTCGTCGGGTGAATACATACAGATGTCAGGTCGCGCCGGCCGGCGTGGGCTGGACGATCGAGGCGTGGTGATCATGATGTGTGACGAGAAGCTCGAGCCTGCCACCGCAAAGACGATGATCAAGGGTGAGGCCGACCGCTTAGACTCGGCATTTCACCTGGGTTACAACATGATCCTCAACTTGATGAAGATCGAAGTTATCAGCCCAGAGTACATGCTCGAACGGTGTTTCATGCAATTCCAGAGCAGCGCCGGCGTGCCTGTTCTCGAGGAAGGTGTGAAAGTCATCCTCACTGATATGGAACTTTTCTCATGCGTTGCTCAGAGCTCAAGCGTGAGGAAGATGCAAAAAACTCAATTGCAGTTCCAGATGAGGAGCTTGTTGCTGAATATTATGAATACCGGCAACAGCTAGATCAAATGTCTGCCGATTTCCGCGATGTTATTCACCACCCAAGCTATAGTTTGCCATTCTTGCAACCTGGTCGACTTGTCAAGGTCAAACATATGGATCTCGATTTTGGCTGGGGCGTTGTCATTAATTATCAGAAACGACTCCCACCGAAGGTACGTCCGTCAGTCCTCCGTTCCGCGCACGAGAAACTCAACCTTGGTTTTTCTCGTAGAATCAACCGGTTCCCAAGGACGACATTCCGCCTCGCGAGCAGTATCTAGTAGACGTCCTTCTAAACTGTGCACAAAATTCTACTGTGCCGAAAGATCGCTCCGCCATTTATGCCACTCCAAGTGGTGTGCTGCCTTGTCCATCGGGGCAGAAAGGAGAGCCTCTGGTCATGCCCGTGCTGCTTTCGACTCTCAACGGGATAAGCCACCTACGTATATTCTTGCCTAAAGACTTGCGACCTAGTGGCCCGCGCGAGACGGTCTGGAAGAGCGTCCTAGAGGTTCAACGCCGATCACCTAATGGTATCCCGTTCCTCGATCCAATCGAGAACATGGGTATCAAGGATGAAAAGTTTAAGGTGCTGGTTAAGGTGAAATCACGTTTACATTTCTATTTTCTCCATGGAAATAATACTCCAATTAGAAAATCCAAACTATGGAACAGAAGATGTTCACGAGTCCTTTACACAAGGATCCACGCTTACCAGAACTGTACGACTTGTACGCGCGAAAGCACGCTGCGCAAGACCACGTGCGTTTGTTGAAGATACGCATTCAGGCAACGCACGATGTTTTGCAGATGGAAGAACTCCAGTCTCGTAAACGAGTGCTTCGTAGACTGGGTTTCACAACTGCGGATGATATCGTGGACGTGAAGGGCCGTGTCGCATGTGAGATCAGTACAGGTGACGAATTGCTTCTCACCGAGCTCATCTTCAACGGCGTATTCAACCCACTGGCTCCGGAGCACTGTGCGGGGTTACTCAGCTGCTTCGTCTTCACAGAAAAGGTATGTGCACCTCAATGCGATATTAGAACCGAGGTCAAAATACTTACTATGGCCTAGAGTGAACAACAAACGAGGCTGAAGGAGGAACTCGCAGCACCTCTACGTGTTATGCAGGAGATCGCACGACGCATCGCCAAGGTCTGCAAAGAGTCCAAATTGCCAATCATAGAAGAAGAATACGTTCAGTTGTTCAAAGTCGAGCTCATGGACGCCGTGGTGCAATGGTGCCGGGGAGCATCATTTTCTGATATCTGCAAGGCAAGAGCTCTCAGTGTTAAGTGTGCCGGTTCCACGTTTGTTGACTCTAGCGCGTTCTTTGCAGCTCACGGACCAGTTCGAGGGCAGCCTTATTCGTGTATTCCGACGGTTGCAAGAGCTCATTCGACAGATGGTTCAAGCTGCAAAGGTCATTGGCAACATTGAATTGCAACAAAAATTTGAAAAAACATCAGAGATGCTCGAGCGACCAAACTCTGTCATCTTTGCTTCGTCATTATATCTGTAAAGCTCTATGTTCTCGTGACATCCTCTATGATCCTCTGGCGTGCTTGAACGCAACATCTATGACAGCAGATACGCGGGATAGTCAGGCAAAAGAACAGCTAGGGTAAGTGGGAAAGGAGAAACAGTAGGGTGCACTGGCACAAGGCGCTTGTCAGCTGAAGTTCCGCCTTTCTGTCATATGGGATGAATCCTTCAGCACAGCTCCGCCCATGATCAGCCCTCCAACTACATGCTCAATTAGTGTTTACCTACGAGCATTACAGTCGAGACGCACCATCACCGGCACGTCTCCTTTTGTCTGCCATTTCACGATCCATAAATGAGCGTCTGCAGGTGCAGGTGGTCTCAGCTCGCAGTGTTTTCAAGCCTAACGTGGAAAAATGACTACGGTAGATGGCATTTTGGCCGCCCGTATAGCCGTCTAGTTGGTGAGGGCAATATAAAGCATACAGCTCAAGAGTGATCCTTTTAGAATGACATATCGACGCTGTCACACCCGAGCTCAGGACAGAAGACATAGGCGTCGGCGCTTGGGGTGTTGAGGGAGCACAGAACAGGCGCGCTCGTGCACTTGTCCATGTTGATGCGGATGTTGTTCCATTGAATATTTGGGATAGCCGTCGAGTACGCGCTCTCGGGACAAAGAGATGGTATCAAAGGATAAGACTAACAAGGGAAGCCAGTTCTAGAACATGGACCTACGAGTCCCTTCACTTGGACATCATAATACTGTGCCTTGAGAGTGGAAATGTCAGGCTTAACATATGAGACGACTTATCTCGTCCTCGGGTTATAGGAATAACTTGACACATCTGTGGTGTTCTCAAATATTTTCGTACCACAAGAAAGACAACTGCACGGATTGACAAATCAATCCCGAGTCACGTGCGTCGTGGGATGATTGTAACACTAATTTTCTGATGTCAAAATAATCCCTGGTAGTATATCGGATTAGTACACGCGCCTGTCATCCTAGCTAATCGCGCGAGAGCGGGGTTCGACTCCCCGCCAGGGAGTATCGTTTTTCGTGTTTTGTGTGACGGGAGACGGGAGAAAGTTGGTTTGCGTTCCAGTGGTACTACACATTAAGGGCGGGCAGTCGTGGGAATCCTCATATAGCGATTGAGTGTGGATGTTCGCAGGTGCACCTACATGAGCTCACTCATGGATGGATGTCGATTTTCTCAGGTCGATGCTAAGGGTGCAGGCACGCATGCCACTTCGAAGTGACCCCACGACACCATCGATCTCACTTCTGCCTCTCTCTTCAAAATAGCAACAGAACCCGCACCATCGTCCGTCTTTCCACTGTCGCTGGCGAATCCAGGACGGACACTGCATGTGGTCCTCGTGGGTTTGCCATCAAGATTCGTACGGACGAGGGTACAGTAATCTCCACTGAGTCGATAATAATACGCCCGTCTTCTTGCGCGATCCCGCCAAGTTACTTTATCCACGCCCTAAAGTACGACCTTCAGCATCTGAGGGATGCCAACATGTTTTGAGGGAGTCACCGATTGAGCGTCATTCGGCCTTGTCTCGTATCTTGTAGCCCACGACATGTACCGCTTATCTCGCTCATTTTGTATTTGTTCAGGATTATTTTTCTCAGAACCCTGAGAGTATCCATCAACCTTGATACTCTTCATTGATCGGGACTCCCCAAATGGTTATCACAACGTGCAGTTACTCCGGTCATCCCTACAAGTTTGTACGTGACGACGGGGAGCGAGTTGATGTTCAGGCCCACCGTGACCTTCGCCGCGCCTTCGCGCGGATGGTGGGTTCAAAGTGATTCCAAGCTGGTTCGGAGCGAGAACAGACACATGACACTGCTCCTGCCTGGCATCATTGAGCCGAGCACAGACCCGATCCTACAGGGCCGCTCACCATCACCGCCTCAGTGTCAACTATTAGCAACTCCAAGTCAACTTTCCCATCATGCCCGTTGCGAACGTCCAATGCGACGGGTTAGCGACGTTTGTCAGCACTCACTGGCAAGGCGCACGCCCTAGTAACTACCAGCCTGAGAGCACCATCTCGCCACTGACCTACTGCGGCAAGCCCTATGTAAACACGGAGCACAAGCACGAAGTTTGGGTTGGCCGGCTCATGCCCATCCGTACGAGATTAGTAGCGATCGTGAGCACCTTGGATTGATCCATCGTGGATAACAGGGCCATTTTGGTTCTGAACCCAATTTCCGATTTTCTTTTTCCTTTCGTATTTGACTTCGAACAGCCTCGCAGGCTGTACACCACGGTCTCGAGGGATATGGATCGCAAGCACCTCATTTAAAATGTCTGCGTACCGTTGAGTCAATGGAGATCAGAGCACATCAGCCTTATCAGACCTTTCGACTTGATGCGCCCATCGCAGTCTTCACATTCACTACGGTGGACCAGGGTCTCTCAGATGCCATTCTCAAGCCCTTTGACACGTCAGTTGTCCCCTTGAAGACTAACGTTGGCCCGAAGACGTCTGCGTGAGATGGAATTGAAAAGTGTAGTGTTCCTTAGAATGATGCATGCTCGTATTCAGCTCGTGTGATTGATAGGAGTAGGGGAAGTTACGTCGTTGTATGATTATTCTGATAAATTCTGGGACACAGGCTCGTTTTTGGAATAAAGTTGTCGTATCAACAAGGGCCGAGTCAAGGCAATCGCGATTTACGGAGATGAATGTTTTATTTCTCTTTCTTTAACCCCCCGGTTCCAGAAGAACGGTGAGGGCCCGCCTTGTAAACCTGACATGGAAACCTGACAGGCCTGACATCTTAATATGATTACTCTTATTCTGACCCTGAAGGTCCAAGAAAGAAACATGTTTAATCTCTTGTATACCAACTTGAGCATCCACTACACCCCCTCTACACGAATAATTCCTGGAAGAGATCGGGAACTTTCTCAGGGCGGAAATCCAGAAAAGCGTCCCATACAATGCACGGTCCATCCTGTTCGTGAATGCGGCGCTCAACAATGAATCGAGTTTCGCGGGAACGTTTTGCATACTCACCACAGAAATGGGTTGAACAGGTTGGACGAAGTCATCAAAGCCTACATTCCCCTGATATGCGATTCTCGCAAGTGCGGGAACAGGAGCAACCCCCAAGAAGTCGCGTCCGTATGGGGGCCAGTTGGGCGCCGGTGATGCATTCACGGGATTCTTGGCGAAGTTTGCAAATGCAGCCTGGAGGCTCTGCGATAACTTGGCTTCTGCGGCAGTGGCTGTCGGTCTGTTGAATGTCCCGAAAAGAATGGGCACTATGAAAATGTAAGTTTCGTGGTCATAGTCAGTAGTCAGAACTGCTCGTGATGAAGCAGAAGTTCTAATATCATGTATGGTACCCAGACGACTTACATTCCGCGCCGTGCCACGCCCCCGCATTTGGAAAGAGCTGCAAATCAGCGAATACTGCACCTAGGTAAATAGGTAGATTGGCGTCTGGGGTTTAAATGCGGAAAGAGCGGCCGCAGGTATACCGTATGTGTACCGATACACGCTACTAATGCCGCTAGAAACGAACGCTTCGCTCCACAGTTTCGCTGGACTTCGTTTTCTCCTTTGTACTTATCTTTAGCTCAGAGGAAATCAAGAACGCACCAACGGAACACAATATCGCGCTCCACGGCAGCGATCACTTGAGGGTCGCTCAATCCAGGATACAACGCTCGGACGAGAGCAGGCGACAAGAGATCGGCAAATTGGCCGAATCGCTCTGTGATGAATGCCGAAAGATTGTTAGGTGTATTCAACACAAATAACGTGCCATCATCCTCCACGGTCCCTAGGAGGATGGGTACTTGGGCAATCTGGCCTGTGCGGATGCGCTGCAGCGGGTCATCGAAGGTTGTTACACTGCCAAAAATATGAGTATCGCCTCATGAGCAGAAAATAATCCTTACTTGTCGACCCCTGGAGTAAACAAGCTGGTGTTGGGGTTGTTCGTATAGGCGTGTATGGTGGAAGCGGGGACATTACGCAGGCACTGCAGCCGCAACGGGCCCGAAGGTACTTTACATCCCACCGCGGTCGCGAACGCATCGAAATTCGAAAAGTTAAGTTTGGGGAAAGTAGACACTTGCAGACCGGACAACATAATGCCTGCACGGAATGGTGGGGCAACGGAAGGTTCGCGGCGGGTGATAGCGAGCGAGATGGACACAGACCCGGCAGAATGACCCTGCCAGTGGAGAATTCAGACTCGGGTGTGGACATACGCGACTCGTGAGACCGCACGTACCATGAGCGTTACCTTAGTTTTGTCTCCTCCGAACTGGGCGATGTTATCTTGCACCCACGCGAGCGCGAGTTCCTGATCAAGGAAGCCGAGGTTGTTGCCTGAGGCAGGAAGGTCTGATGCAGTCGGGAACCCAAACACGTTCGTGCGATAATTAAACGAGACAAAGACGATGTCTTGGTTTTTCGCGAAGGATGTGCCATCGTACGTTGGAAACGAAGCTGTGCCGGCTACAAACGCCCTACACAACAGGGTTCAAGATGTTCAGTCTGAAAGGAAGAACCATCATGGCATGCTCACCCGCCATACAACCAGACGATAACGGGTTTCAAAGGACCCGAGATGGGTGCAGGAGCCCAAACGTTTCTATGAAAGGCCTTCAGAGACCATTCGAGAGCGCTTCGTGGGGTCACTTACAGGAACAGGCAGTCCTCGTTTTCGGATGATACAGATGCATTGTAGACACCCACCAAGAGAACTCGTATCTCAGAAGGAATCTGTTGAATGCATGACGGTCCAAGCGAAGTCGCATTCTGGATGCCAGAGGAGACAAATGTAACAGGGGGTTCCCAGCGTAGATCTCCAACTGGTGGGTGTGCAAAGCGCTAACCAATACCATCATCTCTGTCATGTCACTCCAATAACATCATTCTTTGTGTCTTACTATGCCTTTGAAGGAAGCCACTAGTCCAGCGCGTTAATAAAGTGGAAGGAAGGATAAGAGTTAGAGGCAGCACGTACCTCCATCAGCTTGGGTTCCTAGTAGTCTACCGGAGGTAGTATTGGTCACGATGCTCCCAGACAACACCTGGACAAAAACGAAAAAAAGAACAACTATGCACCGCATAGCTCCTGTGGGACGGAGGATATAGGGTGTGTGTCCTGTTTTATAAGCTCCTGGCAGACGTATGCGGATCGGCGAATACGTCAAAACAGAGCGGGCACGGTGGGCAGATGGCAATAATACCGCAGCAGGACAATTGAATCCTACTCTGATCACCCCACAGGGGGACTGATTCAGTCGGCGAAGAGCCAAATGTGGACCTACTTGTTGCACGTGTAACGGAGGAAGAGCGCATAACAATTCGAGAAGAGAACTCTGAGACGGTTCTAGCTACTGTGGTGACGAGTATGGATCAAATCGCTAGTCACTTTTCAATGGAAAGTCCCATGGTGGCTTTCTCGAGCACATGCCCTGAGAGTGTTGTCTAGTTGATGTTCAATTGGTGGTTGGGGGTCATGCCAGTGGTCGCGTTATGTAATGGTTGATGTGCACTGAAAATAAGGCAAATTTAGACAGATGTCCTCTTATTCAACTTCTAAGGGCGGGAATCCAGGAATGGGTCCCATTTCGGACACGATCCATCCTGTTTTCCACTCAGTACTCAGCCCTGAATGAATATTCTTTGTGTCAATGTTTTTATGCTCACCATGGAACGGGGTTCAACAGGCTCAACGAAACTATTCAAGCCCACATTTCCATGGTACGCGGTTTTCGTAAGTGTGGAGGCTGTGCCGTTCCCGGACAGGTCGGGTTCATACCGGGGCCATCTGGGGACTGGAGATGCATTCCCAGGGTCTTTGACGAAGTTTGCGAATGCAGTCTGCAGACTGTGGGACAACTTCACTTCTGCGGCGGTGGCTGTCGTTCTATTGAATGTTCCAAAGAGAATAGTCACTGCAAGATTGTAAGTGGTCGTGAGCGTAATTGTAGTCAGAAACTGAAGGAAGGGCTAGGAGTGCTAAGACCATGGACAGGACATTGAAGACTTACACTCTGAACCGTGCCAGGCCCCGAGATCAGGAAAGGGCTGCAGCTTGGAGTCTGGACCTAGATAAATTGTAGATGGGTTGATGGGCTCGATGTCACAGATGGTTCCCGGGGCATACCGTATGAGTAACGGTATACACTCTTGATCCCACTCGTGACAAACGCGTCACACCATAGTTTCGCTGGGCTATTATAGCATACATTTATAACATCTTCCGTTTCTGCTCAGAGCAAACGAAGAGCGCACCAAAGGAACCAAATATCACGGATCACGGTAGCAAGCAGTTGAGTGGAGTTCAACCCCGGGTATAACTTCTGCACGTCGGGGGGATGGAAGGAATTTCCTAGTGATCCAAACTGGTACGCTAGGAATGCTGGAACGTTGGGGAAAATGGATCCAAACACTGAGCCGTCGTCTTCTGTGCTCCCAAGTAGGATTGGTACTCGTGGAGTCGAATGAGTACGGATACGTTGCAGTGGGTCACTGAGAACAGTTACACTGTCGAACCCATGACAAAACATGAAAATCTTTTCTGAAAAGAAAAAAAAAAAAACAGAGGTTCACGTACTTGTCAGCTCCTGGAACAAACAAGCCACTGTTGGGTCCATTCGTATATGCGTGTATGGCAGAAGCACTGACACCACGCAGGCATTGCAGCCGCAGCGGGCCCGGCCGCATTTTACATCCCACCGCACTCGCAAACGCGTCGAAATTCGAAAAGTTGAGTTCTGGGAGCGTGGAAAGCCGTACACCGGAAAGCACAATAGCCGCACGGAATGGTGGGACGACGGTAGAATTCTGACGGACGATAGCAAGTGAGACGGATTCGGCCCCGGCAGAATGGCCCTGCCAGCGCAGAAATGGCTCTCATCTGTTGTCTTGCATCTCAGGTGATATCATACGCACCATGAGTGTCACCTCACTTTTGTCCCCCCCAAACTTCGCGATGTTATCTTGCACCCACGCAAGCGCGAGTTCTTGATCAAGAAAGCCGAGGTTGTTACGCGAGGCGGGAAGTTCTGATGCCGTCGGGAAGCCAAACACGTTCGTCCGATAGTTGAAGGAGACGAACACAACGTCTTGGTTCTTCGCGAAAGACCTTCCATCGTACATCGGAAGCGACGCTGTACCAAATGGAGGACAAGAATTAGTTGTCATCCTTGAGAAGAAGCCACTCTCACCCCCCATAAAACCAGACAATAACGGGTTTCAAAGAGCTCGATATAGGAGCCGGCGTCCAAACATTACTGTGGCAGTTCAATGGTTAATGCATTAATGCTCTATGATGAGGACTGGTCCGCTCACAGAAAGAGACAATCCTCATCTTCGGGTGGTGTAGGTGTATTATATCGTTCCGTGGTATAGTGTCCTTGGAAAGGAAGTTGTTGAATGCATGATGGTTGCAAGGAAGTGGCATCGTGAATGTCAGGAGAAGCAAATGCTATTGGCGGTGCCCAACGTAGTTCGTCAATTGGAGGATGCGCAAAGCGCTATCGAAAAAGTCATTTCCGTAATGCACTCCAGGAACATCGTCGAGTGTATCTTACAATACCTTTGAAGGATGCCACTAGTCGATCATGTTACTTGAGATTATCGGAGATAGAGAGTACCATGCATACCTCCTTCTGTCTGAGTTCCCAATAATCGGCCAGAAGTCGTATCGACAATGACGGTTTTGGACAACACCTGGACTGCAAGGAGGAAAGGGACAATGGTGAACTTCACGTTCATCATCGTCACACGCAAATGAGGTCACCAGGGTGCCTACGTGTTGGGTGGAAACTCCGTCCAAGGCCGCGGCGACCGTCAATATATCACTCACTTTCAAACTATTTTTGGGTTGAGTTGCATGAATTGATTCCAATATCCACGTGCGTCTTCCTACTAGTGATCGCACAGTAACTCGCGTAGAGTATATAGAGAGTATCTGTTTCAAACACATCCCATGATCTTAAGCTTATGTGAACAATAGTCTTCTCAAAGACGTAAGTGTATCACGGACTCATACGTCCATCTGCCCTAACTTCGGACAGGCTTGCAGCTCCTTCCTGAGATGGGTAACTGACATATCAGGGATTAGTACTTCTGTACCACTGATGGTCCATCAATCCTTGGGGGTCGTCTAATTGACCACGGGGATAGACTGATTTTGGGCGTGCATGGTTTGACCTATCTTCTTGAGCGCCCCGGAAGGTGATATCCTAGATATTAGTCTCAGTACTTCAGCCGGCGATCGAGAGCCTGGATATGTTTGACCGACTAACACGCAAGACCTACATCCTCATTCTGGTGAGCACAGCGAAAGCCAAGTGTGAGTACAGATGTGGAATGGAGCCTTGCTCGGGAGATTTAAACATTGGCTCTAGACTACACCCTGAGAATCAGAAGCGCAGCGAACTCCGCAAGCAGTGATTGTGACAGGGAGAGCCAACATGCTACCGGCATTCATCAAACGGTATTATTATGCCATGGGACATATACATTACACTTCTTAACATCTCCTCTTCGATGAACACGCACATACCTCCATCATCTATGAATAGAATTTCCTATTTCCGTTAGGTCCGAATAGATCATACCGGATTTCTGGGAGCATCTACACTAGAGGCATCAGAAATATAAGGATAATGGATGACAGAAACGCACCCGATTCTCAAGGAGCCGCAGACGCTCGTCGAGAGTATTGTCCAGAGTTATGCGACGCGACCCACTGACGACTTTGACACCGCCGGCGCTACGCATCCGACGATTAACATGCACGAATCTACGTACTGGAGCGAGGCAACTTACAGCTCGTCACTCAGCGATGCGTCGAGCTCGAGCTCCACCTCACGCCCGCTGATCTCACGGTAAATATTCTTCGCACCGTCAAGAGCGCGACCAGCGATGGCCTCGTCTTTGGCGCGCGTATACACCGTGGCCGACGGCTCGAGGAGCTGGAGGAGGCCCTGTACGATCACGCCTTCGAGGAACTGGACGTAGCGTCCCTCGTCGTCGGCAAGCCATGCGATTTGAGCACGAGCGGAGGAGAAGAGGTCCTGCAAGTGCTCTTCTCGGCGGTGTAGGAGACGCAGTCGGGACTTGTTCGTCAACGTCGACTGGTGGCTATCGGTAGAACGAGGTTCATTTTGCTAAGATGTCGGGAGTGGGGCGATGAGGTGGAATAGACGCACATCTTTTGCGCCGTTTCCGCACCCTTGCGTTTCTTTTCGAACTGCGCATCGATGGCCTGCTGCTCCTGCTTCACGAGCTTTGCCTGCAGAAAAGGAGGTAAGTTATCGCGGGCGAGAACACGAGGTCAATTAAGGGACTTTGTCGATTGCGAATTCTTCATCTGCCTTGACTTTGACCTCGCGAGCTTTCTCCAAGGCTTCTTGCTTGATGAACGCGACCTACACGACGAAGCAAGCAGAGCAGACGTTATCGTCGCACAGCCAATAGACACGCCGAGAAATCTACCATCTTATTCATCTCACTCAGCACCTCTTCATCGTTTAGTGGTCTGGATGTCATCTCGAAAGAAGGTCAAAGACAACGGGGAGGGGGTAGAGATTGGGGCCGGGCCAAACGGCAAGAGTGGGGGATTAAGGAAATCACGGCCCGGTTCCCGGTAGATCCTACACACTAGTATAGGTGGTCCACTCCCCGTCCTCACCCCGAATATTCACGGTTCCTGGAACAACTACTGTACATCGAAGTCTTACGAATACAGTACATCGGAGATAGCCTTGGGGTTCCAGTCAGGATACTCCGAGACGCTCAGCTGATCCAAAGTGCCCACGAGTCCTCCGCCCAATCCCCAATCAAGCTGCAGGACGGCCGCCCTGTCAGAACCGTTCTCTTTCAAGGCGGCCTTGAGCTCGGACTCGGATCGGTAAGTCACGTTCAGCTTTTTCCCTGTCCTTTCCTCGTGCTCTTTAAAAATCTGGTTGAAGGACTGCCGGCGGGGAACATCACGCGTCAGTCACCGATCTCCTGGAAATTATGTGGGCAGTATTTTATTACCTTGCGCTCGGCCTCGATGCGGAACGTCCGCCATTCGAGTTTCGACCGTGGTAAGTTGGTAAGCACGTACGCAACAAATCGGCCGACATCTGGTTGCGAGGTGAACGAGTTGAGCGCATTACCGTCCAGGCCAACCGTAACGTTGCCACTGTTAAGGTCCAAGCCAATCGAACTAATGCGCCTAGTTAGCACTGGCGAGGTTCAGCGCTCAAGGAATGGGCTGGGCACTTACGAGATGAAACAGTAGTCCGTATGCGGACCTGTGAAAAAGAGAGCATATGGCAGATCCAGTTCCTTCAGCTTGTGATGAACGGACTGCTTGACCGCGAATAGACCTTCAGGATGCTTCCGATCCGTGGCGTTGCCAAATTCTGAGGGCACGAAAAGTTTCACACCTGCGGCCTTTGCCTGTTCCGCGAGCAGGTGCTGGGATTGGAGAGCCCCTGGCCCGACGGTGTTGATCACGACGTCTGAGCCGGTAAGGCCATTCTTCAAGGACTCGGCTGAACCATAGTCCACGACCGTAACTTTGGCCCCAGAAGCCTTGTAGTCGCCATAATTACTGGAATCCTTAAGGCATGTGTGAGCACGAATCGGACTGCTGGGCAATGATACTAAGGAGGACGTACAGAACGGGTGAGGATGGTCACATTATCGATTTTTCCGGCATTCTTAAGTTTCAGGAGCTCGCGAACTATGTGACTGCCGACAGTACCCAAGCCAGTTAGGGCGAAGTTTCTGAAACCTGACATGAGATTCCTATGTGAGCGAAGAGACGTAACGGGGTAGGATATGAGATGAGACCTTTATATACGCCCTTTTAATTTTCGCAGGAGGCCCAAAGGCCGGTGATCTGGCATAAAGCCACTGGCAGCGGGAAACATGATACCCATTCTATCTCCCGCATCTTATTCATCAGAGTCATATGGTGGATGGGAGCTTAAAACTCTATTAGTAAGTACTGTTGCGATTAACAAGCATAGCTATTGTCGATTCTCTGGTTCGCGTGCCAGCCGGCGCTTGCTTCGATTCCTCGGTCGCACCTTGGAGTACCATTCCCAAGCAAGTCGTACAACCTCTCCATCAGCATCGTATGGTGTCGGGATTTCCGAATACCCGGGCCGCGCAGTGGGGTGTCGCACGTAAACGGCTGAGCAAGCAGCAAATGAAACCTCAAGGTACGCAGGAACAAAGATGAAGGGCGTCGCGTAAGCTGGGAGATTGAAATGAGTAATGCCCTCGCCCTCGCCCGAGCTGGAACCCCGAGCCGGGGAAGATTGCCCGAGCGCAGATTCGTTAGCGGGAACCGACGGTTCATCTTTGGGAGCTTCCGCAGCCAGCTCCTCTGAGGATACATCTACGCTTGAGTTCTTCGGGCGGAGGAAGGAGATGGCATTTGGGTCGACAGATACCATGTCCCCTGGTGCGAGGCGGGTGTTCGCATTTTGGTGCTACTGTTGTGTTAGTTGAGTTGAGAGGTATAGAGCACGATGAAGGAATACCTTTTTCCCGTTGAGTAAAACCTGGCCGTGCACAACCATCCTCCTCGCGTCGTAGACGCTGTGGGCCAGGCATGCGCGGAAGATGACCACGTCAATGCGACGCTCCACCTCCGAGAACATCAGACTGCCCACTGGTGGCAGCTCCTCCTGTTCTTCCCCATCAATCTCCTTTCTCCGAGCCTTTGAACCCATTTCTATTGCTTTTGGTAATTTTGCCCATTTACTGAGCTGCGTCACATAATCCTCTGTTTGTCCCCGTCGCGGACGCACGTCTGGGAGAGTGCTAGGTAGGTACCAACGCTTGAACGTTTTCTCGTTGATAAAGTCGCCATGGTAAGCACGGATGAGACGCTTCGCAATCCAACGCTGCTGAAACAACGTCTTTTGTGTGCGGGTAAAGTCAATCTCTTTTGCGAGTTCGCCGAGGGAGCGTCGCCAGAGGTTGTAGAGGTTCTCCCTCGTCCAGCTCTATGCGCCAGGGCTGGTGAGTGACGTTGTACTAGGTGCAAACGAGAGGATGTTACCATGCGAGGGAGCGCCCTCTTGAAGTCATAAAGATTGAGGTCGCGCATCCCGCGGTGAGGGTTGAGAGTGAGAAAGACGCACGCGTCAGTCACCTCAACATCGACCAACACCCTCGCCATGGATCCATTCACTCCTCGGCCACGTACTGTCGGACGCAAGAATAACCTGTCCCTATCGACTAAAGAGTACGCTAAGGTATGTCATGCGCGCACCAGATGAACCTCCTCCGTTCACCGTTCCCCGTCAGGTGACCGGAACTATCGCCTCTGCTCGGAGGAACAGACATCGACTGGAAGGCGAAGAGAAAACTAACGGACGTGTCTCCCCATCTGCTGAATTACGATGGCGAGGTGCGCAGTTGGCCGCTTCCTGCGTCTTTGACTGGATCAATCTTTGTCCAGAATCATCTTTCATTTCGGAGGAATCATTCGTTCGTGCACCCCTCAATTCGCGTATCGTTTCCGGAACGACCGCTACAAAATCAAAAGGAAAGGCCAAAGAAGACACGCTCGACTCGTTTCCTATGGAAGTGCAAGAAGCAATGATTCTTGAGGATCTGCTCTACGTACTCATGGTATGTAACTGGCCGTCTCTTGGTGCATCGCTCTCTCCGGACCTGTGATTAGGGTATCGAAGGAACCCATGTAACATACCACGAGGATTACTCGCCAGAAGACGATGATGCGCTACAGGGCGTTCGATTTACATCCTCGAAACGATTAGGTGCGTCTCACCTGAGATCTGCATCTTCCTGTCGAGTAATTTCCGAACCTCCTAGACTCATCACTACGCGACCTAGTCGAGAGGGTTCTTCCACTCGCGACGTACTACACCGCAATCTCATCGTTTATTGAACATCGGAGCCATCTTGACTTCGGACAAGTCAATCATGCACTGTGCGCGGCCTTGCGTGATATGCTCAAGGTTTGTCTACACACTTTTCTGACGCTCTCATTGAACTCACTCGATAACACGAGGATAGGATTACCAGACTCTTCTCTCCCAACTCGAACACGCCTTCAACACGTCCCCACAGTTTACCCTTCAGAAACTCTGGTTCTACGTCCACCCCACCCTCCACACCCTCTCCCTTATCTATCAGCTCACCACTGAGCTTGCGGCGACAGAAAGCCCCGGCGGAGACAGCTCGTTATCGTCTGGAGAAGACGCTGAAGAGGCCGCAAGAAACGAGGCACTTGGCCTTGGGGGTGCGAAACTCAAAGCCGTTCTGTCTGAAATCGAAGCAGGGGCAGACGGAATCACAGTAAAAGGCGGGGAAGTTCTTTCCATTCTCCATACAAGGATGCAGCATACCGCCGGTGACCCTGCAGCACGCGCTCTATATGGTAAACTTTTGCGGGTAGCCGGCAGACCATACGTGGAAATGCTGCGGCAGTGGACACGTACGGGCACCCTCACGGATCCATACGAGGAGTTCTGCGTCAAAGAGAGTCGGTTCATCAACCGTGGGACCCTTGAAATGGACTACACGGATGAATACTGGGAACGACGATACACGGTATGTTGTCCTTGTCTTGTCCTGAATCACGACTCAATACGTCACCAGCTGCGTGACGGCTCAACACTCGGCTCAACAAATAAACGGCTTCAAGCGGGCGTGCCTCCGCCAAGAGCAGGGAGTGGGCGCTTGCCTGGGGGAGCCTGCATCCCCCCGTTGCTAGAAGGCTGGAAGCATAAAGTCTTACTTGCTGGAAAGTATCTGAACGTGATTCGTGAATGTGGAATAGAGGTGCAGAGAGCTACCAACCTCGCCGATGATGACCTGGCCATGGATGACGAACGGTCAGTGCGCTGTCCTCCCATCAGCTGTACGCCCCACGCCCACCCTGAGCCTTAAAGCTTCTACAAGTTCATCGAGGATGACTATTCTCATGCAAATCGGACTCTTCTTCAACTCCTCTTGCGCGACCAAGGGCTCGTCCCGCGCCTCAACTGTCTCAAGCGTTGCTTCTTCCTCTCTCATTCCTCCTACCTCACACATTTCCTCGACCTTGCCCATACAGAGCTGCGCAAGACCGCCAAAGCCGCGTCCCTCGTAAAGCTTCAGAGCTTGCTTGACCTGGCGCTTGGCGCGGACGCACATGGTGACGACGTGTCCTTTCGTGAGGACGTGCGGGTAACAATGGCCACGACTGGGCTATACGAGTGGCTGCTCCGCATCGTCAACGTCAGCGGTGTTATCGGCGACGACGGCGACTTTGTTGGGGACGGCGGTCACGACGAACACCATAAGAAAGGGAAGGAAAAGGACGAGAAAAAGCCAATGCTAGGTTTGTCCCATTCTCTCGAGACCTCGTCAGGCCCCAAACTGGTTTCACCGCTCCCATAGCCATCGATGCTCTCCAGCTCGACTTCAATGTCAAGTTCCCGCTCTCTCTCGTCATCTCGCGCAAGACCGTGCTGCGTTACCAGCTCCTATTCCGCTTCCTTCTTCACCTCAAACACGTCGAGCAAGCGCTTTCTGCGATGTGGCTCGAGCAACAAGGTCCGGTGTGGCGGCGCACGAACGTACCGCCCGAGTTTGCAGCCTGGCGTCTCCGTTTATTCGTGTTACGTGCGCGGATGCTCGCATGGGTCCAGCAGATTCTCGCTTTTGTCACCCAGGAGGTGCTCGAGCCGAATTGGCGCAATCTCGAAGCGAAATTGTCAAAGGTGACCACGGTCGACCAACTGTTGCGCGATCATGTCGACTTTCTGGACACGTGCATGAAGGAGTGCATGCTGACCAGCTCAAAGTTGTTGAATGTACGCCCATGATTCCAGTTATAACGGTATGGAGCCTACTGATGCCCTCCCGACTCGAACCGTGCAAAAACAGGCATTCTCCAAGCTCATTGTGACATGCTCGACGTTCGCCTTGTACACGACCTCTTTTACAAAGGACGCGAATAAGGCACTCGTTTCTGCGGAGACTCCGGAGGGTGACGGTGGAGCAAAGAAGCGGTCGGACTTTCTCATTAGATTCGAAACGAATTTTAATCATTGGCTCAGAGTACGCCTCTTTATCTTCGATGCCTTTTAGATGCGTGCTAATATCACTGTCGCCTAGATACATGTCAACTGCGTGCAGTTTTACGCATCCAGCGAGAACGTGTCTCTACTCCCTCTCGTCGTTCGCCTAAATAGTATCAAGCCGACATCATAGCAACGCTCACGCAACAGGAATTCAGGAATTCAACGTTCAACGTTCAACCTTGAACTTCCTGGAAAGTTCCGTTCAACTTACTTACCTTACCTCGACACCTTGCCATTGCTTCTTCTTGCATCGTTACGAAGATGTGAAGCTTGTAGCATACTCTAATTACCCCATGTCACATCTAACGCTTTGCTATCAATGCCAAATTACCCAATGATACCACGAATATGAATAAGGGCGTCGTAAGGTGCAGAACCGTTACTTCCCGTCAATTTGCAACCACATGCTCCAGTGTCGTCTCTCTTCCTCGTTGCCTTCGAATCTCCACGGTATCTCTCTCACCTCACTAAACCCTTCTTTCACTGAAGGGGCCTCATAGGCATCTGCAAACGACGTGAGCGCGAGATAGGGCAGCGCTGTACGATGAGGCTACGGTACTTCGATAAGCAAAATACGAATGGCTTAGAGAGGTCCTAACGCACCTCTCGGTCTGCGACTGATGCCGGTAAGACATACGCACGATAAAGGTTGTTGTGCCAAGCTAGCTCGAAGGAACCCTGGAAAAGAAAACACCTGTAACTCATCAAAATACGAAGCGGCGCAGCCAGACCCAAGGATAATACCGTGCTG
This sequence comes from Russula dissimulans, assembly GCA_022376545.1. Classification (NCBI taxonomy): domain Eukaryota; kingdom Fungi; phylum Basidiomycota; class Agaricomycetes; order Russulales; family Russulaceae; genus Russula; species Russula dissimulans. Next base: position 114,567 of record WTXJ01000024.1, on the reverse strand, counting down.
GTACTTGGAACCGCTTTGCGATGTCAAGATAGTACTTGCGGGTCTGCACATCCCTATTCGTGTTGTCTCCATACGCCGCAAGTAAACACACAGAGAACACGATGGTGAAAAAGACGGAAGCGGACCAATGACACAGCTCTTCCCAGCTGCCAATGCTTTCTCCGCGGCCTTGACACATTTAGGACGCGATCCGAGAGTGTCTTGGTTCACGTGAACGTATCCTGCTGAGGCGAAGTGCTTGCGGTAAAATGTCGACTTCCCTAGGGATGGGAAGCCAACGAAGAGCACAATTTCATTCCGAGGATCAGGCGGTAGGATGGCAGCATCCGATTCGGAGGAGCCTTGGGGATCTACAGTCTCGACATGAAGTAAGAGAAGGCAGCGGAAGAGTTGTCAGTTCTCACCGTCCTTAACGGACGAAACGTTATATCCTGGAAGTGTATACGGTGCCGGAGGAATCTTGAGGAAATATTCCTGCGATTACTCAGGAGGGAGTCCTTGAATGCGGGCATGAATTGGATGCGAGGACGTACTTCTGGGGTGTAAAACTTTACTCCAACATTGAGCGCGAACTTTCTATCAGTCGAGGCGAAATCATCAGCACGTCCTGCAGCATCCCCAACGTAATAGGAGGCGCTTTTATCTTTGACAAGGATAAGGGAGAATGTCAGAGACATGAGAAGGACACGAGCTACCTATCGTAATTCTGTCCTTGGCAAAGATTCGTTCGAGTTCGAACCACATCCCGGGCATAGGTTTCCTGTGACCGTCTTTCGCGGTGGCCGCAAGGATTCGGAACGGCAGTTCGGGAACCTTAAAGACATCAGAACGTCAAGCCTGCAGCAGTCGAAGGACGATGACGGCTGTGAAGGACACGCACGGCAGCAGCGATCAGCGGAATCTTTTTCTTCCATTCTGTGAGATCCGCGGATTTGAGGTTCTGATTCGAGATCAGCACGACGGAAAACCTGGGGAGTCGATAGATTACACTCAGTACTCCGACGACAGGGGAGCGCGACATAATTACAGTGGGGGTTGGACAGAACCAGGCGAAAGGAGTCAAAAGAAAAAGGACGAGAGCGTACCCGGAATCGTGTGCCTCCTTCATCTTCTGTGGTACGACGGCTCTCCACCATTCCCACTCCAGTCCGTTCGCCTGCTTCCTCATCACGCGTTTGCCGCCGCCTTTCGAGCCCGGGCGCCCCAGTTGGATAAAGGAGGACTTGATAACGGTGCCATCGAGATCGAAGGCAGCGACGCGCGATGATGCGTTCGGGACGAGATGTACGCCGTGTAGACAACTTCGCGTCGGTCCGAGCGATGGAGTGAGCCATTTGAAGGGCCTTTCTTCATCCACCGCTCCGTGCTTTTCGAAGATTGGAAAGACTGAGGTCGGGAGAGGTTAGCGAGTCGGTAAAGGAAAGCCCTCCATGTGGATCACAAGGATAAGGGGTGACTTGTGTCGTTCGCGCACATTTCGGTACCTTGGCTTCTGGTTGAGGCGCACCCTGGCGGGATCCTGGGCTGCCACTTGTGTGGTCCCGCTTCCGCTTCGCAGAAGAAGACGATGCGCCGCCGTGCTCGCTATTAGAAGCGGACATGATGAAGTTGTTTGCTGAGTAATGACGCCGAATGATTGAGTACGACCGCGCAGGAATGGAAAGCATGCGTGACTCGGGCTCGACCGTCGTTGTAGTACAGCATTCCATTACGATCACCACAAATGCACCGACCGAAGAAAGAAGAGCACAGTGTGCATATGCTACAACAGCACCATCGAACAAACTACAGGTAGAGTACAAACGTACTGGATCAAACTCTGCACTGGCTCTGATCCGGTCTTCCTCGAGGTCAAACAACACAAATAAAAGCAAAAGGGAGAGGAGCACCAATACAAGCGGTGCGTCTTTGAATGTAGAGAAGGGCAGATCACGCAATGAGAGTAAAAGAAAGTCAAGGGCGACCCCATCTGACGAACAATATCCTCACCGGAGTTGTGGTTGACTTGCAACTCGTGTCGTCTCAATGCCGGTTGAGCGACGAGTGTTTAGGTAGGTCTAGAGAGTGGCACCATAGCTTGCACTGACGCTCTCACTGAGGTGCTCGTCCGCAGGGTTGTATGTAAACCCGCGGAATTGGTTCTGCACCGTCTCCGAGAGCTGTGAGTCCTGCACGACCGAATCCTGCGCAGTCTCCGACGTGAACTCTTGGTCAAAGTTCGCCACGTCGAGAGCCGACTCAACCGACGGTTTGAATGGCGGTTGGATCTTCTTGTGCATCAGCCTGCAAGAGGTAGAATCAATCAGGGTTATACGTATAACTTCGCCAGTCATCACCTGTTCCAATCAATATGGCGCGAAAAGAAGGGATGTCGCTTGATTTCTTCCCCTCCATTGGCACCGAGCCGTCGCGACGGATCTCGCTGCAGCAACGCAGAAATCACGCTCCGCGCTTCCTCCGATATGTCCGCAGGAAATTGCAGTGGATCAGACAGGATGCGTTGATACATCACGTTCACATTCTCATCATAGAATGGTGGAAGGCCGGTCTGACAAAGGATTAGCAAGCGAATGTGAAAGTACGAAGTGGGACCGACCATCATCTCATATATCAGGACACCCAGCGTCCACCAATCGACGGTCTTTGTATAGCCCTGCGATTCCAGTAATTCGGGGGCTATATACTCGGGCGTCCCGCAAAAGGCTGTATCACAGGTGTCAGATGGGAAAACGTCGGACTCTCCAACTGACGTACTATTCGTTCGGTCAGTTTCTGACATATTCAGCTTGCAGAGGCCGAAATCGCAGAGAGCAATATGGCCAGTGTAATCTAGGAGAATATTCTCTGGCTTCAGGTCACGATAGACAACGTTAAACATGTGCAAGTGCTCCAAAGCGCAGAGCAGTTCGGCGGCGTAGAATCGGCTTCGATTTTCATCGAATCGCCCTTCACGCTGTAGATGGTAAAAGAGCTCCCCTCCGTTTACTGGAAAGATGGTCAAACGAGATGCCAACGACTTTGACTTCCTAGCGTAACCTACCGAATGACATTACGAGGTACAACTTGTCCGGATTTTGGAAGGACAATTTGAGCGGGACGATGAACGGGTTGTTGACCAGCGCCAACACGGTTCTCTCGGCAAGGATATGGGTGATCTCACCAGGTCGACTTGCTATGTTAGCTTTGCGGATCGTCTTGAGTGCATAGATACGTTGGGTATCCTTCTTGCGAACTTGCATGACCTTTCCAAAAGAACCCTTCCCGATCACTTTGAGCAAGTCGAACGCGTCGATCGTTAGGGTTTCATGCCGAGCAGGCTTATAGGTAATGGTAAGATGGAACGACCCCGAACCTGTCGTCGCAGTATACCATTGGTCCGAGATATGCTAGAATTAGGTCACCACGATGCTCGCATGGATATGATGGTCAATGGGAGACGGGAGAGTGACCCACATGGGCATCCAAGATAGGGGTCAGGTCTAAACGCCCTACGAGAAGGTCGTTCCCCATGTTATCCTGTCCGGGCATGCACTGAGTGGTGCGAAGGTACGCGGAAAGAGAGAGGTTTGATGTTCGCGAGACATCGCTACCGGTGTGCGTTGGTGGTGTGCGTGAGCGAGTCGTGTAGCCTCGAATGACGATAAACGACTCACAAGTCGGCACGATAGTTCCAAACGGGATTGGAAAGATCTCCGCCAAGGGCATCAATCAAGATCTCGTTTTTGTCGAATTCCAGCACGACGTAAGGGAGCCACCAGTAACGTCGGCGTTGCATGCTCTCGCGATTCGAGGAAGAAGTGCGTGGTGGAGGACCGGTATCAAGGGCCTTTTGGATGACGTCCGGGACGCGAACGCCTGGGGGGAGCGCGAGGCCACGCCCTAGTAGAGGTAAAGTCAGTGAATCGAGAGCTCGGTTTCGGGAAGAGTGTGATAGGGCGAAGAAAGATAGCTGAACTAATTACCTGAGAAGATGCGGATTGTGAGGGTACCGGAGCGGAAGCTGGGTTGGTTGGCGATTTGTGTCGGCATTGGCGTTGTTGAGCGAGAAGGTATTGGGACAGGAGTGAGGGAGCGAGAGGGTGGTCCAAGATCCCTGTGGTTGTTCTCCTTATTTTCTATTGATATCGATAGCGGAGTGGACGAGGGGTGAAAATGTTGCCAATGTGAGTATCAAATACACTCACTCTTTATTTTCCACGACATTTCGACGGGTGATGATCTCGTCAGCTGTCGACGAACGACGGTAGTTAAGAGAGATTCATCGATGTCCAGGGTTTCGCGGACCAAACTTTCCCTCCGAGGGACCGCCCGACGCCGGACACTGTCACCTCCGGATAGAAACCGGGAGATTACGGATCCTTTATCCTTATCCACAGATTCTTATTTTCATGTACAGTTACAGTGAATCCTCTCTTTGATCATTTCGTGTGCTCATGTGGCCTCTTGGCCCGTCCTCTCCCTATCCCGGTCCCTGTCACCGCCCCCCTGTGCACCTCGACGGGACTGTTGTTGTCGCTTCCGACGTGGCTGTGGTGGGGGTGATGGAGGGCGGGTGCGCGGGTCGAACCATAGAAGCGAATTGAGATTCCCTCCCATGCGGAGTCGCATCACCGCACGCTGGCAATCTTCCCGGAAATGCACTATGACGTGGGGTGTGATGGGCCCAGCGAGGTTCTGTGGTCGGTCGGGAACCTCAGATCATTTGGACATGTATCTGGGGCGTGGTCTCTACCTTTGCTCGAACAAATGGGTCAGCGACGCAGAGCATCTCTGACTGCCATCGAGGCGATTGTGCCTTGTCGTCCGCTCCCAGCGCAAACCCAAGGTCACCGTCATCTTCTGACAGGTCGCCCTTGGCTTCGGAGCCTGTGTCGTTGAACTCGTCCGCCTCTCTGTCGTCATCCCTGACTGCACCCGTCACAGGTGTTCCGTCGATACGGTTTCTCGCGGCCTCGGAAACCTGCCCTTCCTTAGCTTTCCGCCTCTTCGACACATCAACGTCGGCCACCAACAAGGCCTCTTTCTCGCCTCGCTGTCTCCTTGATCCGGCCTTTCTTGCCCCGCTTTTCTCGAGACGTGAGTCCGGAGGCTTGAAACCGCTAAAGGGACCATCTCGTAGGCTTTCTGATTGTTCCAGGTTGCATGGAGCCTCTCGAGGGACAATCCCGCCCCAGCGTACGCTTAGCAACGTCTTGCGGTAATCATGTTCGTGGCCCCAATACCTTGTGATCTGTCAGACGGTGCTCGATAGACAAAAGAAGCAACGGCATTGTCATACTGAAACCAGTCCTGCAAGGCTTCTTCGACCTCGACCGTCCTAGAAGGCCTCCATTGTGGAAACTTCTTCCATCGTCCATCACAGTGTATCCTTTCTCGCCCTTTCGTACGTAACCAGAATACCTTGCCCTCTGGAAGATCGTCACCTTCTTGCAAATTCGGTAGCAAACCTCTTGTCTAAGAGAAGTTAAGAACTAGGATACAAGCGAGGCAACTACACGGCACCTGCAGAAGTCCGATTGTCATTATCGTGAGTGCGTAGCTACTGAAAGTAACTGGCGTCCCGAGAGCACCGGATGGATTGTTGTAGCCAAGAGGACGCGCCCACCGCTTTATAGCAAGAAGTAGAGGCCGAAGCACCGGTAGGATGTCACAATAATGTTGGATAAGAGAAGTGTTGATGGAGCCTAGCTGATCGTTCACGTTCAAATCGCATTGAATTCCCGTGTTGGGATCTTGAAACTTCACTTGAAACGATGATGATCAGCCAAGAAAGGCCACGAGACGGTGATGGGGTGATACCTATGGGCACAGCTGCCGCCGGAATCGTTTGGAGAACCTTGAAGCCAGACCGTTGGAGTACTTTGCTCACCTCGCTAAGACCATTGTAAGGCGAAGTCAATCGTATTCGCTATAGATAGCGCACCGAATGTTGTATATCCCTATTGGATGTAATTACTGAAAGCATTGGTGATGAACAGTGAATATAGCAAACGGGGTAATGAGCTCAGATCAACGCCAGGAGTGAATCCTGCCATTCTGTCGGGGTCCTGCAACATTTTTACTCTCTTGAAGATGGGGCATCAAAGGAATGCCTACAATGATGACCAGGTCGAGATCGCTAGTTAGTCCATCGACACCATATTGCGTACTTCCAAACGCCTCGACGCGATATGCAGCGCCAAAATGTCTCGCAATGGAACCGGCTATTTTCCCTACTGTTCGTTGACGTTTCTCACGCACCTGATGCCGGGGACCCGGGACTGTTGCCTGAGCAGGGCCGACATTTTTAGAGGTACAATATTTTTAATTTGGAGACATAAAACGTACCTGATACAATTTCATCAGTTCCTCCTGTAGGCGTAGATTCGAAAAATAGCGCCGACGCTCCATGTGAATTCCAATCCGTGAGTCGAAAACCTCTGGGAGAAGCGGAGAGGGAGAGGGACTGCGACTGCACTGTTCGGCGAGCATTCCTGGTTGGTAGTAGGGACCGAATATAGTATGCAGTGGGTGACCGGATGATAAAAGTGATCCACAGATTTCTCCCAGCACGGAGATGTAGTGCAGAGTGCTTCGATGTATATTAAACGCATGGTTCTGGACACTCCGTCAACCTTCGGAAGAGAATCTAGAATTAAGTAACACACGTGGGTTGGGACGAATGGATCGGGGACAATAAGTTGGTGGCGAGACCACGGTAACCTTGTTGCATCGAAAGTCCTTATCTCTTCAGCAAATTCGCCATGAATGACATTGACGTAGTTGATGCGAAATATAGGCCACTCTTCGCCATCTCCTGTTCGTATTTTATGGAACTTCTTAACCACGATCCACCTTTGGCAGAACTTGTCAGTTAACCATTGAAATCACCCGCTGAAAATTCTCCCTACCTCAAAAACCGTAGCAAGAGTGGTGAGAAGTCGCTGTCAGGGTAATCGAGTGGAAATAAACGATAAGAAATATCAAGCATGACAAATTTGTTTGACCCCTCGCCGGTGTCAAACTGCATCCAGGCGGCGGGGGCTGTGTGGTGCACCCTCGCTTTTGCATGTTCGGCCATGACAGAAGTCCCACTTCCTGCGTCCGTGAGCTTCGATACCTCCTCCTCCTGTGCTCAGGTTAGAGAAGCGGGAATTCGGGACTATGGAAAATGTGCTGAACCTGGAAAAACCTGATTAGGAGAAGGCATAGTGTCATTGGGCGGATCTCTTTTATGTCCCAAGATCGAATCCAGACGTAGAGGAGGCTGACCAGCAGACGTAAGTGTGGGTTTCTTCGACCATATAAGTTCAAGAGTTTGGGTGTGTGCGGTATTGAGGGGCCAGGAAGATACAATCTGAATTGTTTCGGAGTCGTCGCGTCGAGAGCGGGAGGATACACAATCTCTGGTTTAGGGGACCGCTTGTACCGTGGCCATCGAAACGCGCCATCTTCCGAACGAGGTGGAGGGTCAGTGCGCTTCCAATTCACCAGCACATGGTCCCGCCGCTGGACATCAGTAGACTGAATAACGCCGTCAAAACCGTGATCTTGTAAAAGTGCCGCTACACGGCTGTCATACGTGAGCTACCGTGTATGACGAACACGACGGGGATCATGTCACCTGGGGTGATAAACATCGGGTAGATCGCGGGTGTCCGTACCAGGGGAAAGTCCAGCGGGTCGATTGTTGTCCTAGTGAGGTGGCAAGACGTCACAACGCGTCCACAATGCGATACGTATTCGAGGACACGGGCGCATCGTTAACAGACCGCAGACCTAAGGTGAAATGAATCACTGTACGCACTATGATCACAAGGTCCATAGGAGCAATTTCTAGGTCCTCGGCATAGTTTAGCATGCTGACATCCTTGACGTCGAATCGGTCTCCCGTAGATCGAATGATTCCACGAAGTCGTTCAAGGAGAGTATGGCGTGTTTGCAGTTTCTCATGGGAAGGCGCGAGTGCCTGTGAAACATACGTGAGAGGAGCCGCTCGTGTGTAGGACAAGGTTAATTCACAAGAACGAGAGAATGAGCGTCGTAATACACTTGGGGATGATATTTCGACATTTGTGGAAGGCAGACTTCAGTGCAAGTCACAACCTAAGTGATATCAAGGGGTTTCCACTATGATACGGCATAAATCTGGGTCAAGATACCTGAGCAATGTGCTTCACGATCCGAAGCTCGAAGGGGCGTGCGGATGCGTATGCGTATGCGTAGGAGCAGTATTAATACTGGTTTGTCACTACGCTTACGTGTGCGTAACACTACACTGGCTACCGACAGAACGGCTTCGAGCAACAAGTTATCCTCACTTTTTACCTTTCCTCTTCTTCCGTGAATCCCCAACATTGTTACTGTCACCCAGTTCACGAGCGCGCTTTTGCTGTCGTCCATCTGACGGCCTTGGAGCATCTCCCGGTTCTGCCGGCAGGGACAGAGGTGCGATCGCAGCTGACTTCGCTTCCGGCACCGTATCACCGACCCCTGATAGCCCAACGCCTGTAACCAATTTCGGTTCCGAAAACACGGCACGATAGGTTTTACGGGTTTCTGGAAATCAACCAAATTATAAAGAGCGAACGAAGAAGAGCCTACAAAAGGGAAACACGCACGTGCCCGGAGGACGAGGGATTTGGCGGTGGTGGTAGCGGCATCAAGGGTCAAATTTTGGGCAAGACCAAGGAATCTCAATCTTACGCTCCCGTTAAATAGCGATACGATACAGAGTCAACAAGAACGGCACTCACAAATTTCCAGTATCTTTGGGAGCACGTAGATCGGCAACGTCCATCCCGCCACCCGTCACGATGAGACCCTTTCCTTTTGTTACACGGACGACTTCGCGTGCCGCCGCCCACCAGTTGCGTTTTGTGCTGCTGTCGAGTGCACCGGCGTATGGAATCTCAAACACGGCGCCGTTGCGCGATGCGGTGCGCACCATAGTGTGCTTCATACGAAATGGGAGTCGAGGAGCCTCGAGGGGCACAGAGATCACATGTGCAGAGAGAGGGGAGGGCTGGGTATGTGTTAGGCATGCGAGAGAGAAGCTACCCTCGGTGGTCGGAGCAAGTGCGATAATATCGTAGGGACTAAACAAATTGGATTGCGCGTTCGTCTGCAGAGCTGTTTTCAGCGACGCAGCGTGGGTGTTTTGGAAAGCGCGAGCGCACGAGCCCGAAACTTTTCTCGCTATCCTCGTCGAGAATGATTGTCAGTCGTTTTAGATATATGATTCCTTCTCGCTTCTTCACCTGGCGGAGCAACGGGTCGAGCGTGTTAATGAAGGTTTTCGGTTCAACCTTTTTTTTCACACGCTGATTGAAAGCGAGCACGGAGTAACCCACTGGCCAAGAGATTAGAATATTGCTGGATACGATGAGAAGACAAGGGGTACAGTGCACGAGAAGGTCTATACGGGTCTCAATAGCGGCGAGTTGAGCTGGAGTAAATTGCACCAAATGGGAGGGTTGAGCCTGTTTTCCTTTTCCCTTGTTCGATTGGGTCCCCGAAACTCCTGGAGGAAGCGGAATCGGGACATTCAGGTCGAAGTACATGGCGGCTAAGATGGAGGAGGCGTGACCCGACTCACGTGCGTGTTAGCGAGGCCGCCGTGAGTTACAATCAACAACCGACCTTACAACAACAAGAATGTCGCTGGCCAAGCTCACTGCTCTATCGACACAGACATTGTCACTTCTATTAGAGCGTCAGAGATTACAGACATTATCCCCCGCTGCCCCAACAGGTGACACCAACAACTCCCTACACCTTCCGCAGATCACCCGTAATCTCTCCCAGCTGCGGGTGGGAATTTTGGAGCTCGAGTCGACTGGAGATCATACCGAAGCTATTGCGCTTTTGCGAAATCAGCATGTGCGTATGCGCGATATGGTAGGGTCCGATGCGATCATTGAGCCCCTTCCCGAGCCAAACGCCTCGCAAGACGACGGTCCCCCGAGCCGGGAGAAGCTCCAAAATACGTGGTCCGATGTCAGCAAGCAAGTTTTCACACCTTATACGGATGATCCGGAGGCTGGAACGGACCCTGTCTTTTTGCTGCGGGAGCAGCAACGCCTAATGGACGGTGCGCCCCTTACTGTTTCTGCGCCGGGGGCATGCTTCTTCAACGAAGGTGGACTACAGACCAGGATGTACATCTGGATTCGCTCTCACGGTCGATTACGCGTCAGCATGACCTGTCGATGCAGATCAACGACGAGCTTGAAGTACATACGGGCTTGTTGGAGGAGTTGGACCATGATCTCGATGATACTGGACATCGTCTCGGACGAGCCCGTCAACGACTTGGACGTGTTGCCAGCGGCGCAAAGGAGCATGGTGAGTGGGACACCATTGAGAACTTGAGACGGCAGCTGATGCCGCGACACAGGGTCAGCATTGACCATTGGGCTGCTGATCCTCGTACTGTTGGTCTTGATTATCGTTTTCAAGACGTGACTTTTTTTCTTAATGTCTCCCTTTCGTTACAAATCGTACGGTCTATACTTACGCACTTGTACCATTTACACTGCATACCTTAATTGATGATGGCTTACGTAGGGAGGATTACACGGTATGGGAAAGCTGCTTACGGGTGAACGCGCCCTTGTGAACATAAACGTCTATGGACCGTCACCTGCTTGAACTCACCAGCCCACCCCTCTCAAAATCAGTGCTTCTCTCCATTCTCATTTCCGACGCCGGAAATATATTCCTTCAAGGCAGCCATGTCAAATAAAACCGCACAACTGGGCGGTACTGCCTCAAACGTTATTGTTGGAAAGATTGGCGTGAGTGTACCTCCATTGATCCTCCCTCCGTCTCCTTGTTGACCTTTCATCTCTAGCATGGCTTAATGATGATGACGTACGCACCGCTCTCTTTACTGTGTTTTATTTCATGATCAACACCGACCGTATCGCCCCTTCCACAAGTTGGCGTAACCCACCAGCCTCGGACGAAGAAGCGTTCGCGTCATTGAAGGCAGGTATGGATGACCTTCCCCCAGGTTCCAAAATGTTCCTCAACAGTGGTGCGTGCGCAAAGTGTCCTATTCCATTCGCTCCCCTGTATGTCTCATTCACAATGAAACAGGCGAGTTCTATGGGATCAACCCTCCGAGCGCCAACCTCGAGCTTCTGGCGCGCTTCTTTGAGCGATACCCGACCTACGCAGACAAGGCGTTCCTCTCCGTGAAAGTAAGCCTTTAGTTTCTGAGTGCGCTCGTGTGCCCTGATACAGACAAACGGGCGTAGTGTAGCTCGCTATCCAACCCATATGACTTGTGCGTCTCCCAATACCACCGCAACGACATGAATGGTTGTTAAGGATCGAGTCGCAGAGAGGCGGCTCTCGAACGCAAGGTCAACTTTATCCTAGCCAAGCTCCGTGGAACCAAGAAACTTGACCTTTTCGAGCCCGCGCGTATTATTCATGGCGTCCCCATCGAGCAGAGCACCCGCATTATGGGCAAGTTTATCGCTCAAGGCAAATTCGACCATATTGGTCTCTCTGAAGCCCGCGCAGATCATGTTCGTCAGGCGCACAGAGTGAGACACCAGTCCCCACATGACGAATATGTCATTTGATGGCACTTCCTAGGGACATCCCATTTTTGCGGTCGAAATCGAAGTGAGTCCCTGGAGCTACAACCAGGAGACGAAAGATGGTTGGTGGACATGTCATCCAACCGTTGACTGTTGACTTCTTCCATACCTCGCAGTTATATCTACATGTGAAGAGCTTGGAATCGCTGTCATCGCGTACTCGTACGTTTTCTGCCACCGTTTTCTCTTCCCCCATGCCTATTCTGCTCTAGGCCTCTCGGTCATGGTTTTTTAGCTGGAAAATGGAAGTCTTACAACGACCTTGAACGTGCGTGGTTTCGCCGTGTCGCCTGATAGTATTCAGACACCACGCCAGTGGACAGTATGCTACGCCAGTTCAGTAGGTTTCAAAGAGATGTGAGTCGCAGTGTCCGTTAGGCCCATCTTCTCTCATGCACGGATCGTCTTCTAGAACTTTAATCACAATCTTGCACTCGCTTCGGCACTCAATGCAATCGCCGCCAAGAAGGGTATTACCGCAGCACAGCTGTGCATCGCATGGGTTGCGTCACTAGGACCCAAGGTCGTTCCCATCCCAGGCAGCTCGTGAGTCCCCTATACCTACTGTACCGATATACTTCTGATACATTGTTTTTCTTCGTGAAAATAGAAATATCAAGCATACTCTCGAAAATTGCGCGGCAGGTAACATAGAGCTGACAGCTGAGGATCTCGCTGAGATCACGTATGCTATGACTGTCAACACTGTCCGTGGTACCAGGTATTGAGGAAGAGTGATCTATGATCTTGTATTATAAGGTGAATACACCAACATCCAGAAAGAATGACAAGAAAGCTGAGACCTAGTGAAAAGACGGCACATTGCTAGATCGATTATATCATAAAATATAAAACAAACTTCCTCATGATCCTCTGACACTCCGGTGGAGGACGTATTGGGCCAATTGTTGTGATTGCACGGTGGCCTTGAACATCCGCCGCCACGATATAGGATCACCCTGCACGATTCACACCGCCGATATGTTAGCATTATAACGTAGGTGGGTGGAGACGATGAATTACCTCGTCGCGTTGCATCACGCTGAAGCTACGGACGCTGCCATTGGCCGTATCGAAAAGTTCGATGATCACCCAACCCTTGAACGGCACATGACGGTGGTCCAATCCGCCGATACGGCAGCGCAGCTCGCCATTTGACCCGTCTGCTGTTCGTACAGCACGAACACCCTGCACTTTGAGCGCACTTTCGATGACGACCAACAGTTCCCGTGGCGCTATAGACGCCCAGAAACGGGTCAGGTGCGGTGTATAGCGAGTGCCACCCTGAGTCTGAGACTGCGGCGTTGTGAACGTTGTAGAACATATTTCAAGGTAAGAAGGACGTACAAACAACATAAGCGATTGAGTAAATTGAGAGCCCCGTGTCGCCGAAAGCATAATTTGATCATCGTCCCGGAACATAGGTGATTCTCTGTGGGACTTTGGATTGAGGAAGGGACTTGCGAAGAGTGTAGGCTAATAACGTACGACTGCAAGTCGATCTCCACCAGGTCGAGGTCGCCCGTATTGCGGAGAGACTCGGTGAGTTTCTCCGCCAGGGCCACAGGGCCTTGAGAAGCCAGCTGACTCTGTCTGTGAACGTCAGATGAACATCGAGATGATGTCTGATGGCACACGGTAAAACATACGTGAGCACCCATGGGTGTTGGAATGCATCCGTAAGTGTCATGCGATCCTGCGGATTGACCGTGAGTAAGCCTGTGATCAAAGCTAGTAGCATGTGAGCCGGCTGGGAGGGGGTATCGCGATGTGACGAACAGAACAGAGACGCAGGTATTCGGTTCCATGGTGCATCATCAATGAACGAGCCTGAAACATAACGGCCAAATTCGTAGCTGCGCCTTGTTGGCTCATCCCAAGGAGTATCTTCAAGCTTCGGTAAGATATCACGCCCACTTGGCAATAGAAGTTTTCACGCACTTCCAACAACCATGGTAAACAGGATGACACCAATTCCCCAGGCATCGATTGGCTCTGCAGCATATGGTTTGTCTGTGTTCAACTATGCTCTTCGATCAGGGTCTGGAATAATAACAAGAATGTGCAGAAACACACTTCTGGTGCCACGTATGGTAGACTGCCGCATCTTTCGGAGAGCATTCGCGTCCGGCCCGATTCTTTAAGTTTGTACACCGAGCAAAGGCCGAAGTCCGATATCTTCAGCGTCCCTGCGGCATCAAGGAGAAGGTTTTCGGGTTTGAGATCCCGGTGACAGACGCCCTCTGCATGGATGTAAGCCTAAAAGGCATTCCCACAGGAGTCAGTAGTCATCTTGGTCGTGCGCTGAGACGGGGCGTTTACCAAGCCGGAGAGTAATTGGAGGAAATAGAAATGTGCTACGTCTTCGCGAACTCCGACGTCAGGTGCTTTTAGTGATTCGGTCAATCAGAATCATGTTGGCACAGATTGGACGCGGGGCGCACCGATCTTGTCAAAGAGGTCACCACCGGCTGCAAACTCAAGAAGCATGTATATTGCCGGGACGTAGGGCGACTCCGTGCCTGGCTCCACTATGACGGCAGTAAGGAACTCGAGAACGTTCTCGTGCTTGAGGGCGGCATGAACGCGCATCTCTTTGTCCATGGCCTTGCGCTCAGCTTGGGTGGTCTTTGGTGTCAGAGCCACCACCTTACAAGCGGCGACGCGATGGTCCTGGGTATTGACAGCTTGAAATACCCTAGGAGTAGAACATCATCGGCCAATTCTCCACTTCTTTTCCTCGGCAAACAAACGCACGTGGAGAAGCCGCCACCACCAACTTGCTGGATCAGCCGATAGCCTTTGACCAAAAGGCACCATGGGTTAGTAAGAACCCATGTGAGGTTGCGGAAGAATGCCCGCACCATTAACTTTTGGATAGCGAAGGTTTGACTGCATTGAGAATGCCGAGTTCTATGGTGGGCCCAAGTCCACACCGTGATGGGGACCTTTTGACAATGAATCGCGCTGATGAGGGGAAACGCAGACGAGACGCGAGTGGTCACACGCGGTCACGCTTTGTTCCACAATCGTGGAATGTTCATTTCAATTTTAATCCCTGGTAGTATATCGGATTAGTACACGCGCCTGTCATTTCACCGACCGCGCGAGAGCGGGGTTCGACTCCCCGCCAGGGAGATAACTGTCAACTTTTTGGCGTCATTCATTGATCCGATGAAAAAGACTCTAGGGATTATCTTCGACAAAAACATAGCTACGCCAACTCGACTACAGAGATCTAGAAGTCTCTGGATAGATAGTGTACATAAAGCCTAATGTACTCGTAACAAAACTTTATTTTCTTGTTACATGATGAAGTGGAGCTTCGCGTCCTAAGAAGGGCGATGAGTGTTCGCAAGGAAAACTAGTGTGCGACTCACAAATGCTTGTGAGGCTGAGAGTTGCGGCTTTTGGCTGTACTTCTTCCTGAGGATCTCGCTATACCAGCAATGGTATGAGCGCAATAAAGTACAAGACATCTTTACGTACCGTACGCCACGCAGTAGATCAATATAGGTTATTTGGGGGTTACGCCCTGAGCATTTGGTCAGTCATTTGAAACGGCCCATGATTTGGGATACGCACTTAGAACTTTGAGAAGAGCCTGCAGTGATCGACAGTCGGTGGTACTGAACGCGACGGTCAAATGGTCACTCACGTAGCTCATAGCACCCACGGCAACACCTCCCTGGACGACATCTGCGCTCGTTTGAGAATCTTTACATCCGCTAAAGCAGACCTAGAGATTCTGGTTCAAGACCTTGTGGTCGTAATAAACCCGGTTTGGGACATACCACATCAGCTGGCGTGGCCTTTGCCTGTCGGAATGCAGGAGCAACGGGACTCGACTTCAGTTTGCCATTGGAATGGAACTATAAATCCAGTCAACAAAAAACGTGTCATTTGGCGCATCATTGCACATAGTACCTCAAAATTAAGATCTGGTCATTGTCAGCTACCGGCCTGCTACAAGGGGATAAAAATGCACCTAGGATGGACCCAGAATGGCAGGACTAGATGCTGAATAAGTACGCCTCCTCACATGCTGACAGCGTCACCGCTCACATCAAACACGGCCTAGAAGGATTGGTCAATGTTCGTAGAGCCTGCAAAGTAGAAACGACATACAGTCAGTCGGCAACCCGCGGGAAGCGG
This sequence comes from Russula dissimulans, assembly GCA_022376545.1. Lineage (NCBI taxonomy): Eukaryota > Fungi > Basidiomycota > Agaricomycetes > Russulales > Russulaceae > Russula > Russula dissimulans. The sequence goes on along the minus strand of WTXJ01000024.1, from coordinate 98,818 downwards.
TTTTACCTGTGAATGTGAACATTAAGGCTCGAATGATCTAAACGAGCTTTGTACATGCCAAGGTTTCATGTAATAACTTGATGATAGTAGTGTCAGTCACTAGCCACTAACACAGGTATAGGAGGTAGTCACATCATCTGTAATGATTCCTGTCGTCCTGTAGTCGAGCGGGAAGATGACTGGCGTCCTTTCTCAGTACTGAGGGTAAGATCGAAAACTGAACTGCACCACCTTCATCCCATCCATCCACCTCATCACCATCCATGTCACGCGTCCTTCCACCATGGCCCGAATCTGCAACAGGAGTCAAGGGGCTGATTAGTATCTCGGCACTCGGACCTACTCACAGTGAATAAACAAAGCGTCGTCAGGCTGGGCGTCCTCGACGAGCCATCGCATCGCATTCAAAATATTCTTTCGCGTAGGTTGGGAGCGCGGGTTCGAGTTATCATCAGTGAGAACGATGATGTTAGAATGGGGATAGTGATATTGTTCTGTTTTTTCGACAATGTCAACAATACCAGGCGTCAGAGAGTGATCACGAACCCATAAGGAATTTATACATCCGCCGTGCGTCATCCACGCATCCTTGTAGTGGATGTTGTTGGCCGGTATAGTTTATTCCCACCTGTGTCCTTGTTTAGAGTTGATTCAAGAGGCCTAGGAATAGGCCCGTACACAAAGAGCCTTTCGTCTTCCCGAACACCGTGAATGGCGGAAAAGCGGGTGGCAGCGAGGGTCACGACGCGTCGGGTCCGGCGCATCCATTTCTTGCGATACAAGCGGCTTGCGCATGTGCGAGCGCGTATACTGCGATGCATGAACTGCGCGCGCCTGCACAGATGATTCGAGTGGAGAGCCAGTAAAAGGGGGATATTGCGGTGAAGGAAAGCCATGTGTTTCTCCCGTCGGTGCGGGAGATGGTGACGGCATAGGTACTGATATCGTCGCAGCAGTAAGCGTAGGTCCGTAGTTGTGCTGCGGTGGCTGGTATCCGGTAGCAGGATAAGGGAATGCTGGCACAGACACGTAGGGTCGCACTGGCTCCGAATTCTCTGTAAGAGCCGGTGTCAGATTCAGGCGCACAGGGAGTAAGTGGAAGATACACACGCTGGATGAGCAAAGGAGGGGCCGGGGTTACGCTACGACTCCCATGTCTACTGTGCGAATGGCCATGAGAATGGGAGCGCGAGTGACTGCTCCTATGCGAGTGGTGAGGGTGGTGATTGTGGCGATGGTCACTCGAGTGAGAATGTACACGTGGACGGTAATGATGGCCTTGTTCCCTGAAGATGAGGACGTCGACTTATCAGGAATAACTACGATGTCGTCAGATATCAACTCACATTGGTGCAGGACCAGGGAGCGGCAGGTGGGCCGGAGACCTATTGGCCATGATATATTTACCCGAAAGAAAGCGGACAGAAAAACGTACAGAGCTGGGCTCGGCACAAGCGAACTGGAACGAGAACGGCGGTGGCTGTGATGGTGGTGGCTGCCGTCGTAGTTCGAGTGCAAAGGCGAGTAACAACGACGTCCGTAAGCAACAAGACGTAGAAGAAACGTCAGTGCGCTCGTGTCTCGTATGAAACAAGAAACAAACACACTTGGGGATGGGGCTCGGCGAAAGATGACCGGGCATCCTGTAAAATACACATACACACACTTACGATCTAACCAAGCCCTATTCTTGACGAGATATACATACAATGCTGGAGAATGATTCAAAGGCGATGCATTCGATGGAACATTTGGCACCGGTTGCATATAAGGCTGACTTTACAAACGCAAGGGAAGGGATACCATAACATTGTGAACAGACGGCTGGAATGCAAATGCAGACTCACGGAAATCTGGTGTGGGTAGATTAGGAGGTAGTGAGACGTCGAGTGGATACTTCCTACACTCACGGGATGGACATTGAGTTCTCGTCTGTCAAGAATCGCACAGAGCGTCCTCGGAAAATCGAGAATGGGAAGGTGAAACCGAGGAAAACGTTATGTGGGTCAGCCGAGCCAGTCTTATATGAGAGCGCTGCAAATATGGTAGCATTATCTTCGGCGCCAGTATAGTAGTTTCTAGCACGGGATTGCCCCGTATCGGGTTCTTACTAACTACTACAGTACTGCCAAGTCCGGCGTTGATCCGAAAAGACTGCATGATGCATGTCCGCCGTGTCCGGTGTCCGGGTTGGGTAGCCGGGTAGCACTCGGATCTTGAAATCCACCCGGATCATGCAGCAGTCCGTGTTGTTTCGGGGTTACTCGCCAAGCCAGCCACATGCTTGGGATGGTTGATCAAGATACCAGCTGATACTGTGATGAGACGCTCTAGCCCTAAGAAATAGTAATCGGGAACATCTCGAATCTTGAGGCCTGAGGCGAGGCATCGGACGAACAGTATCTACTAGTACCTGCTGACAAGTCAGATCCTGGTGAACCCAACGTGGTTGGTTCACCTGTCCGGCTTTTCTCCCCTCCCATACGTCTCATATTCATATTAATCTTTGGCATGAACACGACACCGTTTGCCAGTGCGGCTTTGCTCCTATACGTCACCTATTCGTTGAATTGCTGTTGCCAGAGATCCGCGCTGACTATACCTTTGCGCGTTCGACCCATGATTCTCTACAGTATGTTTTGACATTTTCACGCAAAGTGTTGGAGAAGACGAGTTTGGCCCCACAGCACCCCGTAGGGTGAGGGCGCGGGAACCCCGCTAGCGCGTGAGCGAGGACCTAAAGCGTGGGAACACGGCTGAGGGAGAAAGACTTGTATTGGCTGTAAGCTACGCGTTGCCCCTTATATACAGCTTGAACGCCAAAGAGGAATCACCACGGAAAAGCCAGCGATGAGGGGGGATAAGACAGTCCTCCCAAAGTGGGAGGCTCGTTTCCTAACTCGGATGCGGGTGCGTCATGCGCGAAGTGGCTGTACCTCCAACACAAAGCTTATCAACTTATCACTGGCACTGCGTCACTGCTCTCAACCTCACAAGCCATTGCCCATCGGCCACATTCCGAAGCCCAGGTTTTTCCATGTGTCCCGAGTCCGAGCTTGTTCCGTTCTCAACAAACGTCCAGTTTCAATATGAGTCAAATCACAGTTCGCATGGCCCAGGATATCCGAATAAGTTGCATTGCGCATTCCTGTCCCTGAATGATGCCGTTTCTCCCCTCACGGGAATTGAGGAATGCCCTGAGGACGCCGATGGGCTGTGTCCTACTCCGGCATTGTGGTGGTTGCACAGAAGAAGATTATCGCAAACATGGACTGGGCCGGGTTTGCCACGGAGACCACCAGTGGGAGATTCCCGTAAGTAATGAGTGGAACACCACGACTGGAGACACCCCGAGCAAGCTGCCATGACCACTGTTTTCGTCATTTTGTCGCACTATGGGGACGCTAAAGGGGGAAGGTCGCCCTCCGGACGGGCGGAGACAGTTCAGCAATATCATTAACTACGAATTCCCTAAGTCCAAAATTAGAAGGCCGTGCGCAGCACAGCCGCCAGAAAAAGAAAAGTAAACAACAATACCACAACATATCATACAAGAATAGTACGACCGAGGCATCGCCTCTGAATTAAAGGTCATAAAAGCACGGAGGGAACAACTTATGATATATGATACTTAAACTCAAAATAAGTAACAACGTACCCATATTCAATCGAAAGCCGAAGCCGTGCTCGTTTCCCACCAGAGAGCAGATGAAAATGATGGAATGGCTCGAGCCGATGTTCAAGTTAAACCTGAGCCGGCATTGTACCTTCTTTTGGTCTGACCTGTCTGCTCCTGGCGCAGCCTGCCAGGTAGTCCAGTGAGGGGTTAGCACAGTATGAATACGTGTGTGGTTCAAGAGGGAGAACAGGGAAACTTGATGTATCAATAAAAACATAACATAAAGTTGTTCCCTGATCCCTGATTGGTTCTCTCAGTCCTTGTTTTTTGAATTGCGGCCATGGCTTAGCAAGTTCTCAAACGTGAGAGGACTGTAGAAGATAATCAGGTCAAGTCGGCAACAAGGAACCCAGAGATAAACAAAGAACGATTCTATATAAATCACTATAACTTCTGGAACATCCCATCATCGCCGTGTTACATGATGAAGTGTAGGTTTTCATCCTGGGAATGTGGGCAGTGAGTGTCAAAGAAGAACCTGTTCGTGACTCACAACTTTGTGTGAGGCAGATAGCTGTGGCTTTTGGTTATACTTCTTGAGAAGCTGACTATATAAACCAGTTGGCGTGGGCACAATATGAGGTGATACCAGAGACACTAATACGCACCGTACGCCGCGCAATAGATCAATGTAAGTTATTTGGGGGTTACTCTCTGGGCACTGGTCACGTATGTGAAACGACATCGAGATTGATCCTACGCACTTAATACCCTTAGAAGAGCCTAGTTATCGGGAGTCAGTGGTATCCAATTAGATATTATAACTTGGGCAGTCCCTCACATAGCTCATAGCGCCGACAGCAGTTCCTCCTTGGGTGATGTCTGCGCTTGTTTGCGAATCCTTACAGCCGCTTATACAGATCTAGAGGCTTTATATTTAGGACATCCTTGCCTTTAGCAAACCTGTATCTGAGCATACCACATCAGCTGGCGTGTCCCTCGACTGTCGGAATGCGGGAGAAACTGGACATGACTTCAATTGCCCATCAGAGTGGAACTATACATCGTTCAACATGGAACGTGTAGTCGGCACAGAGTCGTACAAAGTACCTCGCAAAGCAGATCTCCTCAATGTCAGCCACAGACCTGATTACGAGAGAGGAATCGGCACCTAGGATCGATCCAGAATGGCAAGACTAAGAGTCTGACTGAGTACTGCCTATCCCATGCTCAATGCCACCACCTACATCAAATACGGCCTACAGGGATTGTCAATGGGAGAACACGTAACGTGATGGTGACATACAGTCAGTCGGCAACCCGCCGGAAGGGGTTTTACCTGTAAATGTGGATACTTAGTGTCGGGTCATTTAAATTAGTATTCCACATACCAGAGTGTTGTGTAATATCTTGAAGGCAGTCATGTCAGTCGCTATTTTACGGTGCAGGAAGGAAAAATGAGGTCACATCGTCCGTAATGATGCCAGTTGTCTTATAGTCAAGTGGGAAGATAACTGTCATCTCTTCTAAATCTCAACAGTAGGATTTAAAGCGGAATTGCGTCACCGTCATCAAATCCGTCTAGTGCATCGCCGTGCATGTCGCGCACCCTTCCACCGTGTCCCGAATCTACAGCAAACTCAACACCGAAGCTGGGACTATTTCGACGAAGCTCTGGCTCACTCACAGTGAACGAACAAGGCGTCGTCAGCATGCGAGTCCTCTACAAGCCATCGCATTGAGTTCAAAAGATTCTCTCGCGTGGGTTTGGAGTGAGGGTCTGGATTGTCATCAGTGAGTAGTATAATGTTTGAATGGGGATAGCGATATTGTTCTGTTTTCTCGATAATGTCAAATACACGCAACATCGGACAGACGATTGGCAAACCAATAAGGAACTGATGGATGTCATTTGCATCATTCACGCATCCACTTAATGGGTTCTGTTGTCCGGTATAATTTATCCCCACCTTTGTTCCTATTCAGCGTCGATGAAAGGAGCTTGGGTCGAATCACGTACGCAAAGGGCCTTTCGCCTGCCTGTGCACCGTGAATGCCGGAATAGCGGATGAGGAGACCAATGACGATCTTTCCGCGAAGTGGATGTCCTTGAGGAAAGGATATGAGAACGTTAGAGCACTCATTCTCTGTATCGAGAGGAAGCGAACATACTTGAGATTGGACATTGGTGGAGATCGGTGACCAGAACCCCTGTGACTCACACACCTTCACGTTCCCTTAGGAATGCTATTTCGAAATATACGCACGATGCTGGGTGCTGAGTCGGAGCGAAAGAAACGGGATGCGCGACATCATGTTCAGGTTGCCATTGTGCGTTGTCAGGGTGCGATTGTGACTGTGCATCGTCAGGATGGCCCGGCCATTGCGTGTCGTCAGGATACCCAGGCCATTGTGCGCCATCAGGGTGATATTGTGCGGTATCATATTCAGATTGTGTGGGAAAGCTAAGGATTGCCATACCATAATGATACGTGATAACAGTGCAGATATGTAGTAATGAGTACGTGGATCAGTCGGCTGCGAGACGTTGGGTTGGGCTTCTCAAACTCACTGGACCGACATTGCAGTCTGACTTTGTCAACTGCAATTGCGCAGCGCGTCCTCAGGGTAGCAACGTGCGAAGGCGAAAACGATTTGGATTTATATGAGGCAATCCTGTTGGTCTTAAACGTGGGTTGCGCATACAATAGAATTGCACGTAAATAGGGCAATAGCGCGCTTAATCAAGTCATGGTGTCATACCTCAACGGTTCCTTAAGTCTGCAGCTTCGAGCCTGTCCCGACTCTCAACTTCGGGTTCTGGGCAATGGCGTTCGGTCCAAACGATGTACACGTGTAAATGACCCCGTTTGCGTTTATTTCGGAATCGTCTCGTCGGATCTTGGAAGCTTGAACCTCCGCACCGCGCTTACATCGCGATCACGTGGTGCGCGTGTTGTATGCGCGTATTTGACGAACTTGGACATGTCCAAATCGAGTGATGGTGCAAGTTGGACTTCGGTTCGTCGGAGAGCATCGTCTGCTCTTGCTCGCTCTCTCTTTCTTGGGTCTCTTTTCTCTTCACTGATTTACTCCCCTCTGCCTAGCGCAGTCCTGTTAACTAACGAGTCAGCCAAAATCTAGCCGGCCTCGCCACTCTTCCATTAGCATTGGCATTTATCATCAGCCTCCCCGCATCTGCTCACGTATCGGTTTTGCAACTCATTCACTCTTAACTGCAACGACTCTTTATTCTGGGATTTTTTCTTCCAGAGATAGCAGCGCTCCATTATCACGCTCACATATTTTTGTGCCACTAACGAATATTCACGCCTCATCCAATTCCCTTCGTACCCAATCAACTCCCAGCATCAGAAGCTTTAAACATGCGCAGTACCATACCCTTGCGAGCCCGCATTCAATCCCAAGACCAGCTGCGAACGTTGTCTCCGCTGCCCGGGACCCCAACCCAACCCGACTCGACGGCTACGATCCGTCTGATATCTGCAGCTCCCTCCGCCTCAGGTGCTGCACCGGGCCTAGGAGATCCTTTTATCGACTCATCTGTCACATCTTCACCTTTTGTGTCCGTGTTCCCCCCCACTCCTCTTGCTCCTAAGGACAATGCTCAAGCTCCCCGAAAGCGACTTGTTCCGAAGAAATCAAAGCTCGGGCTTCTTGTGAACGGGAAACGCAGTAGGACACCGGAGAGAAATGATCTCTCTGATGTTGTACGTCGTGTGGGAAGAAGTGCTGCTTCTGTCGCCGAAAATCCCTTCGAGATCTATGTGGATCCCACTACCCCGTCGGAAGTTGGCGAGGTGCCCATGGTCAAGAAGAAGAAAAGTCGCGCCGCTCTAAGCGGGTTGAAGTGGGGAACTTCGGCCGAAGTGACAAATTCAGGTCCTTCCAAAGACTCAAGCAAGGTAGTTAAATTGAAGAATGAAGACAAGGAGAAATGGTGGAGCATTGGCCGAGGTCGGAAGGACTCTAAAGATGCGAGAGTGGTTGAAAAGGAGAACTCACGAGCGAATGGTATGTGTCTGCATCATGATCACATGTGAAAAAGTGCTCATCTTGCATTGCATTTTTTCCCGACTTCCCGTGCTTCCGTAGCATCCCGAGCACGCTTTAATTCTCTAGATTCAAGTGTCATCCTCGGCGCCACCTCTAAGACTGCAGAGCGCCCAGCGCAGGTCCGGTCTGCTTCGGCTTCGGAATCTCCTCTTCAAGACTCTGGCAAATCTGCTTCCCATGTCTCCTATCCCGCTCCAGAGGAGGAGGTGCATCCTAACACAACGACCGGATCCATCGCCATACGTGCCATGCGCTCAATGCGTTCAGTGGCTCGATTAGCTAATTGGGCCAACGGCGGAAAACCCATGGAAAAGGACATCACGCAGCCTACGCCACCAGTGAAGAAGCACAAACACAAACGGCCTTTGGAGGCGAAAAAAAATAAAAAAACTGAGAACCGGAGACTCGATTCCAGTAGAAGTCAGGTGACCTATAGGCTTTCTGGTGGCAGTTCTGAAGCAGTACCTGCGGACAGCAATAATTTCCAGGCTTCCACAACGCGAAAGCATAGTGTCTTGGGGCTGGGATTCCCCACTAGCTTCCGTTTTGGGACCGTGCGCAGCTCATCTGCTGGTTCATCAAGTCAACTGGCTGCTAGCTCTGATAATATCCTTTCCCCTGAGTGCCACATCCCCTCCTCATCAACTGTCTCCGCGGCTTCTTCCCTGAAACCTACCTCCGCAAAATCACGCAGTTCTTCTGGCTCAGCTTCCGTCAAATGGGTTGGCGAGCGCCTAGAAACTGTTAAAGTGGCCTGTCGTCGTGAATGCGTTTCGGAACGATGTGACGAAAGACAAAGCGATTCAAAAGAGGTACGCCCTCGAGGCGCAATCGTGGATGTGTTCCCGGGACATTCGTCACGCACATTATCCTCGAAGTTAGCCCTGTCAGCTCCAACAACATCCCTTGCCGTCGAAGAAACCTTGGTAGACGGACATAATATACCAAGGAGCAAGCCAGCAGCGACGCCGTGCAGACAAACAAGAACCAGGCCTGCGTCTGACCAAATGATTGGGAAGGAACGATTTGGGAGTATACGGCACGAGCCAGATGGTAAGTCGGGAACGATGCATGTACGACAAGCCTCGACCTGATATCCGCGTCCTGCAGGCGTCCTTTCCGCCTTAGATGCCGCCACCAATGAACTAGCCTCGCTCATTAGTCGCCTTGACCTTGAGGCAACCCCCACTACACCTTATGGCACTCTGCGTCTCTCACCTAGCTTTACCAACTTGTTGGCGGACTCTCCTCGTCTGAAAAGCAGTCCTGAGAAAAGTGGCTCATCGATGACTCTCCCAGTGCATCCGAATACGGTGGCCTTTTCTTCTTTTAATCACCGTTCCCGGTCCCAGAAGCAGGAAAATGTTCCCGACACCCAGCGTTTCGGCCGACAAATTGCCCCATGGCCGGTTTCACTACCGGGACCCCCTCAAGTCTTTCCACTTTGTGTTCCTCGCGCTCGCTTTTCCACTCCTGAAAGTTCAGTTGTTGCGTCTTCAGCGGGTGAGAGCCCCGGTGCAAGGCCTGAACCTTTACATGTATTCCAGCCTCTCCGCCCAGCGAAAACGAAGAAAGCCTCAAGGTCTGACCTAGTGGAATCGATCCCCTCATCCGAGGAGCGTTCTCCGACGCAGGCCACCACCACCCGCATGCAAACGGAGCTGCCCTTAATCAAGTCTAGGTCTATTTCTAAGAAGAGAACTGCGCTTGTAGATGGCCAGAAGGAATTTCCGCTTAGCAAGACATTCCGCAAGATGATGTCGTCCCTTTCTTTAAGCGCCAGAAAGGAAGTTGAAACGAGTGTTTGCTCCGACCTCACTGGACTGCCAATGTCTAAGAAAACACAGAAAGAGTTAGGACTAGCTGGTGCACTCGGAGGTTCTTTGAGCTCGCGGCACCCTGCCCTCTCGATGGATCTTGATGATCCCTACTCTGATATCCCGAATGAACTCCAGGTCATCCTCACTGGGGGAGACGTTCCGTGTCTCGGTGACCTTGGACACATGCCGACATCCCCACCTCTGTCTCTCAAACGTCAGCCTCCATCACCTGGTCTTCCGCCAGGAAGTCCTTTGCCAATACCAACGATACCGCAAACATCGGTCGTCGCTTCCGGTAGGCCTATGATCTCCGTGCCCTGGATGGACGAGGCGCAATCAGAGGATCTCGATGGAAGCGATATATCGTCATTGGGGGATAACGATACGAAGAGGTCCTTCGACTTCACTAGCGAACTCAGAAGGTTAAGTGAGTCTACCGGAACTCACCGCCGCAGCTTCGTAGAGCAACTCGAGAGTGCTTTCCGTACACCCGCGAAGTACGGCCTGGATGGGTTCGGCCACTTCAGGGAGGAGGAAGTTCCTCCTATCCCGGCCAATCTCGTTCTTTCGGATAGGTATCGCCCAACAAACGAGTCCAGTGGTTCCAAGACAGTAACCTCAACTCCTGTATCGCCCCTTCTCCCTAGCCCTGAAATCGTACTAAACAAGAGGCTGACGGGTGCAGCGTCATCGCATGATTTGTCGCAAAGTCAACTTCAGAGGCCATCGTACGGCCAACTGGATCTGAACTTTAAATTTGGGGGGTCTCCCGCGCTGTCAGCGAAACCTGTAGAAAAATCACAGTTGACCCTCTCCGATATCATCCCATCTCCTGCTCTTGCTCGCTCGCTCTCAATGACCTCTGTACAAGAAGATGGCTTCCCCCTTCAATCAACCACGTCTCGGGCCAGGAGCGCTGCCGTCTCGTCCGGCACATTTGCACGCCGTCGAGTCGATTCAGATTCAAGTTCGAGATACTCGATGCACAAAGATGCCCGAGGCGATGCGGGCAGCTTGCACTCTCGCGCATCGTCCCAAACTAGCTTCAAGGGTTTAGAGTCCTTCGACGAGATACGACGTGGGTTCGAGTTCGTTGAGAATCGGCCAGCATTTTATCCTCCTTCATCATTCATCCATCGACGCAATCAACTGCCACGGGATTCCATGCTCAGCATTGCGTCGGTCTCTTCCTATGGCATCGTCATCAACCCTGGCGTCAAGGACCCTTTCGACTACGGCTATCAGAGTCGGCCTGCTTCTTGTGATATGTCTGCGTTCGTGACAATGTCAACTTCAGTGGATGACACGTTCTCGTTCATCCGGCGTGCACCTCGTCGCAAGCGTGTCGATAGTGACTCGTCCAGCTTCTACTTCCGGGCGCCTGGTACATCACGCATTCCTCGACCATTCAAAAGCCAACTCTGCCGGGATTCCGTTATTTCAACAACATCTTTGGCACCTCCTGTCAGCATTTACAGTCGTAGTTTCGGCGTGCACGGAAGGATCGACTCGGTTTCAAGTGTCGGTTCAGCTTACGCTCCAGTCGGATTCAATGGTGGAAAACGCTCGTCGTGGGCTCCTAGTCATAGACGGGACATGTCGGGTGATTCCATCATGAGTGACACATCTATGCGCATACCTCGTCCCACTCTCGGTGACAAGATGCTCGATTCCAGGCATGACTACTGCCTTCCGCTCGCGTCTATCACGGCGTCACCGTTCAAGAGCGAGCCTTCTGTTAATTCGCACAAACATATAAGTCGTCGAGGCTCCTTCGACTCTATCTTGGACGATGGCCGCCAGTTATATTCAAGTGATTCGATTATGGACCAGAGCGGCCACATGACTTCAACCACTCTAAAGTCTGTGTTCGGTCAAGACGAGTCTCCCATGATTCATTCCCCTCTGAGTCAGTTCCGTATTAACGATGACCGGCCATTGTCGCTCTTCAGTGCAGAGGGCGATCCCGCTGACCCTATTCATGAAGACGACACGATGATATCCGTGAGTACATTTTGATCGATCTTAACCATGAGATTAACCATGAGATATGTCAAGCAGATGATTGGGGGTGGTCGCATCCGGCGACGCTCATTGAACTCCTTCGTGGAAGGCTCGCCGATTTTTGTACACGTTGGGAAGAGAAAACCGCCTGTCCTGCGGGGTCAACATCGTAACGTTATCCGACAACCTGATGAGATTGTGCTGTCTCCGCACACGGATCAAACGGTTGAGAAGTCACCTCATGGTCTTGGTGAAGGGCGCATGATATCCGCACGACAAGGTTTGCTCTCACGCAACAGCTTAGAGGAACTTTGTCTCTGCGCCGATGGCGTGGATGCCTGTGAGCGAATTCCTACATTGGCTCTTCAAGTGGCTCCTTGCTCACTTGCTCATCGATTTCCTAGTCATCGCAGAACCCGTTTTCTCCCGCCCCGCACCAGCATCACGTTCAAGATCGGGTACACATTCCTCAATCGGCTCCGGGCTTGACACTCCTGCTCTGTCATCATCCGGCGAAACGTCTTCGGTGGCGAGCGACTCAATCTCTAGCCTAGATCTGTCTCGCGTCAACCTTTCGCTGTCTAAAGTGTCCTATCCAATGGCCATACAGTCAAGAACGCGGATCCGCTCCAAGGGTCACGGTCATCGTCGACGCCTGTCCGGTATCCAGATGTCACGCGCATCCGTTTATGAGACCATCGAGGAGGAACATAGTATGCCCGTCTCCGATGGCATCCCGGATTCTGTGAAGGATCCATTATCTCCCGTCTTCGACGACAATGTTATTATGGTCGATCCTGAGGATACACCCATTGTCGATTGGGGTGAGCGCGGGATCGTTGCTTTACGACAATACTATACTCTCAAGGATGAGGTCGATGTCACCATCAAGGAGAGCAAGCAGCTGTGGTTAGATACTCCGTTTTCCATCTACGCCGTGCAGTGTGCGTCTAGCGTTTGATCTCAGGAGATTTCCGCTGACGCACTACGATTCTCAGCTTTCGAGCCACCTGCCCACCGTTCTGGTATGCGTGCACTCCTTGAACATTCTCGGCAGACCTATGGATCGCTTTCTGCCGAATACTGCCGCATCCGGTCTCGCACGAGCTCTCGACCCTCGCCCTATCCACAGCCACAACGAGCTATTAAAATTTCTTTGTCCCATGTGGTAATGCGCCAGGAGGTCCCGGCGGCACCGGCGCTAATCCCGTCAACAGCACAGGCGCCAGCAGCACCAGCAACAATCCCGTCAACAGCACCACCATCAGTACTAGTATTAGTTCCCCAGGCATTGCAGCAACGTACTGTCAACCCCAACACAGTGACTACGAAATTTTCCTCATTGGCGCCTGCTAAAGGCGCTAAAAATGACTCCGGTCCGCTCCCCCGGTCACGGCTCGGCTCCAATGCGAATGCCCGACGCAGTACGTTTGGGTTCGGCGCTGGTAAGGAAAACCAAGATAGAAACACATCCTCCGGGGCAATGACCACGTGCGTGTGTCGTGAGTCCTGCACTCTTTCGCCCCTAATTATGACGTACAGCCCCAATGAAAATCTGCGCCTCAATCGTCCTCGGCCCCGCGGTCGCCCCGCCCATGCGCGTGCCATCGTTTCTATAAAGGCGTAATTCTCATCAAAGTCAATCCAGCTTTTACCAACATCCCCTTCAATATCGCCATACCACCCAGTGCCTGCGTTGCCCTCGCACCGGTCCTATCCTGAAATTTTACTGATCTATGCTTTCGAGTCCTCATTCATCTCATGGTCCCCATTCCAGAATTGGGACATTCTCCCAATCTTACGAGCCTGACATGTGTTCTTGTTCACGATGTACTTTACGACTTGTTATCAACGCTGTTTACGCAATGTGCTCACGAAACGATTTACGAAGTGATTTCTATCTTACATATAGTTGCTCTTTTTGTCCATTTCTGCCCCAAGTTGTCGAAACGAAGGTAATCATTCAAATTCATCTGTGGACCCAAAGTAGTCCCCAACTGTTGCCGTCATTTTAAGACTGATAATATGAATCATACTTCGATGTCCCTCACGCACCGAAGCAGCGCCAACTCAACGTCGGCTTGAGTGGGCAAACCCCGTCACAGGCGCACCAGTCGTGCGTTTGATGACGCCGAGGTGAGCTGAAGGGTCAAACCGAGCCGGTTTAGTGACAGGCGTTTGCGCGACTGCAGGACGTACGTGGGCGTCGCTCCCATCGAGGGGCAAGTGCCGAGATTCTTTTATTTCTCGCCTTAAGTCCCAGTGCATTCGCCAAAAATTTGTTGATACGCGCCGGGGGTAATGTCGTTCCAGACGACTGAGAACGCGTGTTTGCCGGAAATGATAAAAATGATGTCCGGACTGTACGTGTGCTGTGGGAGGAGTTAGATTCAGAAAGAATGGTAAGGGGCCGTGAAGCCATGACAGTGGGGCGTTGTTACCTACCCTACGACCACGTCTTTTGTGCATGCCTGGACGGATCGCCGTTTTCTAGATCTCGGGAGTCGTGTTTTCGGCATTGTTTGAGACCGTTGGACATCGTTTTCTGATTTCGGTTTCGAAAAAGCAGCAACGAAGACGTGATCTGGGAGGTATTTGCCCTGTGTGGCCAATGATTGCAGTGTACGATTTCCCAGGCCGTTGTGATCACCTTTCCCCGAAAAATGTTTCCCGACACGAGATTTTCCTCCCATCCCCCTTCTTGACCTGTTAATATTTCGGCATCTCGGTGTGCTGTAGCTTGGGAGTCCTCCTCATTGACAAAGTTGATACCCTCCCACTCCATCTCGCTTGCACTCCCGCTGTCCACGTCTTCCGTCTCTTCTTCGGCCTCACCCATGGCATGTGTCATCCGCCACTGGAGGCGGGGATCCATGTCACTCCCACCCTCATCGCCCGCTTCCACCCCGTGATTTTCCGCATAAAGCTTGTCCTTCCCCGTTGTAGTGGTATGGCGCCGCCGCATATTTGCTTGTTCCTTGAGACTTTCATCATGCCACCTGTTCTTTTCTCTTATCTTCCGCTTTGGGGCGGCGTGGAAGCCTCTTAGAGCGTGATCATGTCCCTTTGCGGCGGAAGCAGAAGTCGAGAGGGGGACGATTTCCGGTAGACCAGACTCCGAGTCTGTGTCATCTTGTGCCATGGCCGGACGGAGGAGCCTGGGCGATGGGCGAGACGCGGGAAGCAAAGTGCGCGTCGAGAATCCCGCCACGTGCCACTTAATATCTAAAGCGCGCCTTTTTTATGCGGACTCAACTGCGAGCAGAGTCCCATCTTTCCCATTCATACCATGTCCTCCAAGGGCTGGCGCCGCTTCTTGCCCGGAAAGCGTAGAAACAGGAGAGAGGACCAGATAATACGGGCCATACCTATCTCTGAGGCGGGCCCCGGCTTACACGAGGATGAGGATGAAACTGACCCAGAAATGCCTGAACCATATCCGACCCAACAGGAGTATGTATCATAAATACCTCTCCTCCCACCGTATCGATAACTCAATGCTTGCTATGATTTACTTCTTCAAGTTATCCTTTATTGTACGTCACAACCTCTAGTCAACCTTCTATTCCCGTCTAGACACCCGTCACAACAGCGAACCCAATCTAAACATTGACTATGGTCGGTTTCAAGAGGCGGTTCCTCATTCAACGTGAGCATATCACCTTACGTCGCCTCGCTAATCACTGACGTGTCAATGGGCTCCAGAGGTTTCGTTGTCTCACCGACCGACGTCATGGCTGTGCCTGCACCGCCGCAACCGCAACATTATGGCGAGCGTGCCATCACCCAGGTCGATTACGACGGGACTCAAACTGTCCGAAGTGAGAACTTCTTTTCCCCACGACGTCGTTCATTGTCGCAGTCGCGGTCTCGGCATCGCCCTAGTTCACGTCATAGCAGCAAAGCACCAGACATAACCATACAACGTAAGCAATGCGTCGCGCATTGTCTGGCGTTTCGCTTATCATTCAATAGCGCCGTCAATAATGAATGGGACTGAGCATGTACGGTCTGGTTCCCCCGATCCTCTTCCTGTCCCACCTCGTCACAACAAGAATGATTATCGCGGAGATAGGATGCCTCGTCGCGAACTGGAACGTCATCGCTCCCACCGTGGGCAGGACTATGACCGCAGCCATAGTCAAGTTCATGGAAAAGAGGTGAGACCTCAGGGCTCTGCCTTTATAGGTGTGGTGTGACTCATACCCCATGCACTGCTCGTCGTCAGCCAGCCGTTCCACCACCCGTTACGGGGCATTTCCCGAGCGAGCGTGTTTCGCGTTCTATCACTCGACACATAGATTCGCTTCAACACCCTGATTTCCAGTTCTCAAGATGTACGGGACGCAAACGGGCTTTGTGTGTTAGTCTTTGTTTTCGAGCGGAGCCCAAAGTACCTTTCTCTGTTGCCGCTAATATCCCTGTTAGATCGGAATCAATTATACCGGCCAAAACAGTCAGCTAGATGGTTGCATGAGCGATGCCAAAAACATTTACCATTTTTTGATCGGTAAGCACCAGTGTCAATTGTTACTGGTATCGTTAACGATCTCTTATCGTCCTCATAGATCGATTAGGCTTCCGCTCCCGTGACATCATTCGTTTGACAGACGACGCGCGTGATCCGCGTAATCTACCAACAAGGCTGAACATCCTCGGCGCAATGCGCTGGCTCGTACGCGGCGCACGCAAACATGATTCGTTGTTCTTCCACTGTGCGTTCATGCCCAAAGACAAATTCAACTTTTCTGAACACTCTCATAGATTCGGGACATGGTTCTCAAGTTCGGGGCCGGAATGGCGACGAGTTAGGTGGATATGATGAAGGTAACACAAATGAATGACTATGTGAATATTAGTACTAACGCATGGCAGTAATCTTTCCAATAGATTATTCCCAGGCCGGGGCAATCGTTGATGATGTGAGGTGTTTTCAGCTTTCTTTACTTTTTAAAGACGCTGACCTTCTAGACTGAAGGAACTCCATCATAACTTGGTACCTCGACGTTCTTAAGCTTCCGTGCAGCTACCAATGGTACTATTGTGTAGGTTAAGCCTTTACCACAAGGGTGCCGCCTGACTGTACGCCTCTTAACCCTCACGCTCCCGATATCTGTTCTCTAACTCTACTATCAGGCCATTTTTGATGTATGTGGCGTCTTTCTTCTTGCAGATGGTCCATTTCACCCGCGTAGTCATGTCATTCGGGATCTATCCTCGGTAGGTAAACCATCATCATCGAGATTGGTGCTTATATCTGGGTTCTGTCCAATAGATGTACCTTTTATGGTACGTGGTGATTCTCTTTTGTTCATTACATTAGGGCTTACTCATGTGCGAACAGTATCATTCAGACGGTCGTATCAAGAGCAGCAGCGTGACAAAGGAATTCTTTGGGGAAAAAACCTCCCCGGCTGATGTGATTTGCTGGAGTGGCTCAACAGATTCGGGTTCGTCCGCAGATATACAGGGGGGGGTATCGCAGTGGGCGCAATGAGTCACGCGTTCTTGAGTGTACTAAGTAAGTTCCATAATGAAGAACCAGGACATATCGGCTGACGTCAACAGGTAGTAGGTCACGACCCACCTACGAAGATTTGTTACAGGACCTCCGACGTGCGACTCGTAAATATCGTCAAAAGCCTCAGTTGTCGGCGTCGCATCGCATTGTAAGTGTGATTAGCATAGGTCACGACTGACGCTGAGTTCTTCTTAGGATTTTTCTCGACGATTCGTGATTTAATAATGCATGCTCTCAAGATAGGGATTACTAGATCTGTATGGTTTCATGTGTAGCATACCTATAATGACCAGTGCATGAGCAAATCTGATCACCAATCTCAGGTGATGTTAGGATTCTCACCCTGATAATACATGACAATATCTATTCATGGACTTTCAATTTTGAAAGTTATTCTCATGTTGCTTAGCCTGATGACAATTACAATGCCCTGGGGGGTTCTTGAACTGCTACCACCACCATGGTTGGTTTTCCCACAGTCTTCTAGGGCAAGGAGCACAAATGCAATGCATTGCCATCACCCACCACATAAGAAACAAGCTCTATAAACAAAGAAAGACAACTAAAAACACTCCAACACCTGAAGATGGGAGAACAAATGTGAACAGTGAACTGAACAACCTACAAGGTGAAATAAAGCCACAGTCCTGCTAGTAAACCAACCATCCACACACCAAAGCACAGTGACTGCATCCAACAAGGACCAAAACAAACAAGAACACAACTGAAAACACATATACCCATCTGAGTGTCACACTTAATGCTGCAAAATGACAGGCAGATATTACCAATGTTGGCCTGTTGATCCACAGGTATTCCTGGCACCCCCAGTACCCAGGCATATCCCACTGTCCCCACCCTTTTGGACTTCCACAGCCAGTTCCACACATGTTCCATTCTGTATGTTTGACAACATTTTCCTTCCAAGCCCATCTGTGTGACTTTCCAGAGCTTTCCCACACTTTCCCACCCTTGGCAACCTCTGACTAGTGTTGGGGAAGTTTGGTTCCAAACTGACCCAAACTTGGTTTGAACTAGAGAAGTTATGGGCTAAATGAACATGATGAACAACTCACCGTGTGGCTGATTAGCTAATCAGTTGCCTAATCAGGCAGAGGCAGTGGCTGAGCACGCAAGGGGAAACAGAAGACTAGAGGGCTATATTGACATTGCAGAGCTCATACAGTATTTATACATTGCAGATCATCATATTTCAATAATATGGTGAGATAGTAAGACAAAAGCGAGATGGTAGAGTAAAAATAATCAGTAGACTGTCAGTACATTCTGAGATAGCATAACAAGACATCGTGCCTGATAATGGGCTTCAGACTTTATGTAGAAACTTGCTGAAAGCATCTGGCATTGTAGAGAGATTGTTATCAGAGCAGGTAAAGATGTTTTGATGCATTCCAAGGCATCCCATTGTGTGCTGGATGGATTGGGCTTTCACCACTCACACTTGTGCTCCTGCATGGATCCGGAAACTAGATGAAAATGTGGTAAGACAATACTGTGCCCCAACAAAGGCAGTGTGTCCCAGAAATTATTGTGGGAGTGTCTGAGACACATCCCAAGATCAAAACTGATCCACCATAAGGTGGGCTCGGATCTCTGTGGCTGGCAGCTTGGGCCCCATACTGGGGTGCTCCCCCCGAATCTGTGATTTCCATCACACCCCTGCAGGTGAGACAGAGTCCAAGGGTGGCTGTGTAGAAGTTGATCTTCCATTTCATAAGTGCCAGATGAAATGATACTGAATATTGATATGCTTGGTATGAGCATGGTAGTTGTCTGTGGTTGCAAGCATGAGTGTGGCTTGGTTGTTGTGGAACATAGTGGTTGGAGTGGTGAGTGAGGGAATGAGTTCAAAAGGAATTTGTGCAACCAGGTTTGCCTCCTTGGCCATGCGCATTGCTGTGATGTATTCAGCTTTGTCAGTAGATAGAGTGACAAGCTCCTGATTGTGTGAGCTCCATGAGATGGTGCTGCCATTGATAAAGAATGTGTAGCCCGAAATTGCATGGCGATGGTCTTGGCTCACCCCATCTGCATCAGTATACCTTATCAGGTCGTGGTAGTCTGCACCATATAGCTGTGTGAATCTGCATGCCATTAATGGTGCCTTGTACTTGTTGATTGTGCCATCTGGCAATCACTTGACATCGGTCCATGTTCTGGCCTGTTGTAGCATTGTGATCTCATGATCCATAGCCTGCTGCCCTTTGTGGCCAGTTCAAGTGTAATTGAGCTTCATGTAGAGTCTTCAGATTGCCTTGGGCATCTTGTATTGCCATGAAGGTGATGCCGTCAATTGGAACCGTACTGAGAATGAAATCTTGAGCATCCATGTTGTTGGTACATACAGACAAGTATTCTGCATTTGGGTGCCACATCTGGAATCCTGGTTTGGCCTTCTTGCCCTTTCCATCTGTGGATCCCTTGCCCTTGGTAAGTTGCTTGATATATTGCAATGGCTTTGATACCTGCATGGACACCCTTGTCGCTTGAGTTGTGCTTTGCTTTTGAGTCTGTGGTGCCATAGTTGTGTGCTGCTGCTGGGAGTATTGGCAGATCAATTTGTGTGCTAACAAGTGGTATTTGCACAGTTGAGACTAGGGGCATGAACTTGACATCATGCTCCACCAATATTCTGTGTTTGTTAGGCTGATAAATGTGATGTTCGTGTGTACTGTCCTCGTCATATCCAATCCAATGTGCCTCTGTGCCATGCACCTCCAACCTGGAGTTTGGTGTGTGGACCCACACCCATTGTCCCCACTCTGGGATGTTTTTGAGACTTGGCTTGTGCTTGTTGAGTTGCTCATATGGTGTGACTTGCCTAAGCACTTTGGTTGAGGTCTGGTTCTTGAGCCATGCTGCAAAAAGAGTTGCCTCCCCTTCCTTGTCTGAGTGGAGTCACTTGATGCAAACTCCGTGTTGCATTTGAGCCCAGTTTGTGAATCCCTTGTATGCTTGAAGGGCTTGATCCTTAGTCTTGAGTAGATTGATCTTCATGTAGCATGTATGGTTGTAAATTGGTGTAGATCTTAGCTTCAAAGGTGTCTGCAATATCTATGACACACTCCTTGTTGATAACCTTGTGGGTCATTTTTGTGTGCTCGCAAGACAGGCATTATAAATGATGGCCTGGTGTTGTCCAGCTGAAATCTAGTGATGATGTTATTGTGGATGAGAGTCTGTATGGTGTTGGGTGAAATGTGTCCAAGTCGCCTGTGCAGGGTAAGCATGTCTATCTGCTCACATTTTTCTGCTGCCATGTAGGCATGTTTGACTTTGTACAGTCTGTTGGGACTGGCAAGAATATTCCCAATGATGTCCTTCCTATTCTTGATCTTGCAGTTGTTCCCTTCAAAAGATCCAGGGCATGGAGCACATCTGTAAAATGACCTCTATCGCCCTTTGTCCATTCAGCACCTGAATCTGGATGTCCCCTTGGCCAACTGCGTAGAAGACACCCTTGTCCACCACCATTATTGGGCACAGATTGATGTGTTGATATGTGACAAACTTGTCTTGGTATGGCGTCATATGTCGGGATGCACCAGAATTGTACAGTACAGTGTAGATCCATTTATTGGGGTGTGCAGTGCTGGTTGCTGCTGCCACTGCTGTGATGTTGTCCTCCATGTTGATGACTTTGATTGCAGTCCACAACTCATCTTCAGTCTTGTCTGAGGCCACAGCCACATTCTCTTGTATGCCACCTTGCCTGTACCTAGGCCCTTGGCCCTCCTTGCCCCCCACCCTTCGCCCAACAATTGGCCTTGATATGGCCCTTCTTGTGGCAGTTGAAACATTTGACATTTGTCTTGTCCTTGGGCTTGCAGGTTGATGTAACAAACAATCCATCTTGGCCATTCCTGCTTGCTTCCTATCTGAGTAAGCACTTATCATAAAGCATTGCATAGCATTTTGTACACCAGATCAGGAGTGATTGTAGTCTTGTTCATGTCAGCACTTGTGGTGAATAATTCAAGAAGTTTGTCATATGTCGGGGAAAGGGGTACGATAAGGATTGATGCAAAGTTGTCATCCATGATTGGCTTGCCCATATCTATGAGTCACTCCCGGAACTCCTGCAGTTGGTAGAAATGGACACGGACGTCCTTATCCTCCTTGCACCTTGTGTTTTGGAGTTTCCACCAGGCACTGATTGTAAGTGCACTCAATTGTCCCTTGTACATACCTTTGAGCTGGTTCCACATATCCTTGGCATGGGCCGCTCACTTGATACAAAGATGAATGCCGTCTTGGACAGACATACCTATTAGGTCCTTGAATGCAAACTTCTCTGCACCTCACCACTCTTGACCAGTGAGCCCTCCTTTGGAACTGGTCATAGCGTATCTTGCTGGCAATATAGTCGCCATGAGATGTTCAGACAGCCCTCATGTCCTGAATATGACTATCATGTGCTCTCGATAGAGCACCCAGTTTGCCACATCTAGGGCTAGTCTTGCAATAGTTGATTTTGTCTCTTCTGTTATTTTGGATCTTGTTCTTGATGCGGCACACATAGAGTTTAAAAGTCCGGTTGAGTCCAGTCTTTTGCACATTTTGGGCACAACTGGGACTGCAACCAGTTGCACCTGGAGCCAATTTCTCAAAGACTGGACTAGGACCTTGCCCAACCTGTTTGTCAAGAATCGCTGACGCTCGACTCTTGATAGAGTTCGCAGTAGCGTCTCACCTGTTCTGGAGTGCTGATTGATATAGCTCAATCACTAAGCTTCGGTATTCCTTGGAGGTTATCCAAGGGGAGCGAGAGTTGTTTAGACGATGAGAAGGGTCACTCCGATAGGTGAGATGATAGTCAGCAAGACCAGTGTTTGATTAAGTCGAGCTTGGCTCGACTCTACAACTGCTGAGGGGTTTAAATACAAGTCTGCTACTTAGGGATTTGTAAGTAGCAAGTACGATCAATAAGCAGTCTTCTCAGGCCTGTCAGCTCTCTCTAAGTATCAGTAAGCTATGATATTATAGAGTGCGTTTTTTGGACTTTTGGAACAATAACATGGGAACAGTCAGTCATCCTATCAGTAAGCATATCAGCATTAGGCCACAGTAAGTCCCACAGAATGTCAGAACAAAGGCACCGCACATCAGAACAATAGTGAGTCTAGGCATGCCACTTGCATCCAGACTTCTTGCAGAAGGCCCAGTGCATGCAGGCATGTTTGGGGATGGGAATAGGCGTGGATCCGAAGGAGGGGGAATGAGTTCTGAGACCAGGAGATATGGCTTGCCCTGTAGATTGAGGTAAGTCCATAACATCATCTCCTCTTTAAGGTTGAGCTTTCCACAGCTCTCAGTCACCTCGATCTTGGGCCTCCCAGTCAATGTAGTTGTTATAGTCTTCTCCTCCTTCGAGGTGATAGTCCTTCTCTGCCTCCGCTTTCTCCCGGTCCTCCCTCTCCTTCCTTTCCTTCTCTCGTTGTTTTGAGCGAAAGAGCTCTACAACAACTCCCATGCGCGTGAGGGGGTAGGCATCTTGGGCGTGTTTCCAGGTACAGTTCCAGACCTCCTGACACATGGTCAGGTATTCATCGGTCATGGGGAATTTATCCTGAGATAAGATGTGAGGGCCGAGTCTGGGGCTCTCATTGGGGGTAAGAGTTGGAGTTCCTCGTCCTTTCCCTTTGCGTGCAGCAGAGGATGCCACCATGCAATGCGGGGTTGACTGCCCTCTCCCCCTCTTCGGTCCCTTGGATCTAGTAGGCGAGTGAGGGCTGGAGGCATCTTGACTTCCTTCTCCAGGAAGCTGGATATGGACTCCTTGGATGGTCTCCACTGATCCATTGGCAGGTGGATCAGTGGGAGTGGCAGGAAAGGGCTGTAAGGTTTTTTGGATACGGTCTTGACTTTCCTGCGCTGTTGTTTCCTCCACTTTGCGTTGGAGATAGGCGTAAGGGCATCGGGGCACCTTACCAATGTGTCGGGGCAGGACTGTGCAGAGCCCTCCAGGTCAACACCTGTTATGGGGATCATGGCATTGATCCTCTGTGTGTCCCGCCCCAAGGCCATGATAGTAGCAGTTCTTGAGGACCTTTGGTGTGTGGGGCAGGTGATACCTCTGTCCCATCCCCATACTCATTAGCCAATCTCCCCCTTCCCCAGGAGAGATCAACGCTTTTGGGTCTCTGTTGTCGTAGGCTTCTCTGATCCTCTCCAGGGTTTGGGCTTTGGTGAGATACCTTTTGGCCTCCCGGATTTCTGACTCGACGTTCCGCCTCTTTCGGTCGAGTTCAACCCACTTGTTAGTGAGTGCCTGCGCTTCTTTGCTGAGTCGCTCTTGCTCTAGATCGAGATGCTTCTTCTCGGTTGCTGAGGCCTGAAGGCGATATATCTCTGTGAAGACTCCATTATCATTGATCAGTTCTGCCCCTCTGATCAATGATCGATCTTGGAAGTAATACTCCAGTTGGAACTTCTCTAGGTCTTCTTCCTTGCATTCCCAAGGAAAGATCCTTTGGCTGGGAGCAGGATGGAGACTTTCCCCATACTCTGGTTCTCCCTTCCCCATGGTGCTGAACACCTTGGGATCTCCGTTCTGGATCAGGAACTTCTGGTATTTTGCTCCCTTCCATTTATACATTTCTTCTTGCAGCACTTCTGTTTTGGTGAAACTGCGACTCGGGTTCTACCTGACCCACCCTTCTCCTGGGTGGTTGTCTTCTTCTTGGTTCCCTGCATGACCAACCAGTTCAGGTGTGGCCTTCTGGCTGGTGGTGGTGTGTGGCGAAGCTGGGGTAGGGGTGATTTCTTCCTCCAGGGATTGGCTGGTACTGGCAGGTGTCCGAGGTGGGAGACCAGTCTGCCCCTCTGTGAGGGTTGCACCAGCTCCTCTTGCCCCTTCATCAGGGGATTCGGAGGCAGGCTGGACAGGTTCTTGGAACCCCAAAGCTTCACCTCCGGCACTGCTACCTTCCCAATGTGCCGATGATCCTTCGTGTGCTTGGGTGATTCCAAGCCCTGGCGGTATCTGGAGCTCTTCGACACTAGGGATGCTTCTTTCCCTGCTTGTGGACGCATCCTCCCTTTGAGGGGGAATTTGGAGGATCTCGGGTGTGTTGGGACGGGTGGATACTACTGAGATGTGTGAGAGAGTGGGCGAAGGGGCCGTAGACATGTGGGCTAGTGTGAGTTGGGAGAAGGCTTGGGTGAGGACTGTGATGGAATGATGGGTCTCTTCGCTGTCCATTGACCCTTCCTTTTGTACCCTTGCAGTTCTTATAGCCGTGGGATGTTCTTTGTGATATTCCTCAATCAGTTGTTGTGCGAAGATATCTTTTTTATCTTGCCAGGTATTCTCTGCTTCGGGATATCCTTTCCACTTTAAGAGATATTGCAGTTTCTTCATCTTCCCATATCTCCAAGAGTCTAATACCTTTTCGACCTCCCATTCTTCTTGTCCTTCGACCAGGTCTGGTAATTGCTCTTCATAATTAGGCCCGTGTTCCTCTGTCTCCTTGTATGGTGTTAGTAAACTTGCATGAAACATGTTATGAATCTTCCATTGTTCTGGAAGGTTCAATCGATAAGCCACAGAGCTTATGACTTCCGTGACTTCGAAGGGGCCATATCGTTTGGGTCTCAGTTTGGTAGTCGGATGAGTCGTGTGGATGTTCTTTGCCTCGAGCCATACCTTCTTGTCCTTCTGATATTCTTTGAACTTTGTGTTTTTCTTCCACAATGATTGTGCCCTCTTCATGGCTTCCTGTGCCTCTCTCCTTGCTTCCTTTATCCTCGTGTTGTACCATTCTATTCTGGGCATTTCACTTGGGCGCTCCAGCTGATGCGCCCTCGGCACATACCCCATCCATAGATCATAAGGGGCTTTCCCTGTTGTGGCCGATACTCGTGCATTCAGCATATACTGCACGACTGGGAGGTAGTCTGCCCAGTTTGTTTGTTGGTAATTGCAAAAGATTCGTAAGATGTCTTTGACATTCTGATTTGTTCTTTCTGATTGCCCATCTGTTTGGGGGTGATAGGCGCTGCTGATGTTCTGCTCTATCTCCAGTTGGGAACAAACTTCCTTCGCGAAATTACTAGTGAATCTTGTGTCCCAGTCTGAGATGATTTTGCTGGGTATTCCTACAAAGAGAAATACTCGATTCTTGTATTCCTTTGCCAGCTCTTCGGCATTCATCGTCTCTCGACATGGTATCAAGATGACACCTTTGGTGCAATTGTGATCGGTGATAGTCAGGATTGCGCCGTACCCATTTGAAGTGGGGAGTTTAACGATGAAATCCATAGCCACTGTCTGGAAGGGGTGTGCATCGGGTTCTGGATTGATTGGGTATAATCCAGGGGTGTTCCTGTGGTGTATAACTTTATTTGACTGGCACGTTGCACATCCCTTTATGTATCCTTCGATGAATTTGCCCATTCCTGGCCATCAGTAATATCGCCGGAGATCTTGCTGCGTTTTAGCTCACCCAGGGTGTCCAGCTGTAGGCCCATCATGGTAGATCTCCAGTAGGCTTTTCTGGATCTGTTCCGGCCTTGGTATTACTATGGCTTGCTGATGCCAATAGTACCCCCTTCTCTTTTGGATACCATACTTCGTCTCCCATTCTCCAAGGATTACAGTGTTCTCCTTTCGTTTCTGTTGTTTTCGGACTTCCTCCTCGACCGCCATTGGTCTGATGAGTTTGATAAACAAGTGGTCTGGAAGGGGTATTGCCTTGATCTCCTCCCCTTCTGATGGTATGTGATCTGATCTTCTTGATAAGGCATCTGCAATGGCATTCTTCTTCCCAGGCAGGTGGCAGATGTCGAAATCAAACCTTGCTAAAAAGGTTATGTACCTGGCCACCTTGCCGGAGAGTTTTTGCGCCTCCCTGTGCTCGGTTAGGTTGGCATGATTGGTGTAAACCTTGACTCGGTGCGGGGAGCCTTCTAGAAGATATCTCCAGAATTTGAACGCTCTGATGAGGGCCAGGAATTCCTGATCATAGACGTCATAATTCCTTTCTGCTTGATTGAGGGCCTCTGAATGGTATCCCACTTCCATCTGCTTCCCTGCTTCGTCTCTTTGAATGAGCACTGCCCCTGTCGCATAGTCTGAGGCATCTATTTCCACTTCGAAGGGCTTATCAGGGTTTGGGTGACTTATTTGAGGATCGGCTTCGATCTTCTTGATAAGACTGTCCAAGGCAATCTCCGCTTCCTTGGTCCACTCGAACTTTTGCCCTTTCTTGATGGTGGCAAAAATGGGCCTGGCCATGTGGGCGAAATTTGGTATGAACCTCCTTTGGTACTGTAAGACTCCCATGGTTCGCTGGACGTCTACCTTGCTCTGGAGAACCTGAGGCCACTTGCTGATCCCATCTCGTTTGGCTGGATCCACCCTCATCTTCCCGGCTTCGACTAGAATTCCCAGGAATTCCATTTGTGTCTGTTCCCATTGACACTTTGCTGGTCGTAAATGATATCGATGTTTGGCCATCAGTCCAAGTAATTCGTGTGTGCACTGCTTATGTCCTTCCTTCCCTTTAGGCATCTTCTTGCTGGCTATGAAGAAGTCGTCCATATAACTGCCTGCTGAAGTGTCCATGTGATCGAACCACTTGTCTCTCCATGGCCTAAAGTCGCACCACATCAATCACGTCCATTGAGCTGGGGTGTTTTTCATTCCGAAATACAGCACTTTAGGTTGGTACGTCCCTAGTGGCGTTTTGAAGGGTGCTTTCTGTCGGTCTCCTTCTTCGATAGGAATGTTGTTATACCCCCATCTGATGTCGAACTTTGAGAAGATTTCCTTCCCCTCCATTTGTTGCAAAAGGTAGTCAATTCGAGGTAAGGGACCATTATCCCTTTTTGTCCATTGATTGAGTTTTCGATAATCGATGATGAGTCGTTTATCGGCACTATTCTTCTTGTTTATGAAGAATACAGGGGAGGTATAAGGCGAGGCCGATTCCTCGATAAATCCCTTTTCTAGCTCTTCTGCAAGGAACTTCTTCAGTGTTTCCGTTTCCAGTTTGGTTAAGGGGTAGACTTTGCAGTCTAACTGTTCCAGAGCTCCTGGTAACAATTCCACTGTGGCATTTGGGTTTCGGTTCGGCGGAAATCTCCTGGCTGCTTCCTTGGAGAAAACTTCCTTGTACTTTTGGTATTCCTTTGGCACCTCGTGTAATTGTATGGTGCCCTTCTGATGGTATTGTTTGGCCATTTCCTGAGATATGGTCGTCCTTCTGACGTAAATTGTTACGCTCCTGCGGGCGCAAGGGCCAGACGTTGGCAGTTTGGGGTCCGGGTGCGCGTTAAGCAGCACTAGAAGGTCTTTAGTCAAATGGGGGCTGGTCTCCCTACTCAGCGAGCACTTGCAAAGCAAGGCTAAATCGATAGGCAAGTAAATGCGGTCTGTGCAAGGGTCTAAGTTGATGATGAAGTGATCCCCCTCCTCGGAAGGTCCTTGCCAGTAGTTCTTGAGTCGAAGTCGGTCCAGTGGCCTTCCCACTTTGTATGCCAATGACCAGAAAGTCGCAAGATTGATTCTAAGTCAGGCTTAAGGCCCAACTGTGAGTTATACAGGTTTATATACATGTCGCAGTCCGTCTAGGACGCTTGGTGAGTCAGGTAAGTAAGAATAGTAGCAAATGGCCTTAAGGGCTCTTAGGTCAAGTCAGAGTAGTAAGCGAAGAGACAATAACAAGTACTAGGGTCCGAAGGTAGTAGCGATGGAATGAGTCACGATAGCTAAGCGAAGATAACATGATGGTAGCTAGCGGAGAAGTTTTATGGAAGGGTAGGTAGGTAGTCCGAGGGCGTAAGAAGTAGCAAGTGAGATGGGAACAAAGATGGGGGAAAAGATGGGTAGTGGTAAGTCCGAGGGGCAGATCGTAACATCACGCCCTTCCTAAGGAGCTCACTTACACGAGAGCTAGTCTTCTTCCATCGTGGTGGGGGACATGCCAGTGTCCTGGGCCCACATGTGAGGGAAGGCATCCAGCGGGGTGCCGAGACGTTTGGCGAGGCGTCCCATGGCAGGGGCTGGGCATTGGAGTCCACGGAAAGTGAGCCAGCTAGGGACTGAGCACTTGTTCTCATGGCATTGAACATGGGGGGTAGGGCATTGGAGCGACTCGTGGCCGGTGCTCTGGCAGTAGCAGCAGATTCCTGCCGAGGGGCAGTCTTTGCCAAGGTGGTGGCTCTGGGACTGCATGCATTCGAAGCAGAACATGGGCTCCAACATTTTTGGGCGGTGATAAGGGGCGAAGCGAGTCTGGGAGGAGGATGTGGGCATCTTTAGTATGGTGTTTGGCGGGCCTTGGCTGGCCTTGAGGGTTGGGACATGTCCAACGCGATAGGGTCTTTCGCTTTCAGGTTTGACCGCATAGACCTGATTGAAGACCCGGGTGCAAGCCTTGGCATGGATGAGGTGACGCTCCACTCTGACTAGAGCCTCTGTGTTCTCGAGTAGTGCTTCCTCGGCGGCTTGGAGACGGCGGAGCAGTGTAGCATGGCGCGCTTTGCGCGACCTATAGCGCACCAGGTCCGCAGTGAGGCCAGGGTCAGCGATGTTGTGGACTGCCCGGTCTACGAAGTCCCTCAGACTGGACTCAGGGTGGAAGACATTGAGGTGGTTGTCCCTGATCTGCTTGTCATTGTCGAAATTTGGTTGAAGCTGGGGGCGAGCGTGGAGGGCGAGGCGATAGATAGGGCCGTTTTATGATTAGTCCCCTCTACATATGTTTCTTCCCCGTCGAAGACATAGCGGATGTAGTTGGTGGTGACTTGATCTTCCCCGTCGTCAATAATGACCGGGTAGTGATTGGTTTGCCCAAAACTGTACTCAATCCAGTTGCCACCTGGACGTTCTGGGTGATTGGTGTGCTCCTCCTCCTCGTTCTCGCTCGAGTCGGGGACTGATATGGCTGAGGGGGAGTTCGCTGCGATGATTTCGCCTTCTTCTGGCAAGAAGGGTGCGATGTCGGTCATGGTGGCTGTGGATAGTCTTTTGAGAAACGTGTAGAGCCCCTTCCTAGCTTCCCCCACGGTGAGGAAGTCAGCTAGGTCCGTGGGGGTCTCAGGGAGCCGAGCGAGTTTTCTGATCGGTGGCGTGGTGGTAGAGTAGCCTCTATAGGTAGAGAAGGACTGGGGATACGCCCCATGGGCTTCTGAGTATGCCCTCATCCCTTGGGCCCAGCGCCATAGTTGCTGCAGTTCGATCTGGTTGACAAGCCCAGCACCAAGCCCAGCAGCAGCAGCAAGAGCAGAGCTAGTAATAGGAGGGCTTCTCGGTTGATTATCAGGATGGGGGCCGGACTCCCTACTCGGCGAAACCTGGGGACCTCCTGTGGGGGTCCTGTTATCATCATGTGGGTTGCTTGAGGTGGTATTGGGGTCGGTAAGACTCGGAGGTGGTATGGGGGCGGTCGGGATGTGTTCTTGCGAGGGGGCATTGCTTTGGGCCATGTAGTGGTTCTTAGTGGTTGTGGTAGGGGCAGTAGTTGACACGACAGTAGTAGAAATGGATACCGCTGTGTTCTTTCTCAGAGCGGTGGACGAAGATGTTGCTGTTGGGGTATTTGCGGACTGCTTCTCCCGAGAGGACTTGGGTGAAGGTGGCTGGTCCCTTGAGGGTTTGATAGCTGTAATCGAAGAGGTTGTTGCGTGCCAGGGTGGGTCGAGGTGACTTGAACGGATGGCCATTTTATGAGTATTCCTCCGGGTTCTTATACTCCTGTGAGGCTGGTGCTCCGCGGTTTTTCGTTCATAGTCGGTTATCAAGTCCTCGGCATGTAGGTCTTCCTTGGCAACCCATTGATCGTGTGCTGGTGAATATCCTTTCCATCTGACGAGATATTGCAGCTTCTTTCCTTGGCCGTGGGCTCGCTTGCCAAGGATTTGTTCTACTTCCCACTCTTCTTGTCCTTCTATCTCCTCGGGTGGTGGCTCTATAAAGTTCTGTCTGTGTTCCTCGGTCTCCAAGAATGGGGTGAGTAATGAGGCATGGAAGATGTCATGAATTTGCCAGGTTTCAGGGAGGTGGAGCTTGTATGCCACGGACGAAATTTTAGCAGCTACCTCAAAGGGTCCGTACCGCTTTGGGGATAACTTTGCACTATCGTAAGGTCGCCTGATGTTTGTCCCTTCCAACCAGACTTTTTCCCTTCTTCGTAGCCTTTAAACTTTGTTTCTTTGATGAGTCCTTTCTGCGCTTTGCTTATGGCCTCTTGGGTGGCAGTTCGGACTTCCTTAATGTGTTTCAGCCTTGTGTCGATGTCGGGGATGTCGGTCCTTGTTGTCGGTTGGTGTGCTTGAGGGGTGTAGCCGATAATGAGGTCGTAGGGTGTTTTCTTTGTCGTGGAGTGTGGCCAGGAGTTCCTTGTGTATTGAGCGAGTGGTAGCCAGTTTGCCCATTGATTTTGTTGGCTTGCGCAGTAGAGGCGAAGGTATTGTTCCAGGGATTGGTTTGTGCGTTCACTTTGCCCATCGGTTTGAGGGTGGTAGGCCGTGGAGATGTTCTGTTTGATCCCTAATAGCCGGCAGAGTTCTTTACCGAAGTTTGAGGTGAACCGCGGATCTCTGTCGGATATTACCTTGGTGGGTATCCCATAGTGGGGGAACACCTGCGTAGCGTAGAGCTTTGCCACTCCTGCAGAGTCAATTGCTTCGTTACAGGGGATGAAAATTGACGCTTTGGAGCAATCATGGTCAGTGATGGTCAAGATCGTGTCATACCCTTGGGATTCTGGCAGTTTTACAATGAAATCGAGGGCGATGACTTGGAATGGGAGCGCTTGGGGGTCTGTCGTGATTGGGAAGATTGCTGGTTTGTTGGGGTGCGTGTTGATCTTTGACATTTGGCAGTTTGCGCATCCTTTGATGTAGGCTGTAATGAACTCCTTCATTCTTGGCCACCAGTAGAAGGTCGAGAGCATCTCCAAAGTTTTGGAAATTCCAGGGTGCCCTGCAGTTGGTGAGTCGTGAAATAGTTTTGTCACCCCCCTCTTAAGATTGTTGTTTCCCACAACAACGAGTGCACCAGCTCTGGTCCAGATATCTCCGTACTTTTCCAGCTTGTGGGTGGCTCTCCATCGTCGTATGGTTGCGTGGTCGATAGTCTGTGCTTTCATTATCAGTTTATCCAGGTCGAAAGCTGACCATTCTGCTCCATCTTCCAGTTGGACGCTTCGTGCTTTCATGGGTTTCGTGTCTTCTTCGTCATCACTTCCTACCAGTGTGTCATCTGAGTCGTAATCTTCCGCCTTTGTCCGTGTTGCTTGGTACGTGGTAGTTGGGGCTGCTGGGGAGGCGAAAAGGTGGTCAGGAAGGACAATTACCAGTTCATTGTCCTCCTCTGGGACTAGGTCTGGTCGTCTGGATAGTGCGTCTGCTCTGTTTACCGCTCCTGGCTTGTATACTAACTGTATATGGTAGTCAGCCAGTTCTGCGATGTACCCGTTGACTCTTGGCCCCAACTTGTGCGGTTCGCGATAGTACTGTAGGTTTGCGTGATTGGTGATTACCAGGACTGGGTAGGTGGAGTTTCGTAGAAGGTGTTTCTAGCACCTTAGTCCTCTGATGACTGCCAGTAGTTCCCTATCATAGATAGGGTAGTTCTGTTCCATTTTACTGAAGGTTTGGGAGTGAAATCCAATGGGGCGAAGCAGGGGGTTTCCCCTGCGATCCCTCCGTTCTTTGTCTGCTTGGTAGAGGATTGCTCCTGTTGCGAATTGAGAGGCGTCAACGTATGAGATGAATTGCTGGTCCGGGTCTGGGGGAATTAGCACTGGTTCAGACGTTACCAAGCCTATGAGGCGTGTTACTGCTTTGGTACAGGCTGTATTCCATGCGAATTCTTTCCCTTTTTGTAGTAAGTCTGTAAGTGGTTTAGCAATGTGGGCAAAATTTGGGATCCAAGGGCGATGGTAGCCTAGAAGTCCCAGTGTGCTTCACACTTCTTTGACGTTCCGGAGTGTCGTTGGCCAGTCTGTTATACCTGCGATTTTTGCTGGGTCGATCATGAGCTCACCGTCCTTGACCCTTATGCCTAAGTAGTCGATTTCTGTCTGGTTGAATTCGCACTTGGCTGGTTTGAGGTACAGGGAGTGTTGTTCCAGGATGTCAAAGTAAAGGTGGCAGATTTCTTCATGTAGTGCTTCTTCCCCTTTTCCAGTCATGACAATGCAATCGTCCATGTAGTGTCTGAACTTTCCGGGGTATTTAGCATATAATGGTCGCAAAACATCATTACCCATTCTGGTGAAGGTGGCTGGAGCGTTGCATAGTCCAAATGGCATTACAACCCATTCGTATAGTCCTCTGCTTGTCTTGAATCCGGTTTTGTAGGTGTCTTCCGTCCTGATGCGAATGTTGTTGTATCCCGCTCTGATATCGAACTTACTAAACAGAGTTTTGCCCCTCAGGTCTTCCAAAATTGATTGGATGCTGGGGAGGGGTGTGACGTCCATTACCGTGTATTCATTGAGCTTCCTGTAGTCATGTACGATGCGATGAGTACCATCCTTCTTTTTTACCGTGAATGTGGGAGATCCATAGCGAGATGAGGACGCTACGATGTAACCTTTGTCCAGGTTGTCATCGAGGTACTCGTCTAGGGCCTTTTGTTCGTCTTTTGACAGAGGGTACACCTTACTGTTAATTACCTCAGGTGCGTTGTCTTTTAGGTTAATCTCGTGGTCCCAGGGGCGGTGTGGTGGTAATTGCCTTGCCTCCTTCTCTGAGAATACTTTCCAGTGTCATCTGTATGCCGTAGGGATTGTTGCCTCCATGTTTACCTTGCTCGCATCATAGGCCTTTTCAGCCATCTGTTGGGCGAGTGTCGTTTTGTTAAGTTCCAGGGGTTCAGGGGTTACCTTCCTGATCGTCATGATCAGTTCGTCTCCTTCTTCCAGTTGAGCGATCGCTTCTTGCTGGATGTGTCGGATGTATTCCTTTTGCGTCATGTTACCTTTGACCAGAGTTTCCACTCACACTCTTGGTCCTTTTATTTCTGCCTCGGGCCAGTTGATTTCTGGGTTGAACTTGGCGAGCCAAGGGTACCCAAAGATAAACCTATCTTTTCCGAGGTTAGTAACATAGAAGCGAACCCTTTCCTTTGTATCTCCTCTGGAGACCATTAGGTCGCAGTAGTTGGTAACGCTTCCTGCTTTATTTTCGGTGCCATCGATGTTTCTTACCGGCCTTGCTTGTTCGAGCTTCTTGGTTCCGAGTCGCAGCCTTGCTACTGTTTTATAATTGATGAAATTTTCTGTTGCTCTGCTGTCGATAAGAGCAATCTCTTCTGCCTTGCCTTTGAACGAGTATAAATCAAACACTAATTTGACTGAGTCGTGTCTGGTTATGTACATCTTTCTTAAGCGTAGGGCCCTAACTATGGCAGTTAGTTTCGGGCCGGTTAAAAATCCTGCGTACCATCTGCTATGGCCATGCGCTTTTCCTCGTCCATGCCCTGCAGTATTCCCCATAGCTCTTTTGGATCCATGTTGCTAATGGTGTTTTTGAGGGATGGCTGTTCTTGTTCTTTGGGAGGTTCCTCTGCTTTTGCTGCTCTGATCGTTGTTCCTCCTCCTCCTTGTCCTTGCTTTCTTTGAGGGCAGAAGTGGCTGATGTGGCCGGGCTGTCTGCAGCGGAAGCACGCGCCTTTCTTGCTTAGTTCGGCGCGTTCTTGCTCGGAGAGGGGTGTAAACATACGCCCTGCATCTACATCCATTGGGACTACCTGGTTGTTGCCTTTGCTTTGATAGCTGGTTTGTGGGTGGCTGTTCTGGCTTCTCTGCTGAGGTGGGACATAGTTCCGAAGGCCCAGCATAGTTGCCCACTTCTTCTGTGCTTCTGTGCGGTTGTTATTGTTGCAAGTAAACGCGATCTCAGTTCTCAGAAAGAAGAACTACATTTGTGGCTAACTACCTGTTGCGAGTAAATGCGATCTATGTATGAGTTAGTCTGGTGTGAATACCTAGTAGTCTAATAGAGTACTAACCTCAGTTCTCGGAAAGAAGAACTGAGGACAACAAACCGATGTCGTAACGTTAAGTATCGTACGCATATTGGATGCCAAAGGGCGAAACGGGTAAGTGAATGTCCAAGGTATGTAAAGAAGAGTATGAAACAAATGAGTATGGCTATTACTACTATTGTCCATACATGGGACACGATGCGCGGGGGGGCTACCCTTCCAACACGCCCCCTCACCCCAAGCGGCGTAACCCCATTTTCCTTGAAAATTTCTCGTGCTTTTCGCGGCTAAGTCCTTTGGTGAGGATATCCGCGGTTTGGTCCCCGGTGGGGGTATACACGAGAGTGATCTCCTCGCCTTCTACCTTTTGCCGCAAGAAATGGTGTCGGACTTCAATGTGTTTTGTCCGGTCATGGAATTCAGGGTTTCTAGCAATGGCGATGGCGGATTGATTATCCATGTGGAGAGGGGTTGCCGAGTGAGGAGGGAGGCCAAGCTCCATGAGTAGTCGCCTGAGCCAAATGCATTCTTTTGCCGCATGTGCTGCGGCGATGTATTCGGCTTCAGTACTGGACAGTGCTACAGAGGGTTGTTTTTTCGAACTCCAACTGATTGCAGCTCCAGACAGCATGAATGCAAATCCGGAAGTGGATTTCCGGTCGTTCACATCGCTTGCCCAGTCGGCGTCCACGTATCCGGTGAGAGTCGAGCTGTCAGGGGTTCCGCGCTGGAATACCAAGCAACTGTTCTTGGTGGTACGGAGGTATCGGAATGCGCGGTCGAGGGCTTGCTGGTGGTCGTCTCCGGGGTTTGCAGCATGGCGCCCAAGTGTGGCAACTGTGTAGGCTAGGTCCGGGCGAGTTCCAAGCATGGTGTACATCAGTGCGCCTACCATGTGTTGGTATAGCTTCGCATTGACTTCTGGAGATGGGAGCTTGACTAAATGCTCATTAGGGAGTGTGGGGGTGGATATTGGACGGACGTCCGATTTCTCGAAACGGTCAAGAATCTCGTTGATGTATTTCTCCTGGGACAGAGCTATCCATCCTTCCAAACGGTTCCGAGTGATGTGTACCCCCAAAATCCAAGACATTTCTCCTAGGTCTGTCATCTCGTAGCGGCGCTTGAGCATGTTTTTGTCCTGGTTGATCACGCCTAAGTCTTTCGACACCATGGTAATGTCGTCGACGTACAGCGCGATGATTGAGAGCGTGTTGTTGTTGTTTCGGGAGAAGATGGCGTGGTCGGCTTCGGTGCGCTGATAACCCATCGTTTTGAGTGTGTCGCGGATATCTTCGTACCATACTCGTCCGCCTTGCTTTGTCCCGTACACTGCTTTCTTTAGATGTAGGACAGAGCCTTCAGGGACTTCAAGTCCAGGTGGTGGCTCCATGTAAATTTGTTCAGAGAGGTTGCCGTTGAGATAGGCTGATTTCACGTCCATTTGATGGACTTCAAGGTCTTGTTCAGCAGCAAGAGCGAGGATGGTCCATAGAGACGCTAATTTAGCGACTGGAGCAAAAGTTTCATCGAAATCGATTCCTTCGATTTGAGTAAAGCCCTGGGCAACTATTCTCGCCTTGTATTTTTGTATGGCCCCATCAGGGCCACGTTTAATGCGGAAAACCCATTTGCTACCCACAACCTTTCGGTCTTTGGGGCGCGGGACAATCTCGTAGACCCCCATGTGGTCGAATACGCTCATCTCGGCCATGCAGGCTGCCTCCCATTCGTTCGCATCTGGGCGAGCCATCACTTCGGCATAGGATCGAGGGTCAGTGAGTGGTTCCCCATCGGCCAGGTTTGCCTGTGCGATCTTTGGTTTACGTGGGCCGTAGGAGGTGACAGAGTAGCGAGGGTCGTCATCACGGATGGGTGGTTGTATCGTCCGCTTAGGGCAATTCGCAGCGAGTGAGGTGCTGGTTGTGGGCTCTGGTTCGGTCGGTACGATTTCTATATCACCTTCTTCTTCGTCGGTCTCAGTTCCGTCTGTGTGATTGGGTTCGAGGATGACACGCTCGAAGAGTGGCGCAGGGCCCCCTTCATCGAAGACGACGTCGCGGGACTCGAGGAATCGACGGGAGGTGCGGTGATAAAGGCGATAAGCACGGCGATTTGGCGCGAAGCCTACGAACTGGCATATGAGTGAACGGGCAGAGAGTTTGGTGCGGTGCTTTTTGGGAACATGGACGAATGCCCGAGCACCAAAAACTCGCAGACGTGATACGTCTGGCTTTGTACCGCTCCAACATTCTTCGGGCGTCATGTCGTCCAGTGCTCGTGTGGGAGTGACGTTGTGTATATGCGCAGCATGCAAGGCCGCTTCGAGCCAAAAGGAATCGGGGAGGTCAGCATCATCTAGCATTGATCGGACTCGCTCAAGGAGTGTCCGGTTCATTCGCTCCGATACGCCGTTGTGTTGAGGCGTGGCTGGTGTGGTAAGTTCCTGACTAATCCCTTTGTCCTGCAAGAAGCGAGTTACCTCGCGGCTGTCGTATTCGCCACCCCCATCTGAGCGAACAATTTTGACTTTGTGCCCGGTTTGCAGCTCGGCGTGCGCAATAAACACTTTGAGCTGGTGAAGTGCTTCGGACTTTTTTCGTAAGCCCGCTATACCGACTTTTCGGGATTTATCGTCGGTGAAGGTTACAAAATACTCGAAACCATGGTGAGTACGAGTGGGTTGCTTCCCGCAGAGATCCGAGTGGATTCGCCCGAGTATGACATCGGAGCGATCTTCAGCGATTTTGCTGATCTCGGCTCGGGTCTGTTTGCCTTTGAGGCAGGGTTCACAAGGGTGAGTGCGTGGCGATTTGTCTGAGATTTCCATCCCTTTGACCATCCCTTTTTGCAGCATTCGAAGCACGGCATCAATGTGTAGGTGACCAAAACGTCTGTGCCAGACATCAAGGCTTGCCTTGGACACGTTGGATCGAGCAGCGAGGGCATAGATCAGGGCATTATCGCCTTCTGATGGGAAATCTTCCACACCAGCGATTCGGGCAGTTTCAGGTCGGGGGACTTGTATGTCCATCACGTACAGTGTTCCGCGCCGGTGGCCCTCGCAAATGAGTTCCCCCTGCTCGTTGAGGACGCTGCAGTGTTTCCCTTTGAAGCTGACTTCAGCGCCGCAGTCTGCGAGGTGTGGGACGGAGAGGAGATTCCCATGGAGATTTGGGACGTAAAGGACATCTTGGAAGATGCTGTGAGTCCATTTATTTTCTGCACGCATGCGGACGGTGATGCGGCCGACACCTGGTGCAGGTATCGAGCTTTCGTCGCCAAGAACAACGTTAATGGGGGACTGGAGGGGGACGTAGTGCGTGAACCATTCGCGGCGCGAACACATGGTGCGTGAGGCACCCGAGTCCATAATCCATTTATTTGACACATTTGACTCTTTCAATTCGGCCTGCGTTTTTAGGATGTGTTCTGTGCTGCCACCGCGTGTATTGCAAGGAGTCGGGTTCAGATCGGTTGACGCAAGATAAAGACAAGTGACACCAGACAGTGGTATGTCTGCCTGCGCCAAGTTCGCTGTAGCCGTAGAGGCGTTAGCGTTAGGGGCAACTGCGACATTTGCAGTTGAGGAGCTGGCTGCTTTGGCCTTCTCCTCTTGCTCCTTTTTGAGCTTTCGGCATTCCGACTTGTCGTGTCCGATGTATCTGCAGTGGGTACACCGTTTCTTGTCCTTGTCGTCTGACTTTTCCTTTTCTTTGTCCTTATCCTTGTCTTTTCCTTTGCCACGACCCTTTTTGGCTGCTGACTTGGCAAAGAACGCAGTTACAGACTCTCCCGAGGCGCGGATCCGACGTTTTTGGTCCTCAAGGATCCTTGTCGAGATGCGCTCGGTGGTCATGTCGGACGGCTCAATTTGGTACAAGATGCACTTAAGCGTTTCCATGGAGTCCGGCAGTGCCAAGACGAGTTGGTACGCAAGTGTCGTGTCGGTAACATGGTGACCGAGGGAATTAAGGGATTGGGCCGCCAGGAGTATGCGATTAATTTGCGGCTCCATTGGCTCCGAGTCATTCAGCGTGCTGCGGTACAGGTCGCTCATCAGGTGTGCGACTTGGCTTTCCCCTTTGCCGACATAACGTTTTACCAGGGAGGCCCAGCAGTCTTTTGCGCTGCTGCACAGGAGGACCTGGTTCATGGCCTCGCCCTTTACGCTCATGGCAATGAGTTGTTGTGCGTCGCGGTCCCGCAGGAACCAGTCGGCGTGTGCATCGGGGTCCGCGTAGTGGTCTGGTTTGGGGTAAGTACCCTCTACCACTTCCCATGTTCCGCGTAACTCGAGCGCTAACTTCATGCGATGTTTCCAATGCAGGAAGTCCACTCCGTTCTCCTCAAAAGGAGGAACGGCCGTTGCGGCATGTCTGGGCACGGCAAGGGGCGCCATACCTTGGTTGAGGTGTGGCGGTGCCATTTTGCTTGGTGCGGATGGTGCTGCGAATGGTAGGAACTTCGCAGGGGTCGTGGGCCCTGGAGTATGCATGTTGTCGTCTTCGAGCAGTCCCTGGGGTGGTGACTGAGCGTTACGTTTACGACCCATCTGTGAGGTGAGTGTATGCGGCGTTTTTGGGATTTTTAGTGGTATTAATTCAGAGACGTCCAGGTCTCATAATCTGTTGCGAGTAAACGCGATCTCAGTTCTCAGAAAGAAGAACTACATTTGTGGCTAACTACCTGTTGCGAGTAAACGCGATCTATGTATGAGTTAGTCTGGTGTGAATACCTAGTAGTCTAATAGAGTACTAACCTCAGTTCTCGGAAAGAAGAACTGAGGACAACAAACCGATGTCGTAACGTTAAGTATCGTACGTGTATTGGATGCCAAAGGGCGAAACGGGTAAGTGAATGTCCAAGGTATGTAAAGAAGAGTATGAAACAAATGAGTATGGCTATTACTACTATTGTCCATACATGGGACACGATGCGCGGGGGGGCTACCCTTCCAACAGTTATTTGTCTTCTGGATTAGGCCAGCGTTTTTGAGCTCCTTATACACTGTCTGGCGCTCTCTAGCCTTCTTTTCCCACTCCTCCAAGGTGGCTGGAGCTGGGGAGCAGTGGGTGATGATCTGGTGGAGTAACTTGGGTTGTAGCCCATCTTTAAATTTGGCTATAGCCCCTATGTCATCTCTTCGGTACCCTGCGGTCTCTCTGAGTCTTTCAAACTCGGCAGTGTACGTGTCAAGGTCATCTCCAGTCATCCTGAGTTCCTGGAACTTTTGGAGGGCGGTGAGGCGGGCATCGGTGTCGGTAAAGGCTGCCCTGAAGTCTGCCTCAAAGTCATCCCACAGGGAGTTGTCCTCCATTTTGCGTGTTCCCGTCCTGACTAGGTCATGGAGCCATATCCTTTTACTTTTGGCCCATGCGTCGACTTTTGGGCCAGTGATATAGGAGAGGCAGAGTGCTGTTTTGGTGAAGGGAACCTGGAAGATCTTTTTGTCCCAGTTGATGAGTTCGTAGCCCAAGAATCTATCGAGGAATTCTTCTGACTTGTCCCTATCTCCATTGAAGATCGGGGGTGCCAGTCCTACTGGGGCTCCGTTCCCTGGGTTTGTCTGTCCCATTGGTTGTGGGGGTGGTTCTACAATTGTGGTGTTGATTTGTTCTTCTTGTTGAGTCTCCATGTCGGTTACTGACTGTTCTTCTTGTTGATAACTGGGTTGGTACGTTTTAATCTTTCCTTCTTCTGCTTCCTTGTCAGTTTCTCTCCACCAACCTAGTCTGTTTGATCCTGGGGATAGTTGGTATTTCTTTCTGGTGTACCAGTTGGGGTCTTCGTCGTCTCCTTCTTCAAGGACAAACCAACGATCTCCTGTTTGAGTTACCCCTTCTTTATCGGTGTGTCTGAAGTTGTAGAATTCAACAGCTCTTTCTACGTTCTTGCTTTTGGTGTAGTAGCACTTGTGGCCTGGATTTGGGACCCAATATGCTTTCCCTTTTATGTGGGCTGGTAGGTCGTCTCTGGTTCTTCTTTGTACTGCGACTGGGGTGTCTGGATCTTCTGGTAGATATAGTTCTAGTGCGGCCAGCTTGTCTGTGGGGTTAAAGCCTGACTTATGTTACGCTCCTGCGGGCGCAAGGGCCAGACGTTGGCAGTTTGGGGTCCGGGTGCGCGTTAAGCAGCACTAGAAGGTCTTTAGTCAAATGGGGGCTGGTCTCCCTACTCAGCGAGCACTTGCAAAGCAAGGCTAAATCGATAGGCAAGTAAATGCGGTCTGTGCAAGGGTCTAAGTTGACGATGAAGTGATCCCCCTCCTTGGAAGGTCCTTGCCAGTAGTTCTTGAGTCGAAGTCGGTCCAGTGGCCTTCCCACTTTGTATGCCAATGACCAGAAAGTTGCAAGATTGATTCTAAGTCAGGCTTAAGGCCCAACTGTGAGTTATACAGGCTTATATACATGTCGCAGTCCGTCTAGGACGCTTGGTGAGTCAGGTAAGTAAGAATAGTAGCAAATGGCCTTAAGGGCTCTTAGGTCGAGTCAGAGTAGTAAGCGAAGAGACAATAACAAGTACTAGGGTCCGAAGGTAGTAGCGATGGAATGAGTCACGATAGCTAAGCGAAGATAACATGATGGTAGCTAGCGGAGAAGTTTTATGGAAGGGTAGGTAGGTAGTCCGAGGGCGTAAGAAGTAGCAAGTGAGATGGGAACAAAGATGGGGGAAAAGATGGGTAGTGGTAAGTCCGAGGGGCAGATCGTAACATAAATGGCTTCGCCCTCCTTGGGCTTGCCCAGACTCTTAATGGCCTTGATTTGCCACCTGGTGATCATGCAGTCTAGGTGTTTGTACATGCTGCTTTGGATCTTGACTGTGCCTTCAAGCAGCTTTCCCTTCCTCTAGTCTACTCTTGGGTTAAAGGTTCGGAGGAATGGGTATCCCAATATTAGATGGTCCTTCCCTAAGTTTGTGATGTAAAACTCTTGAAGGTCCTCTTGGTCATTGTAGGAGACTCTTAGGTGACAGTAGTGAGTCATTTCTCCCTGTTTGTTTTCTGTTCCATCGATGTTATAGACTTTGATTGGTTTGACTAGAGGCCACCTTCCAACCCTCATCCTTTTCCAGGTGATTTCGTCGATGAAATTTTCCATAGCTCCACTGTCCAACAGAGCTGTTTCTTCGGCCTTCGCATGAGCAGTTTGGAAGGAGAATGGTACATTCATAGAAGTGAGACATTTAATGTACATTTCTTGTTCTTCTCTGCTCATGCTAGTATTCCTAAGCCAGGCCGTCGGCTTGGAACTTCTCAAAAACCCTCGCTAATCAGTTTGTCGAACAGCTCCTCTTTTTCTTCGATGGTTAAGGCATTGATGTGTGCCATTAGCCCTCCTTTCCCTTTGATTGATCCGACCTTTGTGGATGCTTGGGACATTACTTCATCCTTGTCGTCTTCCACGGTAGACCCCTCTTCTTCAGCCTCCATGACTTTGGCTGAGGGCTTCTTCCCAGATGTTATCTTTCGGTCTGGGCAATTCCTGGACATGTGCCCTTGTTTTTTGCACCTGAAGCATCGTCCTTCACTCATTAGTTTCTTTTGCTCTTCAGATGTGAGCTGTTGGAACCTTCCTCCTGTTTGTGGGGGTCGGCCCTTGGGTTCAGTGTCGATGACATCTACATCCATAGCATCTGGGTCTCTGGGAGCTTTCTTTGGGATGGGGTGGTCTTTGAAGAATTGTTGGAACATGTTCTCTCGAACAGTGAGTCTGCCCCTTCCGAATCCTCCAGCTTCTTGCTTGATCCTTTTGGCCTTGACAACCTCTTTCCTAGCGGCCTCTTGCCACCCTTCAAGGTCATTGTCTGCTGGACAGTTATCCTTTCTTAAAATCGCAGTGGCCAACCAGGATTTCAGCCCCATTCTGAACGCTTGAACTGTCCCCTGATGATTTCTGTTTCACCCTAGTTTGGTGATGAGGGCATTGAAGGTGGAAATGTATTCGTGTAGGGGCATGTCCTTCTTCATGCTCAATGCTGACAGTTTAAATTGAGCATCTTCGAGTAGGCTATCGTCCTTCCAGGTGCTGATAAAGTCGTTCTTGAACCTTATCCAGTGTTGTTCATTGTCCGCATTCATTCCTCCAGTTACTCTATCGTTGGCAGCGTGGATCTGGGCTTTGGTCCATTCTCGAACCCTATCCCCTCTGATGTAGGTGATGGCCAAGGCTACTTGGCTCAGGGGTCGGGCCATTACTCTCTTGTGCGAATTGATCCAGGCCCAGACTGTGAAGTCATACATGAATGACTCTGCGTTTTTCCTGTTCCCATCGAAGATGTCTGGTAGGTGTCCATCCAGTCCTCCTCCTCCTTGGGCTGCTTGTTGCATCGCAGCAGCCATTGGTTGGAGGGCTGGGGGGCCACCTCCTCCTCCTGGGGGACCACCACCTCCTCCTGGAGGGTTTCCTCCTCCTCCTCCGCCACCTCCACTCCCATGTGCTGGGTTTGGTACTGGGATAGGGGTAAAGGTGGTTTGGATAGAGGGCCCTTCCTGTAGGCTTTGGAAGGTGACGTCTGCAGTTCTTTCTTCAGTGGAAGTCATTGTGGCCATTATGAGCTGATCGATGGCTTCGTTCAACCTTTGTTGTGGGCTGATATCGATTGTTTCCAGTTGCCTAGTGATGGTTTCTACTTCTGGCAACAGCTGTGTTTCGACGTGAAGACTATATTCACTTCTGTCCACTCTGTGTCTTTGCAGTATTGGAGTTCTTTCTCTTGAAGACTCTGACTGTTTGTCGGTACTCATGTCTTTCTCTGAAGAAGTATCCTTTCTTCTAGCTTCTTCGGTCTCGTAGGGTTCAGCTAATGTCCCCAATCCTTGTTTATTTGGGCTCTCGATGAGATCCTTTTTGGTCGTCCAAAATGTTCTTTCCTCTGGACTCCAGTAAGTGTAATACCACTGGTTGTTGATGTATTCCACTGGCACCCAAACTCCTCCTGTTCCTAGGATGGTGTAGGATGATTGGGCGAAGTCCTGTCTTATCAA
The DNA here is from genome assembly GCA_022376545.1 of Russula dissimulans. Lineage (NCBI taxonomy): Eukaryota > Fungi > Basidiomycota > Agaricomycetes > Russulales > Russulaceae > Russula > Russula dissimulans. The sequence goes on along the minus strand of WTXJ01000024.1, from coordinate 55,828 downwards.
CCAAAGGGCAATTCCTCTGAGTTCTAGAGGTAGGTTGTCTGATCTCCTGTTCTGGAAGTCTGCTGCTTCTTCGGGGTCCTCTGGGAAGCTTACGATTATTGATTCTCGTAGCTCCTCCTTCTGTTTCCCCTGGAGTTTTTTCAGAGCCTTCGTCTTGACTGGCTATTTAAAGCTCGACTTATGTCAAGAATTGCTAATGCTTGACTCTTGATAGAGTTCGCAGTAGCGTCTCACCTGTCTTGGAGTGCTGATTGATATAGCTCAATCACTAAGCTTCGGGGTTCCTTGGAAGTTATCCAAGAGGAGCGAGAGTTGGTTAGACGATGAGAAGGGTCACTCCAATGGGTGAGATGATAGTCAGCAAGACCAATGTATGATTAAGTCGAGCTTGGCTCGACTCTACAACTGCTGAAGGGTTTAAATACAAGTCTGCTACTTAGGGATTTGTAAGTAACAAGTACGATCAATAAGCAGTCTTCTCAAGCCTGTCAGCTCTCTCTAAGTATCAGTAAGCTATGATATCATAGAGTGCGTTTTTGGACTTTTGGAACAATAACATGGGAACAATCAGTCATCCTATCAGTAAGCATATCAGTATTAGGCCACAGTAAGTCTCACAGAATGTCAGAACAAAGACACCGCACATCAGAACAATAGTGAGTCTAGGCATGCCACTTGCATCCAGACTTCTTGCAGAAGGCCCAGTGCATGCAGGCATGTTTGGGGATAGGAATAGGCACGGATCCGAAGGAGGGGGAATGAGTTCCGAGACCAGGAGATATGGCTTGCCCTGTAGATCGAGGTAAGTCCATAACAGGATGCCACCATGCGACGTGGGGTTGACTGCCCTCTCCCCCTCTTCAGTCCCTTGGATCTAGTAGGCAAGTGAGGGCTAGAGGCATCTTGACTTCCTTCTCCAGGAAGCTGGATACGGACTCCTTGGATGGTCTCCACCGATCTATCGGCAGATGGATCGGTGGGAGCGGCAGGAAAGGGCTGTAAGGTTTTTTGGATGTGGTCCCGACTTTCCTGCGCTGCTGTTTCCTCCGCTTTGCGTTGGAGATAGGCGTAAGGGCATTGGGGTACCTTGCCAATGTGTCAGGGCAGGACTGCGCAGAGCCCTCCAGGTCAACACCTGTTATGGGGATCATGGCATTGATCCTCTGTGTGTCCTGCCCCAAGGCCATGATAGTAGCAATTCTCGAGGACCTTTGGTGTGTGGGGCAGATGGTACCTCTGTCCCATCCCCATGCTCATTAGCCAATCTCCCCCTTCTCCTGGAGAGATCAACACTTTTGGGTCTCTGTTGTCGTAGGCTTCCCTGATCCTCTCCAGGGTTTGGGCTTCGGTGAGATACCTTTTGGCCTCCTGGATTTCTGACTCGACGTTCTGCCTCTTTTGGTCGAGTTCAACCCACTTGTTAGTGAGTGTCTGTGCTTCTTTGCTGAGCTGCTCTTGCTCCAGATCGAGATACTTCTTCTCGATTGCTGAGGCTTGAAGGTGGTACATTTCTGCGAAGACTCCATTATCATTGATCAGTTCTGCCTCTCTGATCAATGATCGATCTTGGAAGTAATACTCTGGTTGGAACTTCTCTAGGTCTTCTTCCTTGCATTCCCAAGGAAAGATCCTTCGGCTGGGAGCAGGATGGAGACTTTCCCCATACTCTGGTTTTCCCTTCCCCATGGTGCTGAACACCTTGGGATCTCCGTTCTGGATCAGGAACTTCTGGTATTTTGCTCCCTTCCATTTATACATTTCTTCTTGCAGCACTTCTGTTTTGGTGAAACTGCGACTCGGGTTCCACCTGACCCACCCTTCTCCTGGGTGGTCGTCTTCTTCTTGGTCCCCTGCGTGACCAACCAGTTCAGGTGTAGCTTTCTGGCTGGTGGTGGTGTGTGGCGAAGCTGGGGTAGGGGTGATTTCTTCCTCCAGGGATTGGCTGGTACTGGCAGGTGTCCAAGGTGGGAGACCAGTCTGCCCCTCTGTGAGGGTTGCACCAGCTCCTCTTGCCCCTTCATCAGGGGATTTGGAGGCAGGCTGGACAGGTTCTTGGAACCCCAAAGCTTCACCTCCGGCACTGCTACCTTCCCAATGTGCCGATGATCCTTCGTGTGCTTGGATGATTCCAAGCCCTGGTGGTACCTGGAGTTCTTCGACACTAGGGATGCTTCCTTCCCTGCTTGTGGACGCATCCTCCCTTCGGGGGGAATTTGGAGGATCTCGGGTGTGTTGGGACGGGTGGATACTACTGAGATGTGTGAGGGAGTGGGTGAAGGGGCCGTAGACATGTGGGCTAGTGTGAGTTGGGAGAAGGCTTGGGTGAGGACTGTGATGGAATGATGGGTCTCTTCGCTGTCCATTGACCCTTCCTTTTGTACCCTTGCAGTTCTTATAGCCGTGGGATGTTCTTTGTGATATTCCTCAATCAGTTGTTGTGCGAAGATATCTTTTTTATCTTGCCAGGTATTCTCTGCTTCGGGATACCCTTTCCACTTTAAGAGATATTGCAGTTTCTTCATCCTCCCATATCTCCGAGAGTCTAATACTTTTTTGACCTCCCATTCTTCTTGTCCTTCGACCAGGTCTGGTAATTGCTCTTCATAGTTAGGCCCGTGTTCCTCTGTCTCCTTGTATGGTGTTAGTAAACTTGCATGAAACACGTTATGAATCTTCCATTGTTCTGGAAGGTTCAATCGATAAGCCACAGGGCTTATGACTTCTGTGACTTCGAAGGGGCCATATCGTTTGGGTCTCAGTTTGGTAGTGGATGAGTCGTGTGGATGTTCTTTGCCTCGAGCCATACCTTCTTGTCCTTCTGATATTCTTTGAACTTTGTGTTTTTCTTCCACAATGATTGTGCCCTCTTCATGGCTTCCTGCGCCTCTCACCTTGCTTCCTTTATCCTTGTGTTGTACCATTCTATTCTGGGCATTTCACTTGGGCGCTCCGGCTGATGCGCCCTCAGCACATATCCCATCCATAGATCATAAGGGGTTCTCCCTGTTGTGGCCGATACTCGTGCATTCAGCATATACTGCATGACTGGGAGGTAGTCTGCCCAGTTTGTTTGTTGGTAGTTGCAAAAGATTCGTAAGATGTCTTCACATTCTGATTTGTTCTTTCTGATTGCCCATCTGTTTGGGGGTGGTAGGCACTGCTGATGTTCTGCTCTATCTCCAGTTGGGAACAAACTTCCTTTGCGAAATTACTAGTGAATCTTGTGTCCCGGTCTGAGATGATTTTGCTGGGTATTCCTACAAAGGGAAATACTCGATTTTTGTATTCCTTTGCCAGCTCTTCTGCATTCATTGTCTCTGACATGGTATCAAGATGACACCCTTTGTGCAATCGTGATCGGTGATGGTCAGGATTGCGTCGTACCCATTTGAAGTGGGGAGTTTGACATGAAATCCATAGCTACTGTCTGGAAGGGGTGCGCATCAGGTTCTGGATTGATTGGGTATAATCCAGGGGTGTTCCTGTGGTATATAACTTTATTTGACTGGCACGTTGCACATCCCTTTATGTATCCTTCGATGAATTTGCCCATTCCTGGCCACCAGTAATATCGCCGAGATCTTGATGAGTTTTAGCTCGTCCAGGGTGTCCAGCTGTGGGCCCATCGTGGTAGATCTCCAGCAAGTTTTCTGGATTTGCTCCGGCCTTGGTACTACTATGGCTTGCTGGTGCCAATAGTACCCCCTTCTCTTTTGGATACCATACTTTGTCTCCCATCCTTCAAGGATTGCAGTGTTCTCCTCTCGTTTCTGTTGTTTTCGGACTTCCTCTTCAACCGCCATTGGTCTGATGAGTTTGATAAACAAGTGGTCTGGAAGGGTATCACCTTGACCTCCTCCCCTTCTGATGGCATGTGATCTGATCTTCTTGACAAGGCATCTGCAATGGCATTCTTCTTCCCAGGTAGGTGACAGATGTCGAAATCAAACCTTGCTAAAAAGGTTATGTATCTGGCCACCTTGCCAGAGAGTTTTTGCACCTCCCTGTGTTTGGTTAGGTTGGCATGATCGGTGTAAACCTTGACTCGATGCGGGGAGCCTTCTAGAAGATATCTCCAGAATTTGAACGCTCTGATGAGGGCCAGGAATTCTCGATCGTAGACGTCATAATTCCTTTCTGCTTGATTGAGGGCCTTGGAATGGTATCCACCTCCATTCGCTTCCCTGCTTCGTCTCTTTGAATGAGTACTGCCCCTGTCGCATAGTCTGAGGCATCTATTTCCACTTCGAAGGGCTTATCAGGGTTGGGATGACTTATTTGAGGATCGGCTTCAATCTTCTTAATAAGACTGTCCAAGGCAATCTCCGCTTCCTTGGTCCACTCGAACTTCTGTCCTTTCTTGATGGTGGCAAAGATGGGCCTAGCCATATGAGCGAAATTTGGTATGAACCTTCTTTGGTACTGTAGGACTCCCATGGTTCGCTGGACATCCACCTTGCTCTGGAGAACTCGAGGCCACTTGCTGATCCCTTCTCATTTGGCTGGATCCACCCTCATCTTCCCTGCTTCGACTAGGATTCCTAGGAACTCCATCTGTGTTTGTTCCCATTGACACTTCACTGGTCGCAAGTGATATTGGTGTTTGGCCATCAGTTCAAGTAGTTCATGCATGCATTGCTTATGTCCTTCCTTTCCTTTGAGCGTCTTCTTGCTGGCTATGAAGAAGTTGTCCATGTAACTGCCAGCTGAAGTGTCCATGTGATCGAACCACTTGTCTCTCCATGGCCTGAAGTCACGCCACATCAACCGCGTCCATTGAGCTGGGGCGTTTTTCATTCCGAAGTACAGCACCTTAGGTTGATACGTCCCTAATGGTGTTTTGAAGGCAGCCTTCTGTCGGTCTCCTTCTTTGATAGGAATATTGTTAGACCCCTATCTGATGTCGAACTTTGAGAAGATCTCCTTCCCTTCCATTTGTTGCAAAAGGTGGTCAATTCGAGGTAAGGGACCATTATCCCTTTTTGTCCATTGATTGAGTTTTCGATAATCGATGATGAGTCGTTTATCGGTGCTATTCTTCTTGTTTATGAAGAATACAGGGGAGGTGTAGGGCGAGGCTGATTCCTCGATAAACCCCTTTTCTAGCTCTTCTGCGAGGAACTTCTTCAGTGTTTCCGTTTCTGGTTTGGTTAAGGGGTAGACTTTGCAGTCTAACTGTTCTGGTGCTCCTGGTAATAACTCCACTGTGGCATTTGGGTTTCGGTTAGGAGGAAATATTCTGGCTGCTTCTTCTGAGAAAACTTTCTTATACTTTTGGTATTCCTTTGGCACCTCGTGTAATTGTATGGTGCCCTTCTGATGGTATTGTTTGGCCATTTCCTGGGATATGGTCGCCCTCCTGACGTAGATGGCTTCGCCCTCCTGACGTAGATGGCTTCGCCCTCCTGACGTAGATGGCTTCGCCCTCCTTGGGCTTGCCCAGACTCTTAATGGCCTTGATTTGCCACCTGGTGACCATGCAGTCTAGGTGTTTGTACATACTACTTTGGATCTTGACCGTGCCTTCAAGCAGCTTCCCCTTCCTCCAGTCTACTCTTGGGTTAAAGGTTCAGGGGAATGGGTATCCCAATATTAGATGGTCCTTCCCTAAGTTGTGATGTAAAACTCTTGAAGGTCCTCTTGGTCATTGTAGGAGACTCTTAGGCGACAGTAGTGAGTCATTTCTCCCTGTTTGTTTTCTGTTCCATCGACGTTATAGACTTTGATTGGTTTGACTAGAGGCCACCTTCCAACCCTCATCCTTTTCCAGGTGATTTCGTTGATGAAATTTTCCGTAGCTCCACTGTCCAACAGAGCTGTTTCTTCGGCCTTCGCATGAGCAGTCTGGAAGGAGAATGGTACATTCATAGAAGTGAGACGTTTAATGTACATTTCTTGTTCTTCTCTGCTTATGCTAGTATTCCTAAGCCAGGCCGTCGGCTTGGAACTTCTCAAAAACCCTCGCCAATCAGTTTGTCGAACAGCTCCTCTTTTTCTTCGATGGTTAAGGCATTGATGTGTGCCATTAGCCCTCCTTTCCCTTTGATTGATCCGACCTTTGTGGATGCTTGGGACATTACTTCATCCTTGTCGTCTTCCACGGTAGACCCCTCTTCTTCAGCCTCCATGACTTTGGCTGAGGGCTTCTTCCCAGATGTTATCTTTCGGTCTGAGCAATTCCTGGACATGTGCCCTTGTTTTTTGCACCTGAAGCATCGTCCTTCACTCATTAGTTTCTTTTGCTCTTCAGATGTGAGCTGTTGGAACCTTCCTCCTGTTTGTGGGGGTCGGCCCTTGGGTTTAGTGTCGATGACATCTACATCCATAGCATCTGGGTCTCTGGGAGCTTTCTTTGGGATGGGGTGGTCTTTGAAGAATTGTTGGAACATGTTCTCTCGAACAGTGAGTCTGCCCCTTCTGAATCCTCCAGCTTCTTGCTTGATCCTTTTGGCCTTGACAACCTCTTTCCTAGCGGCCTCTTGCCACCCTTCGAGGTCGTTGTCTGCTGGACAGTTATCCTTTCTTAAAATCGCAGTGGCCAACCAGGATTTCAGCCCCATTCTGAACGCTTGAACTGTCCCCTGATGATTTCTGTTTCACCCTAGTTTGGTGATGAGAGCATTGAAGGTGGAAATATATTCATGTAGGGGCATGTCCTTCTTCATGCTCAATGCTGACAGTTTAAATTGAGCATCTTCGAGTAGGCTGTCGTCCTTCCAGGTGCTGATGAAGTCGTTCTTGAACCTTATCCAATGTTGGTTATTGTCCGCATTCATTTCTCCAGCTACTCTATCGTTGGCAGCATGAATCTGGGCTTTGGTCCATTCTCGAACCCTATCCCCTCTGATGTAGGTGATGGCCAGGGCTACTCGGCTCAGGGGTCGGGCCATTACTCTCTTGTGTGAATTGATCCAGGCCCAGACTGTGAAGTCATACATGAATGACTCTGTGTTTTTTCTGTTTCCGTCGAAGATATCTGGTGGGTGTCCATCCAGTCCTCCTCCTCCTTGGGCTGCTTGTTGCATCGCAGCGGCCATTGGTTGGAGGGCTGGGGGGCCACCTCCTCCTCCTCTGCCACCTCCACTCCCATGCGCTGGGTCTGGTACTAGGATAGGGGCAAAGGTGGTTTGGATAGAGGGGCCTTCCTGTAAGCTTTGGAAGGTGACATCTGCAGTTCTTTCTTTGGTGGAAGTCATTGTGGCCATCATGAGCTGATCGATGGCTTCGTTCAACCTTCACTATGGGCTGATATTGATTGTTTTTAGTTGCCTAGTGATGGTTTCTACTTCTGGCAACAGCTGTGTTTCGACGTGAAGACTGTATTCACTTCTGTCCACTCTGTGCCTTTGCAGTATTGGAGTTCTTTCTCTTGAAGACTCTGACCGTCCGTCAGTATTCGTGTCTTCTTCTTCAGAAGTATCTGTTTTTCTGGCTTCTTCAGTCTGGTAGGGTTCCGCCAATGTTCCCAAACCTTGTTTGTTCGGGTTCTCTATGAGATCCCTTTTGGTCGTCCAAAATGTTCTTTCTTCTGGACTCCAGTAAGTGTAATACCACTGGTTGTTGATGTATTCCACTGGCACCCAAACTCCTCCTATTCCTAGGATGGTGTAGGATGATTGGGTGAAGTCCTGTCTTATTGACCAAAGGGCAATTCCTCTGAGTTCTAGGGGTAGGTTGTCTGCTCCCCTGTTCTGAAAGTCTGCTGTTTCTTCGGGGTCCTCTGGGAAGCTTACGACTATTGAGTCTCAAAGCTCCTCCTTCTGTTTCCCCTGGAGTTTTTCTCGCAGAGCCTTCGTCTTGACTGGCTATTTAAAGCTCGACTTATGTCAAGAATCGCTGATGCTCGACTCTTGATAGAGTTTGCAGTAGCGTCTCACCTGTTCTGGAGTGCTGATTGATATAGCTCAATCACTAAGCTTCGGTATTCCTTGGAGGTTATCCAAGGGGAGCGAGAGTTGTTTAGACGATGAGAAGGGTCACTCCAATAGGTGAGATGATAGTCAGCAAGACCAGTGTTTGATTAAGTCAAGCTTGGCTCGACTCTACAACTGCTGAGGGGTTTAAATACAAGTCTGCTACTTAGGGATTTGTAAGTAACAAGTACGATTAATAAGCAGTCTTCTCAGGCCTGTCAGCTCTCTCTAAGTATCAGTAAGCTATGATATCATAGGGTGCATTTTTGGACTTTTGGAACAATAACATGGGAACAGTCAGTCATCCTATCAGTAAGCATATCGGCATTAGGCCACAGTAAGTCCCACAGAATGTCAGAACAAAGGCACCGTACATCAGAACAATAGTGAGTCTAGGCATGCCACTTGCATCCAGACTTCTTGCAGAAGGCCCAGTGCATGCAGGCATGTTTGGGGATGGGAATAGGTGTGGATCCGAAGGAGGGGGAATGAGTTCCGAGACCAGGAGATATGGCTTGCCCTGTAGATCGAGGTAAGTCCATAACACTGTTGCAGTTGGTTGCACCTGAGCAAAAGGACTGGTCCACATTAGTCCCAACTGGTCCATTTGTGACCAGTTGCAACTGTCCAAAGACTGGTTGCAACTGAGTGAAAGAAGGAAGGCCAATGATTTGTAGTTTTATATATGAAAGGGCTTTTATTTTTGAAGTTCAAGGCTGGTAAATACATGATAATTCTATCTCTCTAACTGTGCATGTGGACAATGAGCACAACTTCACAAGCATGATGGATGACATGTGCGTGTCAATGAGTTTGAGGTGTGAGGTACTGGATCATTGATGTGCATGTGGACCTAACATTGCTCACAAGGATGGCTTGATGTGCAGCCACTTTTTGTCCCTGCCATGGGAATGGGTGTCTTTGTCATCGTCTCCACCTTGGTATCACTGTTGAGGCCTTTGCCCTTGTGAATGGCATGGGACATGCAAGAGGGCTTCTGAGTCTGGGTAGGCAGCTTGAGTGTGATTGTTATGGACTTACCTCGATCTACAGGGCAAGCCACACCTCCTGGTCCCAGAACTCCTCCCCCTTCCTCCAGATCCACACCCATTCCCATCCCCAAACATGCCTGCATGCACTGGGCCTTCTGCAAGAAGTCTGGATGCAAGTGGCATGCCTAGACTCACTATTGTTCTGATGTGTGGTACCCTTGTCCTGACGTTCTGTGGGACTTACTGTGGCCTGATACTGCTATGCTTACTGATCCAATGACTGGATGCTTACTGATCCAATGACTGATTGTTCCCATGTTATTGTTCCAAAGTCCAAAAATGCACTCTATGACATCATAGCTTACTGATAGCTTACTGATACCTTGGAAGAGCTGACAGGGCTGAGAAGATTGCTTATTGATCGTACTTGCTACTTACAAATCCCTAAGTAGCAGACTTGTATTTAAACCCTTCAGCAGTTGTAGAGTTGAGCCAAGCTCGACTTAATCATACATTGGTCTTGCTGACTATCCTCTTACCTATTGGAGTGACCCTTCTCATCATCTAACCAACTCTCGCTCCCCTTGGATAACCTCCAAGGAACCTCAAAGCTTAGTGATTGAGCTATATCAATCAGCACTCCAGAACAGGTGAGATGCTACTGTGAACTCTATCAAGTGTTGAGCGTCAGCGATTCTTGACAGTGATCTTGAGCTGCAACGAGCATGAGAGCATTATCTGTACTGGCAGCAGGAAGACCGATGGTTAAGAAAGTTAATCTAGATCAGACTGTTAGACGCAAGTCAAGGTTAATCATCTGGTGCAATTGAGGTGGATGATGATGTAAGCATGGGACTTCGTGTCGACGTGCTTGTGAGTTCAATTGGCAGAGTTGAGTTCTGGGGCAACAAGATAAAGGTGAGGTGTTGGAGTCGAGGTCAGCAGAGTTGATACATGAATCAATAGATCCATGTTGTCATCCAAGGTGAAGGAGTCATCCAAGCAAGCTAAGTAGGAGGACACAAAGGAGAAAGAGAGAAAAGAGGATAAGGGAAGAGAGAGGCAACGTGACATGAAATGCAAGTTGGCATGGTGGCATGGTAAAGCGTTTGAAGTCAAAGTCGAAGTTGAAAGGTTAAAGAGATGAAAAGCAAACAAGGAGATCGGGTGAGATTGCACATGAAGAGAGGAGAGAAAGAAGGGAAAAATGGGTATTGCATACTAGAGTCTGCTTGCCCTTTGCAGGCATTTTGGAGTGCTAAAATACATTTTTGGGCATCTAGACAAACGATCTAAGGGATCTAAGAAACATAGCGTGCCATTTTTGGGGTGGTGTGTAGGTAGTAAGTGCTTATGGTGGTACTAACTATAAATGTATGGATGTTGAGGCAAGGGTGTTGGCTGACATGGGCATGCTGGGTTGGTTGCCAGTGTCATTGTGTGGGCGTCATATGGTACTGTATGGTAGAAAAAGCTAACACAAAATAGGAGAGAAATGGGCATACAAAAGGGGGAACAACAGAAATAGGGGTGCAAGTGGGACCTTCCAACTGGGGCAGCATTCAGGGCTTTTGAGGCATGGTGAGATCAGCCAAGGCGATGGGTGATGTTGGCCGAGCGGGTTGTCTGATGGGTCTTCAAGCAATGAATTGTGACTCGGGCACACCATCGATTTTGGGGGAATAAGAAAGGGGAATGAGGGTGAGAATGACGTTAGCCAATTGGGGGTCCGAGGGGGCTTTGTAGGTAATGAATGGGACTTGGCATGCGAGTAGTTTTGAGGGAGTGAGGAGGAGGACGAGGGTGAGAGGAGAGTGTTGAACGATGTCAAAAAAGGGACATGAGGTACTGCTGACGAATTGGAGGTGTGCTTGAGGGGTGATGCAGATAAGATTTGATTGGCTTGGATCAGATGGTGTGTGGGTGCTCCGGATTGCTTGTTCCGAGGTCAGCCACTGGCCTCACCTTACACCTGCTGGGGGGTCAAAATCTGACTGTCCCCAGTCAGTTCTTGTTATAGCCATCTGTGCCTGCCTTGGCTTCTGGAGTGTTGTTGGCATCATCATCAATGATGTCTGTGAGATCATTGCAGTCAAGGACACGCATGACTGGAATGGATGTGTGTGAGCATGCAAGGTAAGGGACAAGTTGAAATGCAGCATAGCGTAGTTTAGACACTGTGCCATCCAACTCGGCGAGGCGGTATGTGCCATTGCATATCTTGCGTGCAACAATCATTGGCCCAAAATATCATGGCTTGACTTTGCGCCCAAGGATGTTGGAGTTGGTGGTGGAATTGCAAACAAGGACCAAGTCGCCTGGCTTGAACTTGCATGCCTTCAGGGTGCCCTTGAAGTGCTTCTTGAACTGGTGGACAGAGGCAAAATGGCTGTTGAGGACACACTTGTGGATTGCTGCAAGGTCATCTTCCTGGTGCTCAAGCTGCCTTGCACGTGTGCTGATGAGTTCTGTGGTGGTAAGCAGGTGCTTGTAGTTGGGGGTGAGGAATGTTGCCAGTGTGATGTCAAACAGGAGAATGGGCTCAATGCCATGAGCCATGAAGAAGGGGGAGTGACCTGTGGATTTGCGAGTGGTGGCACGGTCAGCCCAGAAAATGAGTGGCACTAGAGTTGGCCACTTGGAGATATCACCCTCACACACCTTGACCAGAGATTTTCAGATGGTGCGGTGTTGGCACTTGACAATGCTGTTTGCCTGAGAGTTGTAAGCTGATATGCAGATGTGTCGAATGACATACCTATTAGCCAACCAGTCCAGTGCGGCGATGTATGCAGTGCCATTGTCGGTAACAATCTTGCTGATGGCACCCCATTGGCAGAGTATGTCATCGAATCTAAAAGCACTGAGTGTGCAGCCAGTCTCTGTGCAAAGGGCATGCCATTCGGGCCATGCAGTGAGTGAACAATGAGCTTGAACAAGGTAGCAGAGGCTGGCAGCAGGAGGCATAAACATGGTGTGAATGTACACTTTGTGGAAGAGTGTCACCAGTGTGTCAACCATAGGTGGGATATGGACTCTTGTGGTCTGGCAAAGCTGGCATTCATGACAAGTTTTGATGTACCATTTCACGTTGCGTTCGAGTGTCAGCTACCAAATGGGGTCAAGGAGGGCGCGGTGTGTGGAGTAGAACCCTTTATGGCCAAGATTGTTGTGTGCATCATGTACCAGGGCTGTGCATTGCTGGGGCTCAATGTATAGCTGATGCTGGCCTTGTTCTTGTTTTTGCCAGAGCCAGTTGTCAAAGAGGGCAAAGCACTGTGCCCGTCTGATAAATTGAGGAATGAGTTGTTTGATGAGGTCAGAGGGTGGTTGGGATGTGCTGAGGTACTGTCAGATTCACACCATTTCTTCATCAGCATGGGTGGTCATTGGATTGGTAGGGAAGGTGGGCATGCTGATGGGATCATTAGTGCTAAGCTGCCAGACTGAGACTTGAGGGGTTGGGAATGCAAGCAGGTGTTCATTGTGGAGCAGCGAGGAGCCTCGGGAGGGCTGAGGAGTTAGCCAGCTTTCGATCCAAACACCAAGTGGGAGTGCACAGTCTACCCAGTCCTCATGCTCTCCATCATCATCATCATTGTCAGGTGAGGGCTCGTAGTGGGAGAGGCCATCAGGGCCATGGTGCTTGTCAGCCAGGACATGTCTGAGGTTGAATGAGAATAGTAAGATGGCGGCAATCCACTGATTGACAGTTGCGCTGGGCTGAATGTAGGGGTTGCTGAGCATGCCCTTGATGAATTGGGCATCCATCTCGACTATGAGATTGTTGATGCCGACGAGGTGGAGGCAGAGTGCATGCAGAGCACAAAAAAGCCCATAGAGTTCAAGCTTCGCCTGGGAATAACGGGACTCACGCTTGTTCCATGAAATAGAGCCAAAGCAGGAAGGGTGGCGGTGACCATCTAGACAGTCTTGTGTGAGGATCCATCCCACACCATGGTAGGAGGAGTCAACTGTGAGATAGACAGGATGGTCAGATTTGTAATTGATGGAGATCAAGGTGGGGGAGCTTATGATCATGTCTTTGAGAGTTTGCATTGCAATGGCGTGCTCCTCATGCCAGGTGAAAGGTTGTCCCTTGTGGGTGAGGTTGACAAGAGGGTGGGCGATTGAAAAGTAGCCTTTGATCCAGAGCCGCATGTAGCCTGCAGTACCGAGGAATGCATGGACATCCGAGAGATTCTTGCAAGGGGGCCAGTCACGAACTTTCGCAATTTTTGAGTCATTGGGAACGTGGCCATGGTAGTTGCATTTGTGTCCAAGGATCATGACTTCAGGAACTACGATAAATAATTTCTTGGCAGAGACAGTGGCACCTGCGCAGCAGAGGTGGTGGAAAATGCAATGGACGTCGTTGAGGTACTCCCACACAAACTTACGGATGCCAGGGTTGTCGGGAATGGTGGTGAAGGTGTTGTTGCTGGTTTCATAGCACGAGGCAGGACCTTTGATGCTACAGTTGTCCATGTATGGCCAGGCAATATCCAGAATTTCAGGCTTGAGGATGAAGGTGACGTCCTCATGGAAGATTGTGCCAGCATTCATCCAACCCTGTGGTAGACAAGTCAGCCTCACTATACCAATAGGGGACTGAATTGTGGTGAGATCTCATGAGGCGATGTTGAGTGTGCGGTGGTCGTAGCCAATGAACAAGTCAAGCATGTGTCAAGAATCACTGACACTCGACTCTTGATAGAGTTCACAGTAGCGTCTCACCTGTCTTGGAGTGCTGATTGATATAGCTCAATCACTAAGCTTTGGGGTTCCTTGGAAGTTATCCAAGGGGAGCGAGAGTTGGTTAGACGATGAGAAGGGTCACTCCAATGGGTGAGATGATAGTCAGCAAGACCAATGTATGATTAAGTCGAGCTTGGCTCGACTCTACAACTGCTGAAGGGTTTAAATACAAGTCTGCTACTTAGGGATTTGTAAGTAGCAAGTACGATCAATAAGCAGTTCTCTCAGGCCTGTCAGCTCTCTCTAAGTATCAGTAAGCTATGATATCATAGAGTGCGTTTTTGGACTTTTGGAACAATAACATGGGAACAGTCAGTCATCCTATCAGTAAGCATATCGGCATTAGGCCACAGTAAGTCTCACAGAATGTCAAAACAAAGGCACCGCACATCAGAACAATAGTGAGTCTAGGCATGCCACTTGCATCCAGACTTCTTGCAGAAGGCCCAGTGCTTGCAGGCGTGTTTGGGGATGGGAATAGGCGTGGATCTGAAGGAGGGGGAATGAGTTCCAAGACCAGGAGATATGGCTTGTCCTGTAGATCGAGGTAAGTCCATAACAGCATGGTATAACATGCTTGACTGGCCATGGCCTCAATAACTTGGTCAGCTGGTGGTGGAATGCTGGCATTGCGAATGGTGATGGCATTGAGGGGCTGGAGGTCATGGACAAGGCGCAGCCCACCGCTCTTCTTTTTGACACAGAACCAGCAGGAGTGGTAGGACGCATTGGAGTGCTCATAAACTCCTATGACAAACTTGTCCTTGAAGATTTGGATCACGTTGCCTAAGATGCCAGGTGGAATGGGAAGATTTTTGTGAGCCCAAGGGATGTGTGTGATAACTGGAATTTTGACAGGGGTGAAATACTCATTGGTAAAGCAACCCTTCTCTGCTTCTGTCCAGGTGAGGCTGAGTTCATTGAGTTTGAGCACGTGGTGTAGCAGGGAGACTTCCTCTGGCCAGAGGAAGTTGTTGGTGTTGAGTTTGAGCGCATCGAGGTGATCTTGTGTGAGGCATGAGCCTGGGACAAAGGTCAGTGGGTGCATCAGAAGTGGCAAAAGCGAGAGCAGGGGGTCGGTAGGAATGTGTTGAGAGATGTGGAAGTCTTCTGGTAAGGAGGCTGGGACTGGTTGCACTTTCTTGGCAACTGTCTTGTATGCAAGCATGAGAATGGGTAGCTCAACTGGCAGGGGATTGCAATGAGTCACAGCATGAGCATGCTCAAGTAGCTAGTCAATGGTGGGAAGGGTGGTGGCAAGGATGCTGGTGTGCAGTGCTTGTGGCTTGTGCACTTGTGAGGCTATGGTGATCCTGCTTCCAGGGTTAGTAGGGTCCTGAATGGATACCTCTACCTTGCCATCCTGGAGCTCCTCGACATGGCAGTGAAGGACACGCAAGAAGGGTTGTCCAAGGAGGAGGTGAAAAGGGGCATCTTGAACCACATGTACATGGACTTTGAATGGGATGCCGGTGACCTGCATGGGTAAATGTTCTGCACAGCCTACTGTCCAATGGGAGATCCCGGTGGCACCCTCCATGCAAAGCTGTTGAGTGGTGTTGATGTGTGCACCGATTTGCTATGCAAGGTCATGCTGGATGACTATGATTTGCGAGCTGGGGTTGAGAATGCCTGCTTTGGTAAGGCTACTGCTAAGGTTGACTTCAATTTCTTGTAGGGGGAGGGAGAATTCAGGTTCATGCCACGCTGATAGGTGAAACACTGAGGCATTATTGTGCGAGGAGTGGCCTTGGCTTGACTCACCAGGGTGTGCTTTGTGTGTCGTGGTCTCGACACAGCGCACCTTGAGTTTCTTGACAATGTCTCTCTGGATTGTGGGGCTGGTGGTGAGGATGTGAGCAGGGGTTGTGAGGGATAACTTGCCTGCCATAAGCCATTCCTGTAGTTCTGAGATGAGACACTGATCCTCTGTGTTTGGCTGGTAGCGGTACTGTGGTGTTGCACGTGGAATTATAGTGCTGGTGGGTGCTGATGCTGGTGTCATCGGTGGTGCTGGTATTGGTGCTGATGCTGGTGCCGGTGTTATGTTGTGCTGGGTAAGCTCTGGGACTTGAGCTGCCTTGGCTTCACATCATTTCTTGCCCATTGTGAAGACCTCGAAGATGTTGATAGGGTCTGAGTTGGATTCATCACCCAAGTTGGAAGGAGTGGTGTTAGCGACCTGCAAGATGTGAGACTCGGTTACCTCCTCAATACAGCTTGTTGTGGTGACCTGTGTTTGAGGTGTGGTGGTTTGTCGCAAGAGGGGGCCATTGTCAGTGCTGATGGTGGGAATTGTGTACAGGCTGCGTGCCAAGCATCAATGCCATTCTTAAGGCTGTATGCAGTGCCATCGTTTGGGATGGGTTGTCCATCCAGGAGGTAGATGTGATTGTTTTGCCATATGGCGAGTTTTGCCTCAGGGTATTCTGTGGCGGTCTTGCACTCTCAGAGACGATAGCCAGGCAGTGTGCAGAAAGTGCAACCTTCCATGCGGGGGCAGGGATGGAGAAATGAGGACATGTTGTTGGTTGGCAGTTGTGGGGGTGTGGGGTTGGTGGCATGAGTGTCCCATGGCTGCCTGGCAGGCATGGCAGGAGCAGGTGGTGCTTGGATGGAGAAGGAGGCTGTTGATGGGGATGCCACTGTTGCAAACTCTGGCAGGTGTAAAATCCTCACAGCATTAGGGAGGCGGTGAGTGCAGTGGGCATACAAATTTGTGTAGGTGCAGTCCTGTTGTCAAGAATCACTGACACTCGACTCTTGATAGAGTTTGCAGTAGCGTCTCACCTGTTCTGGAGTGCTGATTGATATAGCTCAATCACTAAGCTTTGATGTTCCTTGGAGGTTATCCAAGGGGAGCGAGAGTTGTTTAGACGATGAGAGGGGTCACTCCAATAGGTGAGATGATAGTCAGCAAGACCAATGTTTGATTAAGTCGAGCTTGGCTCGACTCTACCACTGCTGAAGGGTTTAAATACAAGTTTGCTACTTAGGGATTTGTAAGTAACAAGTACGATCAATAAGCAGTCTTCTCAGGCCTGTCAGCTCTTCCTAAGTATCAGTAAGCTATGATATCATAGAGTGCGTTTTTGGGCTTTAGGAACAATAACATGAGAACAGTCAGTCATCCAATCAGTAAGCATATCAGTATTTGGCCATAATAAGTCCCACCGAATGTCAGGATAGTGACATCGCATATCAGAACAATAGTGAGTCTAGGCATGCCACTTGCATCCAGACTTCTTACAGAAGGCCCAGTGCATACAGGCATGTTTGGGGATGGAAATCAGTGTGGATCGAAAGGGGGGATGAATTCCGAGGCCAGGAGGTGTGACTTGTCCTGTAGATCGAGGTAAGTCCATAACACCTGTGGTGATAGACCATGCATGCAACTCACTAAGTTGTCCAACTCCCTGTCCTCATCCTTGCGGGTTTGTTCCTTGAAGTGGACTGTCCAGGTCTCAGCTTGTGCTCGCTGGTGTGGCTCTTCATTGTGCAGAGGGTCGAGGTCGTCCATCAGTGAGTAGTTGTAGCTGACATGGCCATCACTGCATGGGTTGACAGGGGGGGGAATGCACTGGTTGCATTTGGAATCCCGTGGATTGTGTTTGCCACGGCTGAGGACACACTCATAGCTGTGCAGCAGCCGGTCTGGTGTATTAATGGAATGGGACACTTCCCATTGTTCCTCTGCCATGAGTGGCTCATCCCCAGTGAATATGGCAAGTGCAATTTTGAGGACCTCTTTCAAGTCAAAGGCTTGCCTGCAGGGCTGCTCTGGGTGCTTTGCGATGAGGCATGAGAGCATGGCAGCGCGGTCATTGGGGTGGAAACCTCGCCAGAATAGGGCATTGCACTGCTGTGGGGTGATGCTGCGATTGTTGTAAAGGGGCTTACTGAGTAGCAGGAACTGTCGGTGATAGCGTAAGACATCCTCCTCCTCATACATACGCCTTTTTGCTGAGTCATGGACAAAGTCTTGTAGCTTGTGTTTTGAATATCATCCTCATATAGTGGTCTTGAGGTAGGCCTTGCAGAGTTCTTGGCAGAAGTCGTTCCAGTCCAAGGTGGTGTACCTATCCATGGATATCCAGAAGTCCTTCTGTGAGGGAGCCACATACCATATCACTGTCTCCATCCACTCCCTGTCGTTGAGCCTATTCCTTTGAGCAAGTTCCTTATATTCCTTCAAGAACTTATCGATTGACTGGTCTAGTTGGCCTGTGAAGTAGGGTGTGCTGCTGGAGCATGGCAATGGCATGCCAGATCCAAGTTGCTGGGCCATGACGACAGTGTTTCAGGCAGGAGCTTGCACATTTTGCAGGGCGTTGGTAGGTGTTGGTGCTGGTATGTGAGGTGTGGTATTGAAGGGGTTGAGGGGAGCAGATCTGGTGGGGCTGTGGTTGAGCTGGCGGTGATGAGGGAAACTGACCAAGGTAGAAGGTCCTTCGATCTCCAGTTCTGGTATGATGTAGTTTTGTGTTGCTGTGTGCTCAGAGGGTTCTAGTGAGTCGACTTGGTCATGGGAATTGAAGTCCAGTGGTGGGAGTGGTTTGCTGAAGTTGTATTTGGGCAGGGGTATGTGGCGGATCGGCATGTTGGGGTGCTGAGGTAGAGCCAGTGGAGGGGTTTGGAGGACTGTGAGAATGTTGGGAGGTGAGCTGAAGACCGATGTGATGTCTGAGAGAAGTGCTGAGACCGAGGTTGAGGATGCTTTGCACACGGTGTTGGTAAAGCGTTCAAAGGTTGGAAGCGGCTGTATAGGACTGTTGTCATCTAGTATGAAGTGCGAAGAGAATGCCTCTGTGGAGGTGATGGTGGACTCCCTGGGCAAGGCCCCAGGAACATCCGGAGTGTTGATTGTGGGGTCTAAGGTGTGACACTGCACAATATTAGGTCCTTTTAGACTGCTAACGAACCTACCTGTTATAGGGTCCCAAGGTGGCAGGCTAGAGGGGTGTCCACTCATGTGTAGGGCTGCCCAAGGCAACCAAGGACAGAACAGCACACCTGGGTAGTTTTAGGTGAAGGAACCTTGATGACTCTACCTCACAGGGGTAGCCAATTTGTAAGCACAGGACTTCATGTCAACACGCTTGTGAGTTCAATCAGCAGTGTCGAGTTCTGGGGTGACAAGATAAAGTTGAGGTGTTGGAGTTGAGGTCAGCAGAGTTGATACATGAATCAATAGATCTGTGTTGTCGTCCAAGGTGCAGGAGTCATCCGAGCAAGCCAAGTAGAAAGATGTGAAAGAGAAAGAGAGAAAAGAGGATAAGGGAAGAGAGAGGTGATGTGACACAAAACACGAGTCAGCATGGCAGTGCGGTAAAGTGTTCGAAGTCAAAGTCAAAGTCAAAAGGTTGAAGAGGCAAAAAGCAAACGAGGAGATCGGGCAAGATTGCACACAAAGAGAGGAGAGAAAGAAGGGAAAAATGGGTATTGCATACTAGAGTCTGCTTTCCCTCTGTGGGCATTTTGGGGGTGGTGTGCAGGTAGTAAGTGCTTACAGTGGTACTAACTGTAGATATATGGATGTTGAGGCAAGGGCGTCAGCTGATGTGGGCGCACTGGGTTGGTTGCCAGTGTCATTGTGTGGGTGTTGTATGGTACTGTATGGTAGAAAAAGCTAACACAAAATAGGAGAGAAATGGGTGTACAAAAGGGGGATTGACAGAAATGGGGGTGCAAGTGGGACCTTCCAACTGGGGCAGCATTCAGGGCTTTCGAGGCATGGCAAGATTGGCCAAGGTGATGGGTGATGTCAGCTGAGCGGGTTGTCCGATGGGTCTTCAAGCGATGAATTGTGACTTGGGCGCACCATTGATTTTGGGGGAATAAGGAAGGGGAATGAGGGCAAGAATGATGTCGGCTGATCAGGGGTCCGAGGGGGCTTTGTAGGCAATGAATGGGACTTGGCATGCAGGCGGTTTCGAGGGAGCGAGGAGGAGGACGAGGGTGAGAGGAGAGTGTCGAACAATGACAAAAAAAGGGACACAAGGCACCACTGATGAATTGGAGGTGTGCTTGATGGGCAATGCAGATAAGATTTGATTGGCTCAGATCAGATGGTGTGTGGGTGCTCCGGATCGCTCGTTCCAAGGTCAGCTGCTGGCCTCACCTTACAATGACATACGCTACACACCTCCTGCACCGCGTCGGCAGCTCTTTGCCTTCCTCCTCTACCTCATCCCCTTTGTTACACTCCTTGCATTTGTCCCCATCTCCAAAGTCGCCGGTGGCATGTGATTGTCAAGAATCTTGTACCCCTGGGTACACAGTCCTTGATAGATTTCTTGAGAGCCTTACAGAGTGTTGCGGTAATACACGTGAACACCTCTTCGTTATTAGGGGCTCACATCAAGTCACTTATGACTTGAGGTTCAGTATGCCTATTCGGGCCTAATGGCAAGTCACCACATGACTTGGGGCTTCTGTATAACTTGGTGAGCCGGATCGGGCTCAACTGGATAGTCACTATGTGACTAAGTCCTCCTTGATAGAGCATTGATTGTTATAGCACAATCACTAAGCTTCGAGGTTCTCTGGGTATTATACCAGAGGGAACGTGAGTTGATTAGACAAAGTGGGGCCACTCTAGTGGCTTGAGGACTTTGTGGTCTTGCTGAGGACTTTGTGAGGTATGCAGAGTAAAGTGTTGATTAAGTCAAGCTTGGCTCAGCTTCTACTAAGAGCTACTGCTTATATACAAGTCAATCCAAGTACAGTAGCTATCAGTCTTTTCTGTAAACAGTAAGCATAGTTGTGACTCATCTTAAGTTACAGTAAGTAAGTATGAGTCGCTGATCCAAGTATCAGTCATTCTGAGTCATAAGTATCAGTTATGAGTCGCACATCCTAGTACTGGATGTTCTGAGTCACAGAGTCTCGATCTGAGTTGTTCTGAGTTATGGTAAGTATCTGGGTCACTTTGAGTCATATGTAGTCAGTCTGTGAGTCTTCTAGACTCACCTTGTTCAGGTACATCTATCGTATAGTAAGTAAGTCATCATAAGTGTGGTGCACATACCAAAGGCGTATGGTAGGCACCCTTTCATAAGCAGTCATTTGTAACACAGATGCAGGTGTGCACTTGTTTGTCATCCCAGATGAAGCAAGTCCATAACAGTGATGCAGGTGCAGAAAGTGGACGTGTGGGCAGGAGTGCCCACAGGCACATGGCCGTGTGAGGCAGGCATGTGAGGCAGAGAGTGGGCATGTAGGTAGGTGTGCGTGGGTGCGTGCAGGCATGCAAAATTGGCATATGGGTGGCATGCGTGCATGTACATGTGGGCGTTTGGATGTTTAGTTGTTCAGGTGTGATGCTGAAGATGGTGGCAGCGGCTACAGGCTGGTCAAGCGTGTATGGGGTGAGTGAGATGGCAGGAAGTGAGGTTGAGCTAGATGACAATGGTGGGGTTAGGTGGACATCCGAAACATTTGTCCCTACAGATGTACACATGCATCTGTCCACATCACAGATAGCCGGAGGATGTGGTTTCGACTGTTGCTGCTGCTTGCCGCTACTCCAGTGTCATCATCATTGCATTGCCATTGCCATCGACTGCTGGCTGGTGGAGTACCAGTAGTAACGAGGTTGGCATGGAGATCAAGAGAAACATCTTGTCCCAGGGAGGTGCATCAGGGGAAGCTTTCAAAGTTGAGATCCACTGGTAGCATGTTGGGACTATCTTGACTACTGGCGCCACTGCCACCTTGCCGCTCTCTTTGTGTCACTTGGCAGTCCATGGTCTGTTCCAAAGGCATGAGCAGGCCGGCAGATGGGCAAGCATGTCCATGTCCATTGGCAGGAACACATGTGTCAGTGAGCCTGTGTGGCAAACTTACTGCTGAGTTGACAGTAATTTGCTAGGGGGGTTCTGGATGGACAGAGGGACATAGATTGATGATACAGGTTGAGTGTTGGAACACAGGGGATTACAGAGGGTACAGGGGAAGGCTTAGGCACTGAGCCACTTAGTGCAAGGCAGTAAGGGGAGGAGACAATGGGAGTGTCACAAATGGACAGTCTGAGGACTGTCTGTTCATATTGGGAGTCCTTATATACACTGGGATGGTATTCTAGTAAGCGTTATTACTCTAGGGGGTATTCTTAGTCTTCCTTGCTGTTCCAATGGCATAATGCCATCTGTTCCTACTCTGAAACATCCAACAGGTTGGGGAGGAGTTATTCTGGGTGCTTGGGGTTGTGGCATGCTTCCTTGGGGGTTGTGGCCACTTCACTTCTTAGGGTATTTTAGGATTGATGCAGATCTGTGGCCAGATCTGTATCTCTGGCAATCTCCTGTTCTGATCTTGGAGATATTTGGATTGTCTAGGGTCCTAGATGTGATTTGGGGATTCCCTTGGGGAATCCCCAAGGGATTCTCTTTGGATCTGTTTGTGTATGGCCTTGCTGGTGCATTGGGGGTCTGGGGGGGGCTGTAGGAGTGTTCAGGTAATCCCCCTTCACTGGGGCATCCCATTTTATTGCAGGGAGGTCTCTGGACATTGTCCTATCCGTTCTCTTTGGTTTCTGTGATTCGGGAGGTCACTGTTCGTGACAGCCTGTTGGTGAGCTCGCTCACATCACTTGGTGGTACATGGTTGGCACCAAAGATGGTAGTGGTGGTGGCACGCTTGTTGAGTTACAGGTCTGATTGAGTGTTCTGTAGTGTGAGCTTGGGAGAGGGGGAAGATAGTGTGGCATGCATGAGTAAAGCCTGATAACACATGTGTCACCGAGCTCATCTTGCTCACATCGCTCAGCAATATGTCTTCTTCACGTCGCTTGGTAGTATGTGGTCTGTTCCAAAGGCATGAGCAGGCTGGCAGATGGCAAGGCATGTGCATTGGTGAGCCTGTTGGTGAGTGAGTCGGCATGATGGCGTGGTAAAGCATTGGCAAGAGAGAATGATAGGAGGCAAGTATGAGTCTTTTAAGTTGTGTGCGAGAGAGAGAACAGAAGATAGAGGGTGATATTGTGAAAGGTCTACGACCTCTTGTAGAGGGTTATATGCTCGTGAAACTAATTATATGAGTATGATCAGCAATGGGGGCAAGAATAGTCAATGATGGGCCAAGGACATTGGCCGATGTGGGTATGCCACAAGGTCACCATTAGTTGCTGGCAATGTCAAATAGGTGGCATATCTTACTGAAAAATAAAGGGAGCTAGATAGAAAAACAAAAGGGCAGGCATACAAAAAGAGTAAAACTCAAATAGAGATATGAGTGAGGCAGTCCAGGAGGTGAGTAGATCGTGAATTTTGAGGCATGGCAAGCTTGAGCAAGATGGTGTCTTGACATTGGCAGAGCAGGGAATCTGATGGAGCTTTGGGTGATGAGTAGATCTTTGGTGCATGGTTGGTTTTGAGGGTGAGGTAGGGGTCAAGAGGGTGAGAGGGTGAGATGATGACAGTGAGATGAAAAAGACAAATGAGACACAGCTCACAAATCGAAGGTGTGTGTGAGGGGCAATCACAGCACATAATATGGCTGTGGCTCGAATTACTGTGCCCCAAATCACTTGTTCTGAGCTCAACAGTGGGTCTCACCTTACTGCCAGCTAGACCTCAGGGTAGATATGTCTTCGGTGTGTAGTCAGTTTTAATAGTGTAGAGGCAGCAAGAGGAAGAGTGAGTGAGGTAGCAAGAGGGGGAGAGGCAACGGCTGGTGCATGGTGCAACTGGTTGTCCCACAACTGGTTCTAGTCAGTCCCAGCCGGTCCAACACTGGTCCATCACATGATCAGAAATCAATGCAACTGCAACTGCAACTGTTCAGCAACCCAAAGGACTGCAACTGAAGGTCCAGTTGCAATCAGTTGCAGTCCAGTTGGGTTGCAGTCTTTTTCCAGTCCATGTAACTGGACTTTTAAACTCTAGGCACACAGTAGTTTAGAAAATAAAAGAATTGATTTATTAGGCAGCATCAGAACTCATAATCTAGAGAAGTTATGGGCTAAACGAACATGACAAACAACTCACTGTGTGGCTGATTAGCTAATCGGTTGCCTAATCAGGCAGAGGCAGTGGCTAAGCATGCAAGGGAAAACAGAAGACTGGAGGGCTATGTTGACATTGCAGAGCTCATACAGTATTTATACATTGCAGATCATTGTATTTCAATAATATGGTAAGACAGTAAGACAAAAGTGAGACCATAGAGTAAAAATAATCAGTAGACTGTCAGTACATTCTGAGACAGCATAACAAGATGTCACACCTGATAATGGGCTTCAGACTTTATGTAGAAACTTGCCAAAAGCATCTGGCATTGTAGAGAGATCGTTATCAGAGTGGATGAAGATGTTTTGATGCATTCCAAGGTATCCCATTGCATGCTGGATGGATTGGGCTTTCACTGCTCACACTCATGCTCCCACATAGATCTGGAAACTAAATGAAAATGTAGTAAGACAATACTGCATCCCAACAAAGGCAGCATGTCCCAGAAATTATTGTGGAAGTGTCTGAGACACATCCCAAGATCAAAACTGATCCACTGTGAGGTGGGCTCAGATCTCCATGGCTAGTAGCCTGGGCCCCATTCTGGGATGCTTTCCCCAAATCCGTGATTTCCAACATAAACTGAAACCAAACCTCTAGTTTTGGTTTTGGTTTGGGCAACTGGTGATCACCCCTAAATGGCTTCAAACTCAGTTTGCTCTTCAAAGCTTGGCTCACAGCTCCAGCAGTTGTGGATTACATATTTCTTATTTTCAAAGTTTCAAGATACAATATATACATGATAAACTTCTATTCTATTTCTAAGTCACTAAATGCATGTGCATGCAGATGTGCATGTGGGTGCATCCATGTGGCCATGTGTACTTCTATGCCCAAGTCTGTGGGTGCTGTAAGGTACTCTTTAGAGCCATGCTTGGATCAGCTCAATACTATACCTCTTCATCTCTAGTTTCTGCTATGTTTATTACCCTTTAGCTGTGTCGCTACTTGCTAGCATGCAATGTCATTCATTCATCTCACTGCTTTCCTTCCTGTGCTCACTGGTATTGCTACCATACTTCCACCCTGATGTCACCAACAAGGCTATATCTTCACTTACTAGTACTTATCTCTCCTGTATATAAGGCCTCCCTCCAACTGAAGGAGAGGACATTGAATCAGTACACCCATCTGTCAGTCAATTCCAGTCTCTTTTGCATTTTCCCATCTCAGTGTCTGTCCACCCTGCATTAGTTTTCGATCTCAGCCATCTCCATCTTGCACCACCACATGCATCTTATCTTGTCTCATCTTGTCCCACCTAGCCTTACCACCATTGCCTTCCCCTTTCCTCTTCCTCCCTCCTCTCTCTCTCATCTTAATCCTTATGGTCTACTTGATTCTACTCACATCAATGCAGCACTCTGCACAGTGCGTCTGTGTATATATGTGTGCATTTGTGTGTCCATGTGTCCATGTGTGCATCCATGTAACTGTGCACACATCCATGCATCTGTGCATCTGTCTGTACATTCATTCACCTGTCTGTCTATCTGTCTGTCTGTCTGTCTGTCTGTCTGTCTGTCTGTCTGTGTGTTCATTTATCTATCTGTCTGTCTATGCATTCATCTATCTGTGCGTTTATCTGTCCATGCATTTGTCTATCTGTGCATTTGTCTGTCTGTGGGTACATCCATGGGTGCAGCCATGCATGTATCTATCTGTGTAGTTGTATATGTATGTGCACATCTGTCCATACATGCATCTGTGCATTCTGTGGAAGCATCTGGGCATCCAAGTATGTGTATGGTGTGTATGTGTGTATATGTATATATGTGTATATATGTATATATGTATATATGTATATGTGTATATATATATGTATATGTGTATATATGTGTTTGTATGTATGTATATGTGTATATATGTGTATGTGTGTATGTGTATATATGTGTATGTGTGTGTATGTATATGAGGACAGATGTCCAGGCATCTGGGCATGCAGCTATGCAGGTGTGGAGGGCATCAGGGAAGACCCTCCCTTATAATTTCAGTATTCTATCGAAAATTATCAGTCACCTATGAATAAAGTTGATTATCTCTCAGTACTTTAACCTCCAATCCTCTATTGGAAGTTATCTCACATTATCTGGATTGTTGTAGCAGTAGATACTGGGCAATAATTTTCATTTTGGTTATCATTTTCTTATCTCTTTTTTATTGGTTTGCTATTCATCTACTGTTGCTTTACTATTCTTTTGCTATTGCTTTGTTATTGCTTTCCTATTGCTTTGTTATTGCTTTGCTATTGCTTTGCTATTGCTTCACTATTTCTTTGATATCAAATTATTGGCAGAAATTTGCATATATTGTCCACTATGCTATGACTAGATTGTTCTAATTAGATGCACTTGTCCTTAACAAAGGGTAATGTAAATGTGGAATGAATGGTAATGATAAAGAGCAAAAGGAGGGAAAATGATGCCAGGGTAAAAAAGGTGAACTGTTGACTGGGTTTACTTGTATGAATAGCTGCATTTAGAGCCAGAACATAGAGCATAACTTATAGTCTGAGTCAGGCTTGATTATTTTGAGGGTTGTTGAAACCTAGGTCAAACACACTCACTCTTCGAGGTTATCCATGTCCAACTCAATAGGTGGTACTCCCATTGTTTGTGTTGTGACAAGCTGACTGTGATCAAACATTATCATAAGACACATATGGGAATAGATTCAAGTAACACACTTACATTGATTGTGAGTAAATGCCAGCCATCATCTGGTGGAAGGCACTGGGATGCCACCTTTGGATGTTCTCGAGTGACTGGACATGACCCTTGTACACATCAAGGAATCTGTTTGCTGCAAATTCCACCAACTGGTAGTGGCCAGTACTCCACTTGAGGAGGGCAACATAGAGCTAGTATTGCACACATCAGCACTGACATATAGCAAAAAAAGACAACTTATGCCTGTTGTTACCAATGCTACTATTGCGATGGGCACCTCATGCTTTACTACTCCATCATAGCCCTCAAATGTGGGGAACAGATGTTTGAACTGCACAGAAAACGACTTAGCACCTACACTGAAGTACTGCTTATGAATAACTGCAATGATACAATAATTACAATATGGTTGCATGCATGACAGAGGGCCATTCATCTTTCAAAAAGTAAGCTAGAGTCAAAATTGAAAAAATACACTCACATTTGTCCCTGGGAATATATAAGTATAATCCTGCAACTGCCTTGTAACCACACTTGTAATTTCTTCTACCAATGCAATAGCTAAGAATGCAGTCATAGCATGGATGGTGCAGTTATCCTTTACATCACCTTGGAACAATGGAATCTGTCCCCACGGCTGGAAATGGTCTTAGTTAGATATCAACAAATAGCATATTTATGCACCAAGTAAACTACCTGCTTTATGTAATTCTGATTACTGTGAAGTCACTCATGGATGGAGAGGACAGCTGGGTTGTGCTGCTCAGCCACAGCAAGAAGACAGTTCTCAACAAGACTGGAAGCAGCCTTGGTACCCTCTGGGAATGCATTTTGGGTCAATAATGTGGCCTGGACATTCTCGATCACATCCCCAACAACAAGATGGACCAGTGGCTTCTGTGAACTCAGATGCAACTTATTTGACCCTGGAAGGAAGAAGAAGTCAGTATCAGTAGGCCATATAGACTCAGCAGACATTTCCAAATGATCAGCACCACAATGGCACTCAGGTAACTCATCATCTCTTGGGTCCTGACGATTATGGCCAACACTCATGATCACAGGGGTAGGTAGACAAGAATTGCTTTCCAACTCTCTGCAAGATGACCACTACAACACTTGTTGTAAGTCCGAGCCAAAGAAAAGCATTGCGAACATACCTCGAGTGCTACAGTGGCACAGAACCTTGATGGCTGTTTCTGGGCAAGTTCAACCATTTCCTGTTCATTGGCATGGTCAGACCCAGTCTCAGTGTCTCTACCATTGTTATCAGACCCAGAAGAAACAGAGGAAACAGGTGAAGCATAGGACACAGCGTGTTCAGGCTTGTCACCACCACAGCCAGGGTAGAAAGACGATGCTGCAAAAACAATTTCAAAGTCAGCAGTCCACAACAAACCAAACATGATTGGTAAGCGATCTGGCTCACTCCGATGCAACGTGCTGCCGCCGCCACTGTGCCCGCTACCACCATTGTTCTCTATGGAGTGTAAGTACAGCTGCTGGCTTGCTGTGTCACTACTAACTAGTCGAAGTGGCATCAGGCGACCATGAGGAGAGCCTTTACACCAATATCACAAAGGTTCACCAGAGCCATGATATGACATACCTGCATTCTGAGCTTTTTTCGTGTGAGATATCTGGCGGGTAGCCTGTGCTACCACATCAGTGGAGGTGGTAATGCTAGGATTTATGGATGAAATAGTTCGTTTTTTTCCTACTTCCTATAGTGTCAGATAGGCTGACTGAACAATATCATGGACCCACCTCGTAGATCAGTAGTCGCATATGCAGTTTTGCGCCTATTGCTATGGTCTGTTTGTGTAGATGTGTCTAATGGAAGGCTTGTTGTGCTATCCTCTGTTTCCATTGCCCGAGAACGCCGTGTGTGAGGTGCCATCGACAATGTGTGAGAACTAGGGACAAGGACAACAATCAATGACACTGAGGAAGGACAAAAAAACAACAACGAGTGAATAGAATGGAGGATATGAGGAGTAATGACAGGAATGGGATAAGGACCCAAGTGCTCAGTGCATTTTCCTTTTATAAGATATCAAGTACAGCTAACATGTCATATTGCTCAACAGTTCCATTTACCCAGCCATTGCCACCTTGTCATGAATGTCTTGCAAACTCGGTGCCCAAGTTGTAATAAAGTTTTCTCAAGTCTCAGGTATTCTCAACACATTTCCAAGACTCAGAGAATGCTCTGTTGAACCATGCATGTGTCGTCACATGTGCCATTGCTATCTAACTTCATTCCTGGTGCAGTATCTTTGCAATCATTTAACCCAGGTTCTGTGCTCTGGGTTTTATGGGATGTGCCTCCTGGTAAGATAGGTAAACACAAGTAAGACTAAATCTTGCCTGAGCCTTTGTGTTACCAGCCGAACAACCAAATTATGTGTTTACCATGATACGTGCAACTAATGAACATAAGTTTTCAATCATGCATAACGAGATTTCTCACTGATCCAATGTTTTAGAGACTAATATTCATATTCGTGATAACACTGCCAACACTAACATCTCTGCAGACCCAAACATGTTCGAAATTAGCGACGATCAAGCAAATTTATCTGTAGTCGACATTCTCCAACTGGCATCAACGCCACCTTCGGAAAGTTTGGCTTTCCAGGTTGAGGTGGAGGCAGGTAATTCTAGGTCTGCCTCAGTAGTCATCAATCAATTTCCATTTGGCCATCCTGGTGCCCCAATTTCAATTTCTAGCCAGAATATGTGGACTCACACAGACACACTATTCCAGCATGATTTGACACAGTTCTGGTTCATGGTAGAGATCAAGGTAGTACACATGGAACCCATGGTAAGTGCTACCCCTTATGCATAATAACTCTACTGAGTAATTGGTCTTCAGGTCACCGGATTGCACAAGTCCATGTTGTTTTTCAGGTACCATCCAATGTGGCAGATAGCGTATTTCACTCATCTGAGGAATGTTTGACCCATCTTGCTTATGTAGAATGGTTCTCTCCATTCTCAGCAGTGCCCAAGAATTACCATCGTATGTACAAGGTGACTAGATCAATGCAAAATGGTCACCGAAATGCAAGTGTCATCCGGATTGAGTCCATCCTTCATAGTGTGCACTTATTACCCAACTTTGGCCTGGTTGTACCTCAGAATTGGAACTCCTTTTCAGTACTGGATGAATGCCACACTTTCTTTGTAAATCATTTCAGTGATAGGGACAGTTACTTGATATTTGGATAAATAGTATACTACACTAGCGACTGTACCCGTGGTGGTAGGAGGTGGCAAAGAAAGTCATCTAATGGTGTTCTATTGTTGCCGCAAACTGATCAGGAATAGTGTTCATCAACAGGTAGGCCAACCCACATGGGTTACAGGTATGGGTACTTGCAGGTATGGGTGCAGGTAGCCATCTTGGTACCCATACAAAACCCGTACCCTACCCATGGGTATGACTTGCCCAAAATGGGCAAAAGACTGGACTCAACCAGACTTTCAAACTCTACATGTGACAGGGAACGTTGTTCAACAAATTTGCATGACGTGTTTGTTTTTCTTCTCTAGTCGCAACGTTCAAGCTTGTGTATTTGTATGTTACATCAATAGCTGCCATCTTTGGCACCATGATGCTGCAAGCCCACTTTGATGGACTTGTTTTAACTGCAAGTCCTTTGGATCTGACATGTTGCATGGCACTGGCATGTTACATCAATAGTTGTCATCTTTGATGCTGTGATGCTGCAAGTCTACTTTGATAGGCTTGTTTTAACTGCCAGTGCAGCCTCTGGATCTGACACATTGTGTGGCACTTGCATATTACATCGATGACCACTATCTTTGGTGCCACGATGCTGTGAGTCCACTTTGATGGGCTTGCTTTAACTGCAAGTGCTGCTAGTGTTCTGCAATGGGTAGCACACCCACATCAGATTTACAACTACTCTTGATCACTGTCGCGTTCACATCCCAGCTGTATTTATCCGGGTCCTGCACAGTCCAAGTTCCATAATAGTTGTATGCAAGTTTACTAGTAGCTTTGTCTTCAAACTTGAATCTATTTGTCATGCATTTTCTCTACCACACAACTCCAACCTGTAAACACCCTTATGGGGTTTCTTACCTGCACCACCTGCGTGTGTACCCTTAGTTGTGGGAAAGGGTAACCTGTACCCATAGTCATGGGTACGGGTTACTGTAGGTATGGGTACAGGTCAAGGTCCCAGCACCCGTGGGCCACCTGTGATAAACACTAATCAGGAAGGTCGCTCCAACAGTTATTGAGGATTATTAAGGATTATATGCCTTATTTTGGTGACATGTAAATTACCTCTCGCTAGCTACTTGCTATCTTGGGAGGTCATCCCTGATGGGTGGATGAGTGGACAGGGGTGAGTATGTATGGATAGGATGGGGCAAGTGGGTGGATGGAAATGTGAGTGGGTGGGTGGGCATGCCACACAGGGGTGCACCTGTACACAGAATGGTGAGTCAAAACAGAAGGGGACAACTCATCTGCTGCCTGTATTGGCATCATGTCATGTCGCTGCAGATGCCAGCGCATCCCCACATGAAGGGGGTTGGCATTGTGTCAAGAATCGCTGACGCTCGACTCTTGATAGAGTTCGCAGTAGCGTCTCACCTGTTCTGGAGTGCTGATTGATATAGCTCAATCACTAAGCTTCGATGTTCCTTGGAGGTTATCCAAGGGGAGCGAGAGTTGTTTAGACGATGAGAGGGGTCACTCCAATAGGTGAGATGATAGTCAGCAAGACCAATGTTTGATTAAGTCGAGCTTGGCTCGACTCTACAACTGCTGAAAGGTTTAAATACAAGTCTGCTACTTAGGGATTTGTAAGTAGCAAGTACGATCAATAAGCAATCTTCTCAGGCTTGTCAGCTCCTCCTAAGTACCAGTAAGCCATCAGTAAGCTATGATATCATAGAGTGCGTTTTTGGACTTTGGAACAATAACATGGGAACAGTTAGTCATTCGATCGGTAAGCATCCAGTCATTGGATCAGTAAGCATAGCAGTATCAGGCCATAGTAAGTCCCACAGAACGTCAGAACAAAGGTACCACATATCAGAACAATAGTGAGTCTAGGCATGCCACCAGCATCCAGACTTCTTGCAGAAGGCCCAGTGCATGCAGGCGTGTTTGGGAATGGGAATGGGTGTGGATCGAGAGGAAGGGGAATGATTTCCGGGACCAAGAGGTCTGGCTTGCCCTGTGGATCGAGGTAAGTCCATAACACATTGGTATGGGACCTATAGAATCTGATAAGTGAAATATATATATATAAATGTGACTTACCTCACTGAGTGAGCCTATGGGTTGAGGAGCAAGGAGTAAGGCCAAGGGATGGCAAACACAAACATGTAACAAGATAACACCAGTTATGAGAAGCTTGCTGTGTTAAGAATTGTTCCTATATATTTTATGTTCTATGTTTTGCAGATGATTCTTCCCAAAAAATATGTTTTATTTGTGAGTGCAGTGGCTGTGAGGTTAGCTGGTGTTGGCTCATGGCTCCAGGTGGTTCAAGCTGGTGATGCTGTAGGAAACAGTTTCAAACCAAGTTTAAACCAAACCAAACTGATATAAATGGTTTGTATCAGTTTCAGTTTAGGTTTGGGAAATTTGCCAGATACCAAGTGGTTTGATTTCTGGTTTGGGAAATTTTGCCTTAAACCAAACCAAACCAAACTTCTCCAACACTACCTCTAACAATTGTCAAGGATTGCATACCCCTGATAAAATCCTGTTGCTCAAGTCACTCTGTTATGACTTGTTACTACAACACTTTCAAGCATGTAAGCATTGATTGTTATAGCACAATCACTAAGCTTTGGTTTCTGCTCAGATGTTACCCTGAACACAATGTGAGAGGATTGAGGTAAAAAGGAACTGTTCTGTTGCTTTGCTTGATAGACAGGAATATGCGGGTAGAAGATGATTAAGTCAAGCTTAGAGCTCATACTACTCTGCCCACTAGGCTTATATACATGTTTGGTTTGTGATTGCTTTACAAACCGGCTCAGTCATCATACTTGTACAGTAATCAAACTGGTAAGCAATTGGTAAGTAATAGTACAGTAACTGGTTAGATTCACAATCAAACTTGTAAGCAATCAGTCAGAACTAATAGCTAGTTTTACTTGGTTTATCATCGATCCAGTCAGCAGTCTCAGTTATCACTCAGTCAGCCTTAGTAATCATATACTGTGAGATTTTAGTACCATACTAGTGGACACCCATGCTACACACAGTGCATCATATAAGATGTAATGGTAGAACAATTAATTGAACAGTACTGTAAGGTAAGCAGTATTCTTACTGTAATTGTGAAAGCTGCAGATTTAGGGAAGTATTGGCTGATGCTGACACCATCCCCACATCAATGCCTATTGCTGCCTCTTGCCTTGCTCACTCATTATCACCTTATTCCTGTGCTCATCTCCCTTTCATTGTCTTCATCTTTGACCACACATCACAGCTCTCTTGATCCCCACTCGCCTTTGTACTCAACTCCATTGTTACACTCCTGCAGGCGCAAGGGCCAGATGTTGGCAGATTGAGGTCCGGGTGCGCTTTAAGCAGCACTAGAAGGTCTTGGTACAATGGGGGCTGGTCTCCCTACTCAGCGAGCACTTGCAAAGCAAGGCTAAGTCGATGGGCAAGTAAATGTGGTCTGTGCAAAGGTCTAAGTTGACAATGAAGTGATCCCCTCCCTTGGAAGGTCTTTGCCAGTAATTCTAGAGTCGAAGTTGGTCCAGTGGCCTTCCCACTTTGTATGCTAATGACCAGAAAGTCGCAAGATTGATTCTAAGTCAGGCTTAAGGCCCAACTGTGAATGATACAGGTTTATATACATGTTGCAATCCATCTAGGATGCTTGGTGAGTCAGGTAAGTGAAAATAGTGACGAATGGCCTTAAGGGCTCTTGGGTCAAGTCAGAGTAGCAAGCGAAAGGGCGATAATGAGTACCAGGGATCGAGATAGTAACGATGGAATGAGTCACAATAGCTAAGCGAAGGTAGAATGATAGTAGCTAGCGGAGAAGTTTTATGGAAGGGTAGGTAGGAAGTCCGAGGGGATAGGGAAGTAGTGAATGAGTCAGAAGTCAAGAGGGAGAAAAAGGTAAGTGGTGGTAAGTCAGAGGGGGCAGATCATAGCATCCATGGCGCAGCACCCTCGATGCCTATCTGGCCCTCAAAAGGCCTTGCCTCCACCTCATGGCCACTCTTGTGGTCTCGCACTGGCACACTGGGCCACCTCTACTCATTTCGTTTCTTCGCATTCTGGTTTTGTCCTCAGGTATTGTGCTCTCTTGCCTGGATCTTACTTTAAAATTTCATTACTTACAATCGTGACTTATTCTCCTCCCTTGATGCCTTTCATACCTGTGTAACTCGCCTTGCATCCCAGTCCTACTTACCTGACTACCACAATGAGCTTAGATACAGTATGACAACCCAGAAACATACTTAAAAGGCTCTGGCTCTGGCTCTCAAAATGAAACTTTCCGTTGTGTTTACTCCTCTAATCCCTCTGTGTGCCTCAAGCTTTGCCTTCATCTTGTGGCCTCTTCCCTTCCCTCTCAACCCAGGTTTGATGCTAAGCATGAGCTTTCAGGCCCATCAGTAATCAATCTCATGCTTGCTTGCCCTGTCCCCACCATCCTTCCCTACCTCAAGTCTCCTCACAAACTTGTGGATGCCCTTCATATCTACTTCAGTACAGCACAAAATATCCTATCCAATCATCTCAGATATTCTTTGACTGTGGCCTTTTGAGGCATCCATCACCACAGTAGGACCTGGAGGGATTAACACAGCAGTCTGTGGGGAGGCTTGCCGATCACCACATCCACATATTGTCTTGAGTCACTGCTACTGTGGTGTCTGGGAGTGCTCGGACAGGCCATGTGGGCAGATGGCTGGGACAGGTGGGGGTGCAGGGGTGCAGGTATGCATAGTAATTGACATGGGTAACCTATGGGTATTTCTTTCCATACCCATACCTATACCCATCCATACCCCTACCTGTGAACATGGGTATGGGTTTGCAAGGGCACAGGTATGGGTTAGGTTCAATACCCTTACCCCATGGGTAAGGGTGCAGGTATTTCACTCACTCAGTCACAGCAATTTATTTTATTTTTGAGGCTCAAGGTCAAGGTACATATACAAGTTATACTGCACACTTTTCTCATGCTATAGTCGCCATCTCCCCTGCTGTGTTGCTGCTATCACAGTCACCATCGCCATGACTGTTGTGGTCCCCATTGTTGATCAGGTAGACAGATGGGCATGTGGGCAGGGTGTTATGAACTTGCTTCATCTGGGATAACAAACAGGTACACAACTGCATCTGTGTTATGAATGACTGCTTACGAAAGTGTGCTTGCCATACAACTTTGGTATGTGCACCACACTTATGACAACTTACTATACGATAGATGTACCTGAACAAGGTGAGTCTAGAAGACTCACAGACTGACTACATATGACTCAAAGTGACCCAGATACTTACCATAACTCAGAACAACTCAGATCGAGACTCTGTGACTCAGAACATCCAGTACTAGGATGTGCGACTCATAACTGATACTTATGACTCAGAATGACCAATACTTGGATCAGCGACTTATGCTTACTTACTGTGACTTGAGATGAGTCACGACTATGCTTACCGTTTATAGGAAAGACTGATAGCTACTGTACTTGGATTGACTTGTATAAAAGCAGTAGCTCTTAGTAGAAGCTGAGCCAATCTCGACTTAATCAACACTTTACTCTGCATATCTCACAAAGTCCTCAGCAAGACTACAAAGTCCTCAAGCCACTAGAGTGACCCCACTTTGTCTAATCAACTCATGTTCCCTCTGGTATAATACCCAGAGAACCCCGAAGCTTAGCAATTGTGCTATAACAATCAACGCTCTATCGAGGAGGACTTAGTCATGTGGTGACTATCCAGTTGAGCCCGATCCGGCTCACTGAGTTATACAGAAGCCTCCAAGTCACATGGTGACTTGCCATTAGGCCCAAATAGGCATACCAAACCTCAAGTCACGAGCGACTTGACGCGAGCCCCAAATAACGCAGAGGTGTTCATGTGTGTTATCGCAACACCTCATTAGGCTCTCAAGAAATCTATCAAGGACTGAGTACCCAGGGTGCGAGATTCTTGACACAGGGGTGGAGGCAGGTGTGGTGTGGCATGGAGGCAGGTGTGGTGTCACCGGCTCCCAAGATGGCTAGCTCATATGCTGTGGACCAGGGTAAGTTCTAGAACCGGCGTTATGATATTCCCCTCGATACGTACTTTCTGATGTGGTCTTTTGTTCTGATGTGATGGTTGATGCGCCGACTGCCGCCCGCCGTAATAGTTTGATATACCGTTGCTTCGGCTTTATGGGCATAGCCTCCCCTGTACCTATTTATACGTGCCATGTACCAGTAGGACTCGCTAAGTCGAGTCTTTCGTCGCTATACATTTTTGTTCCCCCATTCAGGGCTTGCTGTCAAAGACAAGCCGTCTTTGCAGCCGACCCTCATCTTTCCACTCAGAGTGAATGCGATCTTGGACCTTCCTTGCTCGCCTTTGCTCTAAGTAGGGGTCGTACTCTTCTTCAAGGTCACACCTGGTACACGGACAGGCACATGTTCGGAGTAGCGATTGTTATCATCATCTACTTGGTTATCTACATTGGCATCCTTTCCATTCATTGCTACTAAGTGAGCTGGTGAAACCATAGCGGTGATATCAGACTCGACTTCGAGTCAACACGGCCTCGCAGATAGGCTTTAACCCCACAGTGGAGTTCTTGGAGAACTACCCAGACAAGGACGTCCCACCGCCCAATTCTCACGTGTTTTGGAGAGAAGCACCTGCATCCCAAAGAAGAAACTACGGGGTACACTTGTTCTACCCATCAGGAAAATACGGAGAAGGCAAAGCGGCCTTCGTCTATTGGAAGACGATGAACAAGCATTGGCACATACTAAGTCACCGAGAAGGACAAACCTACCTCAACTGGGGAGACCCAATTCCCGAAGTTGAAGAGTTCAATTATCCTCTGGGAGAAGTACTACCCAATTTCACATTTGAAGACCACACTCGAAACCGCTCCTCTTCATTGACAATAGACGACGAGAGCTCAAGCTCCCAAGAAACTTCAAACACCAGACCAAGGGCTGACACCCTTGGCCAACTTGTGCAACGAATCCAAGCACTATCAATCGCCCCACCGTCCTATCAAGACACTATGGCAACCCTCTCCAACATATCGACAGCTGCCCCTGCGCAACAAACTCCCCCTTCACAAGCAACATTGCCACCCACACTCCCCTCAGCTTCCAGCGGCTCAATACAGAATCGCCTCAACTCAGCCATGAGACGAACTACAATATCGGGAGGACCCTCAGGAGGAGGAGGCGGTGGCGGCAGAGGAGGAGGTGGCGGAGGAGGAGGCGGCAGTGGAGGAGGCGGCGGTGAAGGAGGAGCCCCGGGACCCAGACCCCCAATTCCCCCACCTCCAGCGGTTGGACAAGCAGTGGTCGACCCCAAAATGATAGGAGCACTCCCCGCCATATTCAACGGTAATCTCGAAAGAGCAGACGACTTTATCGAAGAACTTAAGGCCTATATTTGCCTTAACAACAACGTAGGAGGGATGAACTCCTACCTCAAATGAATCATACTAGCCCTCACCCTAATCAAAGGCCCCCTCGTTGCCAGTTGGACCAGAGACTTTGGCAACTTCTTTGACACCCTTAATGCAGCGGACGACATCCCAGCCACGTGGACGGCCTTTCTGGATGAATTTGCACACCAATTCCAGGACACACAAAGAGAAGAACGAGCCAAATTAAAGCTCCAAACCCTGCACATAAAATAGCCAGAAATCGACCAATACATCTCGCAATTCGAGCAATTGGCCAGAGAAGCCGGGTACACCATCGGCAATTCGGAGACCAAACAGTTCTTCATCCAGGGTCTCCCACGAGGAGTAGCCAAAGATGTCATGAAACCACCCCTCATACACGCTTACACGGACATCAAAGAGAGAGCCATAGAAAGTGTCAAGTCACGCCAGGTCATAGACCAAATTTTTGGTCCCTGACGCGCTCCCTTTCCCCCAAGAGAAACCAATTCTAACCCATTCAACTGCCCAAACCGAGGAGGATGACCCCCGCAACGCCCACAAACCCAACCAGGAAGGCCCCAATACACTTCCACTAATGCCCCACCATGGATGGCAAATCAACCGGTCCCCATGGATGTAGATCGCACCAAAGTGGGTCCTTCGGCCAGAGGGCGAGCCATCCAAACCCAACCACGTCAACCTCAACGCTCCCAGTTGTGTTTCCAGTGCAACCAACTGGGGCATTTCGCTCGCAACTGCCTGCAAAGGAAGGCCCAGGCCAGCCTCATCGATTGGAATGACGACGAAACCGTCGCTGAAGAGCCAAAAGACAAGGTAGCCTGGATGGAAGAGCAGCTCCACTCCCTCACCCTCGAAGAGTCTTCCTTCCTAGGCGAATGTATGAGGGAGCGGCAGGATTTTCACTCGGTCTAATCTGTACAGCCTGGATTAGACAGACCTCAAAAGATGTATTTATGTTGGTGCGCAAATCAATGACACTTCGTTCTTACATACATTCATCAAGAAAAAGGGCTGAAGCAATTGCTCTGGTGGACTCAGGAGCGACCGAAAATTTCATGAACCTAAATTACGCAAAATGGCTAGGCTTACCAGTAAAGAAGCTAGATCACCCCCACCAAGTTTATAATGTAGATGGCACCCTCAATAAAGGAGGTTCCTTGGAGTTCTTCATGGACATACAAGTCCAAACGGGGACAAATCACACGAACATGAGGTTTTTCCTCACCAATCTAGGAGAACACAAATTAATCCTGGGGTACCCCTGGTTCATGGCTGTGCAACCCAAAATCGATTGGCTCAGAGGATAGATCGACCACTCCCAACTCCCCATCATCATATGAAGTATCGACGCCGCCCGAGCCAGATTCCTCCCCTGCACTGCTCCTCCTACTCATTGGAAACAAGACCCGATCTTTATAGCACGAGTCAAATGGCCAGGTCCACCCCAGACAATGCCAACTCAGAATCTCATACCGGCCTGTTACCAACGACACCACAAAGTTTTCAGCGAACAGGCCGTGCAGTGCTTCCCAGAGCCGAGAGTTTGGGACCATGCCATCGAACTCAAGCCAGACGCCCCAAGTACCATACCCGGAAAAGTCTATGCCCTCACTCAACTCAAACAAGAGGAGTTGAAAAGATTCGTGCAAGAGCATCTAAAGAAAGGATACATTTGTCCGTCCAAAAGTCCCTACGCCGCCCCATTCTTCTTTATCAAGAAGAAAGATGGAAAGCTCCGCCCCATTCAAGATTACCGATGCGTCAACCAGTGGATGATTAGAAACCGCTACCCACTCCCACTCATTCCCCAGTTGATCAATAAGGTGCGCTCCCGCACCCTCTTCACGAAGTTCGATATCCGCTGGGGATACAACAACGTGAGAATAAAGCAGGGAGACGAATGGAAAGCGGCTTTCATCACCAACCAAGGACTATTTGAACCGACGGTCATGTTCTTCGGGCTTACGAACTCTCCAGCAACCTTCCAAATGATGATGGATGCCATCTTCGCGGAAGAGATGTGAGAGGGATGGCTAGTCATCTATATGGACGACATGCTGATCGCAACAGACGATGACCCGCAATTCCACGAATCCTGCATGCACTGTGTCCTCACAAAACTGGCACAGCACGACCTGTATTTAAAACCCGAAAAATGCGTATTCAAACAGCGTCACGTCGACTTCCTAGGAGTAGTGCTCCAACATGGCACGATCCACATGGACCCAACAAAAACCCAAGGAGTTGCCGATTGGCCACGACCAATGAACACCACTGACGTCAGGGCATTCCTAGGGTTCACAGGATTTTACCAGTACTTCATCCCGAACTACTCACGAATCGCTCGCCCCTTGCTCGACCTAACAAAAAAGACTACCACATGGCATTGGGGAGAGGCTCAAATGAAGGCTTTCGAACTCCTAAAAACCCTCATGTATAGAAGACCAGTCCTCACCCAACCTGACTATACAAAGCCATTTATCCTCCATACAGATGCCTTGGGGTATGGCGTGGGAGCCATACTCTTGCAGGAGGGCGACCCCAACCCAGAACGCCCCCTCAAATTTTGTCTCCACCCAATCACATACTACTCAGCCACCTTCATTCCAGTGGAACGAAACTACGACATCTATGAATGAGAACTACTCGCAGTAGTCAAAGCGCTTAAACACTGGAGACAACACTTAGGATTTACCCGACACCCCTTCACAATAGTCACTGATCATGCAAACCTCGCCTTTTGGAAAGAACTAAGAGACTTGAACAGATGCGTGGCCCGATGGCACGCCCTTCTCCAAGACTACTGGTTTAACATCCAGGTGACACCCGAAAAATCCCACATGGCGGCGGACTTTCTATCATGCCCCCCCTCGGAAGACAAAGGAGAAAAGGACAACAAGCAAGTGATCATCCTCCCAGAAACACTATTCGTCGATTCTCACCATGTAATCCCGGACGAGCACCAGGGGTTACCCAAAGTCTCCCTGATCGAACCCTCACCACGGCACCTTATGCCACCAACGCGAATCCGAGTCTTTGACCTGGATTCAATCTATCAAAACCTCGAAGACAACATCTGATGGTCCCAACCCGCTCCTCATGAATGAATGGGAAAAGACCTTCCATTGCGTCCAAGAGGAGCAGTCGCACCGTGTCCCTAAGTGGACCCGGTCAGGTAAATTAGTCGTTCCCCCCGATCTCGAGCTAAAATGTCGCATCATGACCCACACCTACGATGCACCAACTGCAGGACACCCCGGAAGAGACAAAACCCTCCGCCAAGTGAGGAGAGACTTCTGGTGGCCCGGTATGACCGCATGGATCGCTGACTACATCGGAGGCTGCAGTGAATGCCAACAGAACAAGATCTGCACTCACCACCCCAGGGTTCCTATCTATAAGATTGACACCCCTCCAGACGCCAAACCCTTCGAGCGGGTGGCCATGGATCTCATCACGGGTCTACCCAAGAGTCATGGCCATGATGTGATCCTTACCATAGTGGATCATGGTTGTTCACGGGTAGCTACTTTCATTCCATGCTCCACCACCGTCACGGGCCCCAACATTGCACAGATGTACCTGGACAACGTCTATCGATGGTTTGGATTCCCCGAAAAATCATCACGGACCATGACCCCCGCTTCACCTCGCACTTTGGCCAAGCCCTCACAGCAAAACTAGGGGTTCAACAAAATCTATCAACCGTGTTCCACCCCCAAACCGATGGGCTGGTGGAAAGGATGAACCAATGGATTGAACAATACCTACGACTGGTCACCGGCGCGCAGCCCAATGACTGGAGTAAATGGCTCACAATTGCCACAGCCATCCACAACGACCACCAAAACTCCACCCTAAAAATGTCTCCGGACCAAGCCTTGTTAGGCTACCAGCCTATCCTATATCCAAATCAAATTATAGGCATGAACAATGAAGAAGCCAAAGGGCACATCGACGATATGATCAGACGAAGGGCGCAAGCTACGGCGGCCATCAACAAAGCTGCGCATCAAGGGGAAACCCCCAAAGATGCATTTCAGGTTGGTAATCAAGTATGGCTCAAGGCTGGTAACTTGAAGTTACCCTATCAAATGACGAAACTCACCCCAAAATGCCAGGGTCCCTTCAGGGTCATCAAGAGGGTCTCCCCAGTGGCGTACCAATTGGAATTGCCCCCAGCGTGGAACATCCATGACCCATGACGTGTTCCACACATCTCTCCTATTGCCCTATCACGAAACCCCCTCACACAGTCCCAACTTCACCCGACCGCCACCCGACTTGATTGGAGGTGAAGACGAATATGAAGTGGAAACAATCATCAATCACTGTTTCAAGGGGTGTGGATGCCGCTTGGAGTACCTTATCAAATGGAAGGGGTATCCACACAGCGATAACACTTGGGAGCCAAAGGAGGGTATCCATGTGGATCAACTGATCCGAGACTATCATAAGCACAGCCCTCTCCACCAGCATAAAAAGGAGGCCTGCACCGCTGTCATCTCATCACCAAACTGGCCCCCTTCAAAGTTGATCCTCTCTACGCCCTCCCAGTCTTCTGGAAACTACCCAGTCTTGAGCTACCACCCAACCCTTGGCTACAGTTCCACCTTGAGACCCTCGCCGCCCACTTTGAACGCAAGCATAAGATGTCCCAGAATCTCGACTCTGCCTCCCCCAAGTCTGCCAGTTCCTATGCCATTCCCCACGTTACCAGAGCTCCCCTCTCGCCATGTTCCACCGCCTCCCTCCTGGCCGCCAACCCCCACATCCCTGAAGAAACTGTGCGCCAGATCACCGCCGGACTCCTCCAGACCATCGAAGAACGCGAGACCACCCACAGCACAGAGATCTGGGAGCTCTGTGAAAAACTCCTCCGCCTTGAGGAGCTTGTGGGAGATGAGGACTCTGAAGAACCCCCCAAAGGGTACATCCGGAACAACGGCAAGATCCCCAACTTTGACATCCCCATGGATGACGGCCTCTACCTCCCGGCCAAATTTATCAAGCTACATGCGGGGGACTACACCAAGGCCTTTGGCCTCACCGGAAAGGAGCTCACGACTGAGGCTCCTTACTCCATGGAGATCTACGCCTCCCCCGACATCCGCCTCCACAAAGTCCCGGAGCCGCTTCCCCTCTGGGTCCAGACTATTATTGAGGGACGTACTGCGACCTTCGAGTTGCTCCGCCGAGCCGCCATCGAGCTCGAAGACTATGGCATCGTGGCTGACCTCACCCACGCCCACAACATCTACCTCAAGGCCCAAGAAATGGAGTTACAGCGGGACCAAATTGAGGCTGACCTCAGCCTTCTCCAAGAAAAGTACACCCTCACCCGCGGACACCTCAAGTTGGCCCGTGTATTGAAATGCCTCACCCACCAACAGTACCTGGTCCCTGCGGTACTTCGGGACGACGAGAACTTCCTCCAAGTCCCTCCAAAAGGGAAAAACGTAAAGCGAGGTTGCTTTGCCATCTAGAAGGAGGGTGATGTCACCGGCTCCCGAGATGG
This sequence comes from Russula dissimulans, assembly GCA_022376545.1. Taxonomy (NCBI): domain Eukaryota; kingdom Fungi; phylum Basidiomycota; class Agaricomycetes; order Russulales; family Russulaceae; genus Russula; species Russula dissimulans. The sequence continues at coordinate 13,295 of WTXJ01000024.1, read as the reverse complement.
CTAGCTCGTATGCCGTGGACCGGGGTAAGTTCCTGAACCGGCGTTATGATATTCCCCTTGATACGTACTTTCTGATGTGGTCTTTCGTTCTGATGTGATGGTTGATGCGCCGACTGCCGCCCGCTGTAATAGTTTGATATACCATTGCTTCGGCTTTATGGGCATAGCCTCCCCTGTACCTATTTATACATGCCATGTACCAGTAGGACTCGCTAAGTCGAGTCTTTCGCCGCTATACATTGTTGTTCCCCCATTCAGGGCTCGCTGTCAAAGACAAGCCATCTTTGCAGCCAACCCTCATCTTTCCACTCAGAGTGAACGCAATCTTGGACCTTCCTTGCTCGCCTTTGCTCTAAGTAGGGGTCGTACTCTTCTTCAAGGTCACACCGGGTACACAGATGGGTGCATGTTTGGAGTAGCGATTGTTATCATCGTCTACTTGGTTATCTACATTGGCATCCTTTCCGTTCATTGCTACTAAGTGAGCTGGTGAAACCGTAGTGGTGACATGTGGCATGGAGTAGCATGGAGGCAGGTGTGGCGTGGTGTGGTGCAGAGGCAGACATGGCACAGTGTAGCATGGAGGCAGGTGCAGAGGCACTGGCAGGCACGTGAACGTGTGCATGCAGGCATGTGGGCAGGTCACTATTGCTGTGGCTGCAATTGCCATTGTGTTATGACTGCAATTGCCATCACACTGTGGGTGCCACTGCTGTTGCATCATGGGCACTATTACCATTGCATCAAGGCTGCCATCACTGTCAAACTGTGGCCGACCATTGCCACTGCTGCTGTTGCTGTGCTGAACAGACTGAAGTGTGTCCAGTCCATGGGTTTGGGAGGTGATTTGAGGTGGGAAAAGACGGGGGAGACAGGATGAGCAAGAGAGCAAGCATGAAGATGGTGCAGATGGGCCTGGTAGCTTGCAATCAGCACTGAAGTCAAGACAAAGTGAGAGAGAGAAGAGGCCACAAGACAAAGGGAAAAATTCTTGAGGGCACACAGAGAAGTTAGAGGGGCAAACACAAAGGGAAAGAATTACATTTTTGAGCACTGGAAACAAAGCCTTAAGTATGTTTTTCAGACTGTTGTACTGTAACTAAAGCCCTTGAGAGTAGTCTGGTAAGTAAGGAATGCCATCGTAATCCAAGGTGAAAGGATTTAAATCTAATCAAAGGTATGAGTGAGATCAGTGAGGGGGAAGAGATGAAAGGGACACAAGGTGAGCATCAAAGGCATCAAAGGCAAGATTGAAGCAAAATAACATGATGCTGGAGCACAAAACCAAAGCAAAAAGGGACAAGTCTAGTAGAGGTGGCCCAGTGTACCGGCGCAAAGCCACAAGAGTGGATACAAGGCAGAGGTGAGGCCCCTTTGATGGGTGAGTGGGCATTGTAGGCATTTCATTGTGGAGTTGAGGAATAAGGTGTGTGGGAATCGAGAAAGTTGTGGCGTGTGGTTGAAGACAACGGGATGAAAGGAAAATGGGCATAGGAAAGAGGTGATGACAATTGAGTGAGAAGAGGGCAGTGAGAGGTGTTGATGTGGGGATCAAGTTGGTGTCAGCCAATACCCCAACAGATTTGCAGTTTCTGCAATCAACTGTACTGCTCATCTCACAGTGCTGGATGCTGCCACCATCAAAGCCCAAAGTGAAGCACAAAAAATAAAATAAAAACTGTAAAAACAATGTACCAAATGACGTACTGTAAGCACCCTTGGTGAGTCAGAGTCAAGTTCTGAGTGAGATGTGATGGTTTGTTGGAGTTGAAGTTTGCAATGGTATCTTCCACGCATGGTTGTTTTGGGGAGCAGAGTCAACAGTTGAGAGGGTGAGGAGATAGGGGAAGAGAGAAGATGAAAATGAATGAACATGAGATACGGCTGACAAATTGATGCGATGGCCTGTCCCTGCCCAGCAGCAGTGTGGGGCCTTATCTATCAACAAGGGCATATGTCAGAGATTGCTATGATAGCTTAGTGGTTAGGTTAGATGTGTTATATTCTCCATCCCTGAAGAGGTTGTGGGTTCGAACCATGCTTGACATGCAATTTTCTGACAAATTATAATAGTGCTAATCTGGAAAAACCCATAACTGTGGGTACGGGTTCCACACTCATCGATACGGGTAAGAAGCAGGTTGGGATGTATAGATCCTGACCCATACCAGTGAAATATTTACCTGGCAACCTAATGGGTTACCCATACCTGTGTCGATCACTAGGTGTGCAGAGAAGTAAGGCTGCTAAAGCAGGAGTAATTGGGTAGACCAAGATAGGGAATGACAAGAGTATTTCAGAATTTCTCAAGGGTTTTGCAATATTTTGACTAGAAAAGGTCAATAACAGCAACTAAGTATCCTAATTGATAGAACATTAATCAGGCTATATCTCAGTCAAATCTTGACTGATTTTGATGAAAATTGCCTTGTTTAAAAGCCAAATACCATCCAAAACCTGTATACCCGTAGGTATATGGGTTTTGGATGGTATTTGGCTTTTAAACAAGGCAATTTTCATCAAAATCAGTCAAGATTTGACTGAGATATAGCCTGATTAATGTTCTATCAATTAGGATACTTAGTTGCTGTTATTGACCTTTTCTAGTCGCAAAACCCTTGAAAATCCTGAAATACCCTTGTCATTCCCTAGAACAAGAGGGTGTGTTCATATGAAAGAGAGGAGAGAAGGAACAATGCAGGAATGGTCAGGGTTTTATATGTTAAGACACATCATCGACTTGAGATACATTCTGGAATATCTCGAGTCATGGCAAAGATAACAGCTCAAAACACCTTTTTCCAGCCAATCAGGATGCTATCAGGAGTCAGGACACCCAAAATGGATTCTCACTAGCCAATCAGGATGCTATCAGGACACCCAAAACAGTCTCTTGATGTCCAAAACAGATTCTCACTAGCCAATCAGGAGTGTGTGAAAAACTGCATAATATAGAAGATTGGAGACCCTGAGAACCTGATACCATGTGAGAGTTGAACCTCTCAAATGCGGCCACACCACTCCCTGGTCTTCCAGAGGCGTCCGAGTTGAGGGAATCAACTTGCATGCCACTGGGGCTATAGGCAGTTGGATGCCTCATATCATAATCAGTCTACAAAACATAACATAGCAAGTAAATGTAGCAAGAACATAGCAAGTTCCTGACAACAATGCAGTGTCATTGCCTCCCACATTGAGCTTGTCATCTCTGACAGCAAGCACACTTATTCCAGCTTTTCCCCTATGTAATACATAATATATATCTTCTATATTATAAAACACTATGGCTAGTCATCTACATGGATGACATGCTAATCGCGACCGACGATGATCCCCACTTCCATGAACAATGTGTCCATCGCGTCCTCACAAAGTTGGCAGAACACGACCTATACCTAAAACCCGAAAAATGCGTGTTTGAACAACACTGAGTTGACTTCCTGGGAGTAGTCCTCCAACACGGCACAATCCACATGGACCCAACAAAGACCCAAGGAGTCGCCGACTGGCCACGACTGACCAATGTGACTGAGGTCAGAGCCTTCTTAGGATTTACAGGCTTTTACCGGTATTTCATCCCAAACTACTCGCAGATCACATGCCCCCTGCTAGACCTCACAAAGAAATCCACCCCGTGGCACTGGGAAAACGCACAAATGAACGCCTTCGAACTCCTGAAAACCCTCATGTGTAGACGACCCGTCCTCACTCAACCCGATTACACAAAACCATTTATCCTCCACACGGACGCCTCAGGGTATGGCGTGGGAGCCATACTCTTACAAGAGGGCGACCCCAATCCAGAATGCCCCCTCAAATTTCGTCTCCACCCCATCGCATACTACTCGGCCACCTTCATCCCCGCAGAACGAAACTACGACATCTACGAACGAGAGTTACTAGCCGTAGTCAAAGCACTTAAGCACTGGAGACAACACTTAGGGTTCACTCAACACCCCTTCACAGTGGTCACCGACCACGCAAACCTCGCTTTCTGGAAAGAACCAAGAGACCTAAACAGACGCACAGCACGATGGCACGCCCTCCTCCAAGACTATTGGTTCAACATCCAGGTAACGCCAGGAAAGTCCCACATGGCAGCGGACTTCCTATCATGCCCGCCGCTGAAGGACAAAGGTGAAAGAGACAACAAACAGGTAGTCGTCCTCCCAGAAGCACTATTCATTGACTCCCACTACGAAATCCCCGACGAGCATCGAGGGCTAGCACGAACCCCTCCGGTCGAACCCTCGCCACAACACCTCAAACCACCGTCGCAAATCCAAGTCTTTGACCTGGACTCCATCTACCAAGACCTTGAAGACAACATTCGGTGGTCACAGAAGCAACACCCGCTTCTCATGGAGGAATGGAAAGATGCCTTTCATTGCACACAAGAAGAACACTCGCACCGCATCCCCAAGTGGACCCAATCAGGCAAACTAGTGGTTCCCCCGGATCTTGAACTCAAACGACGCATCATGACCCACACTCACGATGCGCCAACGGCAGGACACCCAGGCAGGGATGAGACTATCCGTCAAGTAAAAAGAGACTTCTGGTGGCCTGGCATGACCGTGTGGATAACAGACTATGTCGAAGGATGCGGGGAGTGCCAGCAAAACAAAATCTGCACTCACCGCTCCAGAGTCCCCATCTACAAGATCGACACTCCGTCGGACGCCAAACCCTTCGAGCGCATAGCCATGGACCTCATCACTGGCCTACCCAAAAGCCATGGCTACAATGCGATCCTTACCATAGTGGACCACGGCTGTTTACGAGCCGCGACCTTCATCCCTTGCTCCACCATGGTTACAGGTCCCAAGATCGCGCAGATGTACCTCGACAATGTTTACCGCTGGTTTGGACTACCGAAGAAAGTCATCACGATCGGGATCCCCGCTTCACCTCGCACTTCGGTCGAGCCCTCACGGCAAAACTAGGAGTCCAGCAGAATCTGTCGACGGCCTTCCACCCCCAAACCAATGGGCTCGCCGAGCGAACAAACCAGTGGATCGAACAATACCTCCACCTGGTGACGAGCGCGCAACCAAACGACTGGAGCAAATGGCTCACCATTGCTTCAGCAGTTCACAACGACCAAGTCAACTCCATGCTGAAGATGACGCCCAATCAAGCCTTATTGGGATACCAGCCCATCTTGTATCTGAACCAAATCCTGGGGACAAACAACCAAGAAGCAGAGGCCCGAATCGACGACCTTCTCCAATGATGGGCGCAAGCCACGGCGGCCATCAATCAATCAGCGTGCGCAGGAGAGATCCGAAAAGACGTGTTTCAAGTTGGAGAACAGGTATGGCTTGAAGCGAGCAATCTGAAACTCCTGTATCAGACTTCCAAGCTAGCCCCGAAGCGTCAGGGACCTTTCAAGATCATCAGAAAGATCTCTCCTGTGGTGTATCAGTTGGAGCTCCCGGCGTCTTGGACCATTCACGATGTGTTCCATGCCTCCCTCTTATCGCCCTATCGCAAAACTACCGCTCACGGGCCCAACTTCCGCCGACCGCCACCCGACCTGATCAGAGACAAGGAAGAATATGAAGTGGAGGCCATTATCAATCACCGGTTCAAAGGTAGAGGCCGACAGCTCCAGTACCTGATCAAATGGAAGGGCTATCCCCACAGCGACAACACCTGGGAGCCCAAAACGGCTATATTCGCGGATGAACTGATCCGAGAATATCATGAGCACAGCCCACTACACCATCATAAAAGGGGGACTCACGCCGCGGTCATCTCATCACCAAACTGGCCCCCTTCAAAGTCGATCCCCTCTTCGCTCTCCCAGTCTTTTGGCAGCTACCAGGCCTCGAACTTCCCCCAAACCCGTGGCTGCAATTCCATCTTCAGACTCTCGCCGACCATTTCGAACGCAAACATAGGATGTCCCAAGCCCTCGAACCCTCTTCCCCCGGGTCTGCCAGCTCCTACGCCATCCTCCATGTTACTGGGGCCCCTCTCTCGCCGCGCTCCACCACCGCGCTCCTGGCTGCCAACCCCCACGTCTCCGAAGAGACTATGCACCAGATCGCCGCCGGACTCCTCCGAACCATCGAGGAGCGCGAAGCAGCCCACAGTACCGAGGTCTGGGACCTCCGCGAGAAGCTCCTCTGCCTTGAGGAGCTTGTGGGCGACTCGGACTCCGACCAACCCCCCGAGGGATACATTCGCAACGACAACAAGATCCCCAACTTCGATATCCCCATGGATGACGGGCTCTATCTCCCGGCCAAGTGGATCAAACTGTACAACAGGGACTACACCAAGGCCTTCGGCCTCACCGGCAAGGAGCTCTCGACCGAGGCCCCTTATTCCATGGAGATCTATGCGTCTCCCGACATTCGACTTCATGAGGTCCCCGAGCCGCTCCCCCTCTGGGTCCAAACCATCATCAAGGGACGTACCGCGACCTTCGAGTCGCTCCACCGAGCCGCCATTGAGCTCGAAGACTATGGGATCGTGGCCGACCTCACCCACGCCTGCGATACCTACCTCAAGGCCCAAGAAATGGAGCTACAGCGGGAGCAGATTGAGGCTGACCTCACCCTTCTCCAAGAAAAGTACGCCCTCACCCGCAGACACCTCGAACTGGCCTGCGTATCGAAGCGTCTTGCCTGCCAACAGTACCTGGTCCCTCTGGTACTACGGGACGATGAGAACTTTCCCTGAGTCCCTCCAAAAGGGAAGAACGTAAAGCGAGGTCGCTTTGCCGTCTAGAAGGAGGGTGATGTCACCGGCTCCTGGGATGGCTAGCTTGTACGCCGTGGACCAGGGTAAGTTCCTGAACCGGCGTTATGATATTCCCGTTGATACGTACCTTCTGATGTGGTCTCTGTTCTGATGTGATGGGTTGATGCGCCGACCGCCACCGACTGTGATAGTTTGATATACCATTGTCTCGGCTTTATGGGTTTAGCTGCCCCTGTACCTATTTATACGTGCCATGTACCAGTAGGACTCGCAAGTCGAGTCTTTTCGTCGATATACACTGTTGTTCCCCCGCTCAGGGCTCGCTGTCAAAGACAAGCCGTCTTTGCAGCTGACCCTTGTCTTTCCACTCAGAGTGAAAGCGATCTTGGGTCTTCCTTGACCGCCTTTGCTCTAAGTCGGGGTCGTACTCTCCTCTGAAGCTATACCTGGTATACGGACGGGTCTATGCTAGGACTGGCAATAGTCCTCATCACCTCTACGATCGTCTTCATTGTCAAGTACATCCGTTCGTTGCTAAGTGAGCTGGTGAAACCGTAGCGGTGACAGTGTCCATGGGTAGGAACACATGTGTCAGTGAGCCTGTTGGTGAGCTCACTTGCATTGCTCGGCGGTACATGGTCAGCGCCAAAGATGGCGGTGGTGGCAGCATGCTTGTTGAGTTATGGGTCTGATTGAGTGTTCTGTAGTGTGAGCTTGGGCAAGCGGGAAGATAGTGTGGCATGCACAAGTAAAGCCTGATGACACATGCATCACCGAGCTCATCTTGCTCGCATCTCTCGGCAATATGTCTTCTTCATGTCGCTCAGCAGTACGTGGTCTGTTCCAAAGGCGTGAGCAGGCCGGCAGATGGCAAGGCATGTGCATCGGTGAGCCTGTTGGTGAGTAGAGTTTAAAAGTTCAGTTGAGTCCAGTCTTTTGCCCATTTTGGGCACAACTGGGACTGCAACCAGTTGCACCCGGACCTAATTTCTGAAGGACCAGACTGAAACCTCCCCTGACCCACTGCAACTGGTTGCACCTAAGCACAAAGACCAGTCCACATTGGTCTGAACTGGTCCATTCACAACCAGTTGCAACTGCCCAAGGACTAGTTGCAACTGAGTGAAAGAAGGCACTAGCTTCTCTAGTACTGCTTCAACTAGTATTACTAACTTCTGCTTTAGATAGTATTACTAATACCTTAACAGCATTTTAGATAGCAACTTGTCTATCTTGTCTTGACTTGTCCTAACTATTGCTTACTGAAAAAATACCTAGCTCTTACTCAGTACTCACAAATTACTTACAAAGACCAATTGGCTACTATGCTTGTATGTGTTATACTCAAACAGTAGTAAAAATGCTAATACCTTAGCTTACCACATTACTGTGTAAAGTAAGCTATTAGTACTTGAAGTTATCTACAGGTAAATAGCTATGGTATACTAACAGAAAACAAGCAAATCAAGCCTTACCCTCAGCTTAGTATATTACATAGTAGACTAAAGAAAAGAATGGAATATATACAAAGAGAGGATAGAAAGTATTCATATCAATCATATTTTAGTATTGAAGCAATTAACCTAGAAAGTCCAAGTTGCATATTTACTGTTAGGACCTAATAGATATTTGATAGATTGACTACTTGAACTTTGTAGGTTAATTGCTTCAATACTAGAATATGATTGATATGAATACTTTCTAACCTCTCTTTGTATATATTCCATTCTTTTCTTTAGTTTACTATGTAATACACTAAGCTGAGGGTAAGGCTTGATTTGCTTGTTTCCTGTTAGTATGCCATAGCTATTTACCTGTAGATAACTTCAAGTACTAATAGCTTACTTTACACAGTAACATGGTAAGCTGAGGTATTAACATTTTTACTACTGTTTGAGTATAACACGTACAAGCATAGTAGCCAATTGGTCTTTGTAAGTAATTTGTGAGTACTGAGTAAGAGCTAGGTATTTTTTCAGTAAGCAATAGTTAGGACAAGTCAAGACAAGATAGACAAGTTGCTATCTAAAATGCTGTTAAGGTATTAGTAATACTATCTAAAGCAGAAGTTAGTAATACTAGTTGAAGCAGTACTAGAGAAGCTAGTAAAACTAGCTAAAGAGATGCTGGTAATACTATTTGAAGCAGTAATAGATATGTTAGTAAAATTTGCTAAAACACTAAGGCAGAAGTCATTAGAAGGTAGTACTCTTACATAAGCACTAAATTCTAACACCTCCCTCCCATCACAAGTAAACTTATATGTTGCTAGTAGAAATAATAGATAGAAGCATTCTCAACAATTCCTATTAGCTATATTTTTTAAAAATGTTACATAGCAGGAGGAGATACAAATTACATGCTTATTAGGGTGCTAGTTTCTGATAATCTCTACTAGTAATACTTTCTGAAATAGCAGCACTAAAGAATCTTGTAATACTATTTAAAGCAGTACTGAAGGTACTAGTAAAACTAGTTAAAGTAGTATTGGAGATGAGTAATACTAGCTAAAGCAAGACTAGATATAAAGAACAGAATATAGATACAAAAGAACATCTAGAAGAAAAAGCATATGAAAAAAAAACCATATTGAAAAAAACATATTGAAAAAAAAAACATATAACAAAAAAAAACATATCAACAAAAAACATATCACAAAAAAAACATGTAAGATATATATATATATATAAATAAAAACATATCATAAAAAAAACATATCCAGCCCTGCTTCAGCTAGTATTACTAGAATCTCCAGCACTGGTTTAGCTAGTTTTAATAATAGCTCTAGCACTGCTTCAAATAGTTTTACTGGCTTCACTACTACTTCAAATAGTATTACTAGCTCCTCTACCACTACTTCAGATAGTACTACTAGCTCCTTCTACCATTGCTTCAAATAGTATTACTAGCTCCTCCACTATTGCTTTAGCTAGTATTACTAGTGCCACTGCTGCTTCAAATAGTATTACTAGCACTTCTACTACTGTTTCAGATAGTATTACTAGCTTCTCCGCTCTTGCTTTAGCTAGTATTACTAGCACCACTGCTGCTTCAAATAGTATTACTAGCACCTCTACTACTGCTTCAAATAGTACTACTAGCTTCTCTACCATTACTTTAGATAGTATTACTAGCTTCTCTACCACTGCTTCAAATAGTATTACTAGCACTTCTACTATTGCTTCAGATAGTATTACTAGCTCCCCTATGACTGCTTCAAATAGTATTACTAGCTCTTCTACAACTGCTTCAAATAGTACTACTAGCACCTCTACTATTACTTCAGATAGTATTACTAGCTTCTCCAGTCTTGCTTCAAATAGTATTACTAGCACCTCTACTATTGCTTCAAATAGTATTACGGAACCAATCGTTAATTATTCATTTGGAGTATTACTAGCTCTCCTACTACTGCTTCAAATAGTACTACTAGCTTCTCTACCATTGCTTCAGATAGTATTACTAGCTCCTCCACCACTACTTCAAATAGTATTACTAGCATCTCTACCACTGCTTCAAATAGTACTACTAGCTCCTCTACTATTGCTTCAAATAATATTACTAGCTTCTCCACTCTTGCTTTAGCTAGTATTACTACCTCCACCACTGTTTCAAATAGTGTTACTAGCTTCTCCAGTCCTGCTTCAAATAGTATTACTAGCCTCTACAGTCCTACTTCAAATAGTATTACTAGCACCTCCACCACTGCTTCAGATAGTATTACCAATATCTCCAGCTTTGCTTTAGCTAGTATTACTAGCTTCTCTAGTTCTGCTTCAGATAGTATTACTAGTACTGCAAGCAGTGCTTTAGCTATTATCTTCACCACTGCTTCAGCTAGTATTACAAGTACCTTCACTGGTGCTTTAGTTAGTATTACTAGTGTCTCCAGTCCTGCTTTGGCTAGTGTTACTAGTATATTACCAGTTAGTATCACTTTTTCCAAGCACTCCTTGGTCCATGTACTACTGGCAATAATGCACTACACTTTTCCAGCACAGCTGGTAGATAGTACACCAAAGTCTTAGACATACCTGAGTTTGAAGTATGGGTGCAGGGCTACAGACATTAGCAGGGTGTTATCCAAGAAGCTTGAAGGAAAACATACCAAGAGCAAGGATATAGGCAGGCTTTTCATCGAACCGCAAATAGTGCTTGTTTAGCTTTGTGAGGCCATTGTTGATTGCCGTTCAATAGTCCAAGAAGCGCTTATCGTTCCGTTTAGCTTCCTAGGCTAATTGAAGCTCTTCAATTGCAGGGAGCGCTCGCCACAGGGTTGGACGTTTCTCGGCAGAGAAATATTGTTGAATTCAGTTAGAATCCTTGTAATGTCAGAGAAGAATTAGTTGTTGCAGGAAGGAGAGATAACGTTCACATACTGCTAAAAGTTCCAAGCCTTCTTTCACCCTTTTCCAATCTCTCTCCAAAAACTCAAACACAGACCACGGGATATATTTGACAATCTGCCCTTCATGTCGAATGGTAGTGATGGGGCCATAGCAATGATCAGCGCTAGATACAAAGAGATTGATGGCCTTTTCATCCAATGTTAATGAGAGGAATTTAAAGAAGAGAAAATATCATACCTGACAGACTTTGTATGACACACTCAACATTAGATATGCACTTTCCCACCTCACATTGCTGTGGAGAGAGATGCTAAGGGTGTTAACAACTCTGCATTCAAGCTGAAGTGCTTTGAATGCCTTGATGCACTGCCCAGACAATTGAATCTACAGAAAGAAGTTAGAATTCAGGAGAAGGAAAGCAGAGTAGGTGAACCTTGATTGCAAGTGTTTGGATCGCTGCAATGACATGGAGTGAACTGTTGAGCACACGGTTGTCAAGCAGTGATGGGTCGTACTCCCAAATAGCCGCAGTCATCTCCACAACCGCAATTTTTGTGATATGATCCATCACATCAATATTTGCGAGGTTGACAATGTGAGCAAGGCATCTGTAATGTGGTCAGTAGGTTATTAAATAAGACAACGGAAGATAACCTGAACTTACAGTAGCTGTCTTTCATCTGCTGACCACTGGGGGAGCTTTCGTCATTGGTATATGTCTTTGATTGTTTGGCACTTTATTGTGTTACTTGACATGTTATCAAGAGTGACAGTGAGCAACTGCCAGGTGATGAGATAAGTGTTGCCATATCAATTGATGGTTCATGTTCATTTGCTCGCACCTTTGATTGATCCTTGCCCATTATCCCAACGTGGTCGCACACACCCACAAAGTATCGCCCAAGATTTTCCCCACTGTAGTCACCCAATATTGACTGAAAGCCAATGACCTCAGATCGCATTTTCCATTTCCTTTCCTGTATCTCAATCTAGTGTGCTGTTACCCCAAGAAATGCTGCCTTTGTTGTATTGGCTGTCCAGCTATCTACAGTTGTTGAGACTAACCTAGGGGCTGCCTTAGTTGTTGCTGGTAAGTCAGTAATGTTCTATATGATGAATCACACTAAATACCTTGATATCTACTTCTAGCACACTGATCCAATGTACAAACTCATTGTGAAGGTGGCTGACAACATCATGTGTGCTTGGTAAGTCAAACGACATCAATTTTGGCCACATTGCAACTAAACAGTTTCGAAATATTGTTTTGTTTACAATAGCGAGTGACTGGTAGACTGGTGAGGTATATCCAATGTAATTTCGATTGTTAGTCTTACCTGGTCATCAACAGCAATAAACTGTGTAACCACATGAAGCAGATTATTGCAATTGAACACCTCTGGTCCTGCCAACTTCATTCTCAAAGGGTCCAACATTCCCTGTTTGGATATGTTCTTGCCATTTTGTTCTTCTTTTATCTGTTTCCAAGTCATATGCAGGATTGCCCAATGGTTCTCAGGTATGTTTGCTTCATTGCATTGCTTCTGGTAGAGCTCATAATGTTGATGGATATGTACTCGACAGGATATGTTACCGCCGGTGTGGAATGCCTTTTGCTTCCCTTCCTTCTTGAGGAATTCCATGTCATTTCTTTCATATCTTTGTAAGTTTCCTCTCCTCTCAAGCAAGCAATAGATGACTTACTTGCATAGCTCACACCACTGTCCCATTAATAACAGAGCCGATCCATCTTTCTGGACAAATTTTACTGAGACTTTATCAGTGAATATGAGGTGAAGGTCCTTTGCCTTGTCCCTCTTAGTTGGCACCTTGGTCAGCATTGCTATGTGGTGTTGTACCTTGAGCCCATCATCCTATTGAAGCTGCTTGTTAATCTCACATTGGGGAATAGTCTTGAACTCATACCTGTCCATCTGACGATGTTGTATCATCCCTACTGCTGTCTGATACAAGGTCAGGTTCAACACTAGGTCTATCCTCAACTGTAACTGTCTCATCCTCAGCCAATTGCCTTGGACATTTCTTGTATGGCTTATAGGGTAGATTTGTGTCAGAGGACTCTTTGCTGGATGTCAATACAACTTCAGGTTTTTGTTTGCAAGAACTTTGCGCTGGCTGAGCCCTTTTGGGTTGTTGCTTCTTTGGTATCCTGGATGTTGTTGTCACCACTACTACAACGGACTCGATAGTCCGATGGTGAATATGAGGAAG